>RPFO01002347.1:0-77500 GCA_009746045.1 Mesostigma viride | reverse complement strand
TCCAACTGTGTCAGACGTGGCAGAGGAGGAAGAGCTGTTGGCCGACAGCCCTGTACAATTGCCTGGCTGGCATCCCAGCGTTGCCCAGTGAGTGGTTGTTTGGAACACCCACTGGTGAGTGTGAGAGCCACAACCACTGTGACACCCAGGTCACCGTTGATGATTGCAAGCAGTCACTGCAGGCTTGGTCCCTGCAGCAGAGGGTCAAATTGGCAAAACAGGTGATCAGCAACCTATCACCTCTTCACTTGTGGACATAGCTCAGCCACTAGCTGCACATTCCAAACGCAGCCTAGCAGAAGCTGTTCGCATTTTACAATCAGCTCATAGAGCTAAAGCTCAAACTGCTGCAGGATCAGCTAAGGTGGGTAAGGTTGGGCAGAATGACAATAGCCCATTCTTGGTTGCAGTGGACACACAAGCCCAGGTCAGCATTATTAGTGCACTGGCTGTGCCCCATTTGCCTTTGGAACCTTCACCCTGGCACCATGTGGCTGATTTCTCAGGGCAGTCATCACTCAAGGTACAAGGTCAGGTCATGTTGACTATACTTGGTATCCCAACCCCTTTCCAGGTATTGGAAGGTTATAAAGGTAATGCCTTGTTGGGTGATCCTTTTCTCTCTTACCCTGGTGTCATTATCTCCAGTGATAGACTAGCCATCCAGGACATGGGTGGTGTTGATCTGAATCATTTCAAATTTTCTCTTCAAAACTTATTCAAACCAACATTGCTTCTGTAAAATTTGCTACCCCCAAGTATGCCCCAGGGCAAGAACCTTGTGTGGCAGACTTGGTTCACAGTCAAAAACTTCATCCAACATCCTTTGGATTGGGCAAGCATGATGTGGCTAAAATGTCCCCTCTTTCTTATGAACAGATAGAGCAAGACTGTCGCACACACATAGGTTTCCTAAAATGGGTGGAGGCCTTCAACAAGGCCAGGGAGGAATGGGTAGTGCCAGATCCTCTTAGTCCCTCTCACACCCCACCTGTCACACCTATTGACAAAAAGCCTGCAGGGTGCAAGCACTTGCGCCTGAAGTTTGTGTGTAAACATAAGCCAGCAGCAGATGGGTCAATCATTTTCCATGCTAGACCTTGTGTGACAGAGTTCAAGGGCACCACTGATCTGACAGAGGCAGAATTGTACACGCCAGGCATTCAGCAAACTTCTTTAAAAATCTTGCTGTCTGTCTTTGTGGGTCATCTCAATGACGGGGATGATTATGTATGTAAGGCTACAGACATTAAAAGGGCTTTCCTGAAAGGCTCACCTGAGATAGCACAACAAGTGTGGCAGGGTCAGGTGTATGTAGTCTCCACTCCCAGAGTCTGGGCAAAATATCCCTCAGCAGTACCTGAAAGCTAACATAGGTGTTGAAGGGCTGCAATCAGCCCCTCGCATTTTCAGGATGTCAGCTCAGGCTGTGTTTGAAAAGCTAGGGGCTAGATATGATGACATAGACCCTTGCTTCTTTGTGGTCCCACACCCTCATGGCATACTCACCTTTGTGTGGCATGGGGATGATCAGCTGATTGCTGGGCCAAGGCGTGCTGTAGATAATTTTATACAACAAGTGTCACAGCGTTTTGAGATTGGCAAGCAAGTAGAGCTGGGCACCACTGCCATAAAATTTTGTGGCACAATGTTACAACTCCAGCAGCATAACAACCAGTGGGTGTGTGCACTCTACTCTCCTACTGACTACATGCACAGCTGCTTGGAGGTTCTGCAATCAAAAATCAAACCTGGTGCCTGTCCCACCATTAGAGGCAAGCTGGGGTGGTTGTGCTCAACTTGTGCACCTCACCTGGCTGTGGTTAGCAGAGTTGATGATGATGTCTTGATGCAAGTAGGTCACAAAGCCATCACCAAAACTCTCCAGGAAGGCCCTCCCCTTATCTTGCATTCCTTGGATCTCCACAAAACCATTCACATCCAAGCTATGATGGATAGTTCCATGGAGTCCAGGCAGATTACCAAGTTGCAGGCAAGGGAGTCAGGCTTGTATTTTGTGCAGAATGATGATGCACCCTTGTCTCTCATTTCATGGTACAGCCGGTTGCATAGACGCAAGGCTGTCAGCAGTAATGCTGCTGAGTGCAGGGCAGTGGTGTCAGCAGTGCTTCATGCAAGGTACTTGAATCATGTGCTGGTTTGGTTGCAGATGCAAGCAGGCAGCAGTGCTGGGGTGGTTGCACACTTGCTCACTGACAGTCAGTCAGTCATCAGCTTCCTTGCTAACCCTATGCTGTGCACATTGATCTTGACTGGGTGGTCCTTAAACAGAAGTCCACCTACTGGGAGTCCACCCGTCACGTGGAGGACAAGCACAACGCTGCTGACGCACTTACTAAAGTGCCTCAGCAGGCAGCTGATCAATATCAGCTGTTGTATCACCTGATGAACCCGTATGGCAAGCAGGCAATTGGGTTAACCCTGCTCCATCGGGGGGACGCCTAGCAGGGTCCTGTTAACCAGGGCCGCCTAGGTAACCCAGTACCCCTTGGGCAGGTCCAAGGGGCAGGTTGTGCTTCCAGTAAGGGGGGTTGGTTGGAGTCTGTTTTTCTGCATCTGCGTGCCCTATGCCAATAAAGTCTTTTGATTTTTCACACACCATGGAATTTCGTGCTGCTCACCTTCATAAGTGGGCAGGGGATGTATCTCACACTCTTTATCCATTAGGGTTGTATGCCTTGGTGGATAGGCCTTGAGCTCAGTGGCTCAGGTGCCTCCCATTCAAGTGGAGGGTCAAACCTCCCTTGACAGGTGGTTTCCCAGGACCCCAGTTCACTGTGGGCTTCCTGGGCCACCTGGCCTCACTGTTCAGTGGCAGTAAAGGCATGGGTGCTGTCATGTTGTCTAGTACAATGTGATCGGCACAGGTGCAGGACGCAATATTCCTGTCACCTGTCACCAGGACTTCAGCCACCACTGTGCAGGGCAGGGGTGGTTGTCCGCACACGTTGTGCAGGTGCAACGTGGACAGGTCCAGGATGCAATATTCCTGTCACCTGTCACCAGGACTTCAGTCACCACTGTGCAGGGCAGGGGTGGCTGGTCCTCACACGTTGTGCAGGTGCAACGTGGACAGTTCAGGGTGCAATAAACCTGGCTACTGTCACTCCTCAGGTTGCAGGTGACCTGAGCTCAGTTGCCCCAGCCTGGCTGGGTGCTTTGTTTTCTGAGTGGGCGATGATGATGGAACAACATGGAACCTTTTAAACGGTTTACCTTGGCATTTTTGACAGTGTCTCTCTTTGCTGGTGAAGCACTCCCTGGATAGGCAGACAGGCATGGCTATCTCCCTTATGAGCTCGCGAGGAGGAGGAACTCCCCGGGTCTGTTGAGCTAAACTTGATGCCACCAGAAGTATTGCACGAGTTCCGGGGCCCATCTTTTTCAGTCCAGATGTTGCAGTATGGGTGTCAGTTGCTCAGTACCTCAGTCAGCTTGGAGTCAGTCTCCTAGCTGGGCAGGATCAGGCTTGAAGTCGCTAGCCTTCAACCTGAAAGGAAAACATAATGGGAGTTAGATGAGATGCTTAGGCTGACACACGGATTTCCGGCCTGCGCGCCGCGTATTGCCTACCGCGGCTGAGCGGGACACCTCAGTACTGTACGGCAGGTCGTACGGTACTGAGGTGTCATGTGGACTGACGTGCAGTTAGTGCCAGACTGTTCCTAGGCTCTAGCTCGACCCGCCAGATCCGGGTTATCCGGGTCTGACGGGCCGAGTGTAGCTGTTGCTAGTGACGTGGTCGCATGGCATTGCAGTGTACAGTTGTCCACTGGTAGGTGCTGCAGTGAGCACTGCCATTGGCATATAGGCGTAGCACTGGGGAGTGCCACAGCACCGAGTTCACACAGTTCCATTCTGAGCTCTTTGCGTTCGTTGTATTATTTGCTAATACAATCTCCTTCATCACTCTCAGCATTCGTGAGTTGTCCATCGCATTCTCGACGCTCCAACTGGAGGAGCAGCAGCCTGTGACTGGTGGGGTACTGGAGCTGGCACAGGACTGCAAGGATACTAGACCTTGCAGGCTTGTGACAGGTCCTGTACTTCCTAGGTTGCAGGAGTCTAGGCAAATCCAGCTCGTCCTGGCTCTGCACTGATGCCAGTGGACGTTAGGGATTTGTCTGTATGCCTGCACGTGCCTCGTCACGCCGATGGGAACGAGGAACAACGCAAAGGATATAGCTTGGTCATGGGGGATGACCAGCTATCTTGGCAAGCACGAACCGTGGGTGCCCACATTGGACGTGGAAGTGACCACCGTGGTCGTGACTTGGTGCACGGATTAAAAGGTTGCTGCCTGCAACTTTGGCTCATCCCGTTGTGTGTGAAAGACCAGGAGCTCACGCTCTGGGCTTCGTTCTTAACTCGTATTATTGCATTTCCTGCTGCAAGTTTTCATGTCGGCCGACGCTCGGGCAAACACGCCTGAGTCGCATTCTTCCAGCCGCCAAGATACGTCGGTGCCGCCGGCGCGCGAGAGGTCGTTCTATCCTTATACCCATCAATCGAACGCATCTACCTTCGTGCAGGCTGCGTACGTTGCGCGGGGCCTTGCTGAGGGCGGGTGGGTGGCGGTGTTCGGCAACGCAGCTGGGCCGTCCGCTAACGACCCAGTGGTAATGAGAATAAGGGCGACGACGTCGCCAGGCGAAATGGGCAGAGTGGCCACAGAGCGTCTCGTCAGTATACGGGACGAGATTGCTTCTTTAATCTACAGTTTGGAGGTCGCGTACCAGGGCGGTCACGTGACGATTTAAGCGCTGGACTTGGCAAGGGAGACGCTGAGTCAGTTAACCGCCATCTGTTTAGGTGGTGCAAGACTGTATAATCATTGGGTGGCTACAAGCTCATTGGGGGAAGGCACGGACGCGTCGCACATCATACGGGACGCGCAGACGCGCGAAGAGGACAACCCGTGGTCCTCAGCAGAGGTTGTCGCACAAACGTGCGAGCACCTGGTTAACATCTTGATCCAGGAGGCGCGGGGGCACGCCGACCATTGGGTCATCACCACCCGACCGCCGGGCATCTGGTCCACGTTGGACACGCCCAGAGTGCAAAGGGCGCCGGGGGCAACGGGGCCAACCGTGACCGTCATCACAGGTCGCGAGGTGACCGCCGAGGATTTCCACGACCAGTTCGTGGACCGACCTGCAGGCATCATAGCCAGGTCGTCGCAGCAAATCGACGAGGGCGACAGCACGCAGGAGGGATACTCCGCTCGAAGACGGGCAGAGTTGCATATTCCAGCGGAGCCGGAGCACGATTTCGCTGAGATAGGTCGGGGGTCACGCAACGACCGACGGGGTGGTGGCAGCCGGTGGGTCAGAAACCTCGAGTGGTATCGCCGGGGCAGCGCGCCCAGAGTGCCGGTGGAGCTGTCGGCAGACGGTAGGCCGGTAAGCCGAGTGTTTGGTCCTTATAAGGCAGAGGAGGTCCGAGCAGTTCCCCGAGTGGGAACACCGGTGGCGCTGACTGCGCAAGAGCGTGAGGCGGAAGCAGAGTCTGGAGAGCAGCCGACGGCCTCTTCAGGCAACGCCAGCGCTTGAGTTTGTTCTTCTTTTCCCTTCGCCTGTATTGTTGTGTCGCCACTCTGTATATAATGCCTCGTGGCAAACCGGGCGACGGCGACAAGGGCGAGGCGGAGGCGCCGGCTGGGGAAAGCCAGGAGCCTAGGAAGGACAAGGTGCAGTTGGTGGGGGAGGCTATCCCTACCAGCGACGGCGATGGGGGAAAGCGGCCAGGGAGCAAGAGACGGCATGAGGACTCGGTGGAGGAGGCGAGGAAGGTGCGGGCGACATGGCCATCTGACGCGATGAAGATGGCAAACGGGCAACCAGCCGTGGAGAAGCGTAAGAGGGATGCCTCCGCTGACGGCAATCAATGGTAAGAGGCTTCATGTTGATGTGCCCTCCCCTACGCCTGCTGGCCCGAGTGGTGCTGTTGTTGTGACACCCGCTGTGGGGGAGCCAGTGAAGGCAGTACCAGGGTCGAGGCCTCACATGAGTGCAGTTACTGTCATGAACGGGCAGAAGCCTCTTAACCCACCACTAGCACAGGAAGCATTAGACACGTGGCTAGAGGACATGGAGTTGGTTGTGCTCTCCGTGGACCCCACTGTCAACCTAGTGCAGGTGTTCCACTCGTCCACATGCAACAGGGATTCCTCAGAGCGTGTCAGGGAGAAGGCTAGGACGGGCGCTGTCAAGGATAAGCTAACCTGGGCACAGTTCCTGGATGGGTTGAGGGAAGAGTTCTCTGACAAGGTTCTCAACCTCACCAACTACTACAAACACCAGTATGACACCTTTGAGATAGTGGGCCCTGTGGCAGAGGAATGGGCTAGGCTCAACCGTATCAGGGACAAGGGGGCCAAGTATGGCTTCCTGGTCACAGATAGGGCCTTAGCAGACTATTTCCTGGACCGTATGGGTCTGAGTGTGGATGGTAGGAACAGTGCCCGCATGTTTCTTAACCAGACTGATGGCTCCTTGCGTGCTCTGGAGCTTGTAATCCTCAGCATCAGGAAGCAAGACCATGCCTCCAAAGCCATCCAGTCCCATGGCAGCAATGCCACCTCCGCTGTGCAGGGTGTTAAATTTCTACCATCCAAGGTATTGGAGGAAATCTTTCGTCCCAGCCTTTCTTGGCAATCACAAATGGAAACACAAATATTAATTCCACTCGTTTATTGCATATAAAACCTTCCCAGCGCCATAGCTATGTGGCTGGCTAGGTGGCAAGGCATTGGATACATTTAGGGAGCAGGAACATGCAATTTACATGGAAAAGCAGCCACTTTGCGCAAGGCAAAGTTAATGCAATATCCGCCGTCAGATTCGACTCAGGTGGCGGCTGGACAATGCTAGACATCGGATGCTACATCATGCATCATACATGTGGGCGTGGCCCAAGCAAGGTACTTCCTAGGTATTTTTAGGTTCTTTCCCTCGAGCTCAACCTACTGATCATCTATGCATCAACGCATGAGTATGTTTGGGCCTGGCGCGGCGCCAACGGTCAGAATAAATTGCACCGCGGCCTGGCCACAAAGTCGAAACTGAAAATAAAGCAAGGCGCACTGACGTATCTCACACAGAATTGTGCCGGTAAGGTAAATCACGGCATATCCTACGTAATAATTCCGTCAATGTCCCGACGGCAGAATAAACGATAATACAAACACGAACAAGTGGCCCAAGCCTGCACTAATAAACATGTGAGCCTGTGGCGCAAAAATGGCACAACTTCTGACACACCCCCTTGGGCCATGGGCGAGAACTACCTGGCTTGTCACCAAAAACACTTGTTACCCTAGTATAGGTGAGCAGTTGGACGCGTCCGTCCTAACCACCCCCTGACAAAAGCACTGAGTCTGGTTTCACATAATCAGGTGTTGAACCCGGCCATAGGGGTATATCATGTCATCACTGTCAGCGGCTCACAGAACTGTCTCAAGGGTCCCGGATGGGCCTGCGTCAGTGGAAAAACAGAAACCGGGTGGAAGTTCGCTGGCCTCCTGTGTCATGTGTGCCTGAGCTGGCTTCTCCTTGGGTCGCAGCTCGGGGTGCTTCCGCCAGCAGGCGGCAGGTGTGTGACCGGGCTTCCTGCAGAAAGAACAGCGCTTGGGCGTGCTGGCTGCTCCAGTCGCATAGACCTGACCAGGTGGCTGGGCACCAGAGGTGCCTTCCTGCGGCTTGGTGGCACCCCCTTGCCCCTTGGAACCAGTACGGCGATCGACCAGGAAGTCGTCGATCTCCAAAAACAGGAGCTTCACCTCCCCCAAGGTCATCCCATCGCGCCGGCGGGCGGCCAGTGCCTGTCGATACTGTGTAGGCAGGCCAGCCAGCATGTAATCCCGCCAGGCTTCATCCGTGAGGGGGGTGCCGAGGTCATGAAGGCGGCGTCGGAGGACCTCACCCCTTGTCCAGTAGCCTATCCCCGACTCTGTCGCTGGGTTCATCTCGATCCTTGCAATCTCGCGTTTTTTCTCCGCTTTGTAACTGTCAGTCATCATTGGCTGTTCGATTGTGTCACGCAGCCGTGCAAACACTGTCGATGCTCGCTGATCCGTGCATGAGTCGGCCAGGGAACTGACGGCCCAGTCTTCCAGGCACAAGAGGAGGGGTGCAAGGAGCACCTCGTCCAAGTTCCGGTTTTCTGGGTTGTCTTCCGCTGTCCCGAGTAGGATATCAGCGATGCCCTGGGAACGGCACAGCGTGGTAAACTGTAGCTTGAATGTGATCCACTTGTCGATATCTTTGCCGTCGATCTTCGTGACGTTCTTCACTGCTTGAGAAAGAAAACGTGTGTTGGCTAGGCGTTCCGCAGCGCGATCAGCAGCGCGGCTAGTCATTCTGAACAGGGGTATGGTAATGCTGGGGCTCAGGTCTGATTCAAAAACAGGGGTATAGTCCGCTTAAACAGTACCGACTTAAAAGAAATAGTCAGCGCCTAGTCGTCGCCGGACCCTCCTGTGATGTTGTCAACCACAGCCCTTTCAATGTAGTAGTAAAAATCCCACAGGCCAAAATGCCAAGTGTTGTCCTCGTTTTTTACAGCCTGGAAAAGTTGACGCAACCAAGAAAAAGCTTGTAAAGGGTCTACAGCAAATGAGAAGCTTCGGCCCTCGTACTAGAAGGTAACCTTAATAGGCTTTACAGGGTTGGAGGCTGGTTCTGATGAAGCTGGTGCAGGATTTTCAGTTCCGGACATAGACTTGACACAGTCCAAAACTTGATATCTGGGACCCCAAACCTTGCTCTTAGGATGGCAAAAGTTGCCCAAAGGTGCTATGATCACCCCTAGGTCCTTTTTTGCGTAAAAAACCGCCTTCCAAGAACCCCCCAAGGTCAAAAACGGAATTCAACTCTGTAACTCGATACCATGTTAAATTTCTACCATCCAAGGTATTGGAGGAAATCTTTCGTCCCAGCCTTTCTTGGCAATCACAAATGGAAACACAAATATTAATTCCACTCGTTTATTGCATATAAAACCTTCCCAGCGCCATAGCTATGTGGCTGGCTAGGTGGCAAGGCATTGGATACATTTAGGGAGCAGGAACATGCAATTTACATGGAAAAGCAGCCACTTTGCGCAAGGCAAAGTTAATGCAATATCCGCCGTCAGATTCGACTCAGGTGGCGGCTGGACAATGCTAGACATCGGATGCTACATCATGCATCATACATGTGGGCGTGGCCCAAGCAAGGTACTTCCTAGGTATTTTTAGGTTCTTTCCCTCGAGCTCAACCTACTGATCATCTATGCATCAACGCATGAGTATGTTTGGGCCTGGCGCGGCGCCGACGGTCAGAATAAATTGCACCGCGGCCTGGCCACAAAGTCGAAACTGAAAATAAAGCAAGGCACTGACGTATCTCACACAGAATTGTGCCGGTAAGGTAAATCACGGCATATCCTACGTAATAATTCCGTCAATGTCCCGACGGCAGAATAAACGATAATACATACACGAACAAGTGGCCCAAGCCTGCACTAATAAACATGTGAGCCTGTGGCACAAAACTGGCACAACTTCTGACACAGGGCCAAGGTGATGTCCCCGGGTACCCAGCCCGTGATGGGGCAAGGCCTAACCAGCGTAGGCGCTTCAGGCGCCAGAGGAATGGGGCTCAGGGTGGCAAGGGTGCAGGTTCCCAAGGAGGGGTTGGGAGCCAGCAAGCTGGTGGTCAGCAGGGTAAGGGTGGCCAAGGGCAAGGCAAGGGCCAAGCTCAAGGCAACCAGGGCAAGCAGGGTGGGCAGTCTCAGGGAGGCCAGGGGAAGCCTGGCAAGGGTGGGGCTGGGTCTGGGAAGAAGGGTGGAGCATGCTTTGTGTGTGGCAAGGAAGGTCACTGGCGTCGTGAGTGCCCTGACAGGAAGGCCAAGCCTGCTGGGGCAGGGGGCCAGTCTGGGCAGCAGTGACCAGTTACGCCATCCCCTGTAAATAGTCAATTACCCCTTGGGGAAGGTGTGCTGGATGTACATAAGGATGGGGGTGTGCCCCTTGTGCAGCACCAAGGGTGTAAAGATGTTGTTCTTCCACTGGATTGCAATAACGATGCTGCAGCTGAATTGCCTATTCCTCATGCAGGTGGTGGGTCTCCAGCAGGTGCTGGCCTGGAGGGCCAAGGGACCTGGCTGGAAGGGCCTGGAGCGGTCCAGGGTGCAGGACCTGGCTTGGGAAGTCAGGATGGCCTGCAGGGAAGCCCTGGAATCTCAGGAGTGGATCATGTGTCCCCACACACGGTTCAGACGTCTCGCCAGGTCAGTACTGAGTGCTGAACTATGCTGAGGCTGGCCATAGGTTGCATCACATGTTTGGGCATTCTGGGCAGGCTGCAATGTTTGCTTGGAAGCTGGGAAGGGAGCCTTTGTGGGAGGCTTGCCAGGCTGCTGCTGAGAACTGTGGTTGCCAGGAGAATGCTGTTCACCCACCCCAGTCCCATGCTAGGGAGCCTGCTAGGGAGTGTGGCGACATCCAGATGGATATCCAGCATATCAGGGGCTTGTATATATTGGTGGGGGTGGACAGGTTCAGTAGATATAGACTGATAGACGTTCTGCCTGGTATGCAGGAGCATCACTTGTTGTTGGGTATGAAGGCCCTGGTCCCAGGCTTTGGGGTGTGCAAGAGTGTGCAGGCAGACTTGCAGTTTGACTGTTTGCTCAAGTATCAGGACCAGCTGCCTTGTAAGCTGGTAGTAGTCCCCAGAGAGAGTCATGGGCAGCAAGGGGCTGTAGAGAGATCCATACGTGAGGTGAAGACACTGGTGCTAGCAGCAGAGACAGTGCCACTTGTGGCATCTGCCTTAGAGAGGGCAGCCTGGTGTAAGGGGATAGAAGAGCAGCTGAACCACAGGGCTAACTATTACTTTGATGGTGTGGCTGTCTCTCCCCTGGCCCTGCAGTATAGCTTATTACCTGAAAACGTGGTGCAGCAGGCCAGTCTTAGGAAGGCAGACAGACTGTTTTCCCAGCTGAGACGTAAGGACAAGAACTGGAATGTGCTGAGGCCTCAGGTGGGGCTGAAGGTCAGGATGTGGAAGTAACCATCTATCTATACCAGGCAAGCGGGGGAAGTGGCAGGATGGGGTTGTCACTCGTGTGGAAGAAGCTAACAGATCTTGCCTGCATGGTGGCTTTGGAAAAGGATCCAAGACACGTGTACAGGTTGTCCTGGGCTCATGTCAAGGAGAGAAGGCCTCATGCAATCTGGCCTGCAGACGGGCCAGGCCCTCCCAGCTGGGTTGAGGAGCCAGGCCAGAGCCAGGCAGCAGCAGCTAACAATCCTCTGGTGATGGATGATGGTCTGTCCCTGCTGGAGGATGATGAGCAGGAAGAGGCTGCTGAAGCAACTGTCACAAGGCCAGAGGGGACGGGGCAGCCACCTAAGGCCCGGGGGCCTCTCATGGCGGACGTCATCCGAGCACTCATGCGCAGCAAACATGATCCCAAGGTATCCAAGCAGTTGAATGCCCTTCACCGCTGGCTAGCACGCCGGCGATGGAGACGGGATTTTTGTTGTTTGGGGAACCGATTGTGGGAGGCTGAGCCCGCAGCCGCCACTGATTGCTATTGAACCCTTGCAGCTGGCCAGGCCGCAAGGAGCTCAGCGGCGCGGCGCTAACCGATAAGGCATGCTCGAGCCTCTAACCCGAGACTACCGGTAGGCTACCCGATCGTGCATGGTCGAGCCTCTAACCCGAGACTACCGGCACTCAGCGGATCTGTGCTACCGAGGGCGACGGTTCTCTGACCGTCCCGGCGCGCACTGGCTTCCGTACCTTGCTTAGGCACCGACTAGCATCTAGACACCAATCTTTGATGCCCACCTGACTAGGCGCCCAGGCCGGCGACTACCGGCCAGCGGATAGATGCCACTCGGGAGCACAACTCAAGCTCACGGGGTGGGGGTCGTGCTGGGCAGCTACAATGGAGGTAGATACCAACTCACAGGTGTCTGTCATCAGGAAGAGGATGCTGTAGGCTTACAGATGTCCCATCCCAGTTGCCTTGCTGTGTCTGATTTCTCAGGAAAGGTGTCCATGAAGATCCTAGGGGAAGTGAGTGTGCCTATCTTAGGGGTGCCCACCACGTTCTGTGTGGTAGAGGGCTATCAGGGGCCTGCCATTCTGGGTCAGAACTTCTTGTGCATGCCAGGGGTTACTTTGACCTCTGATGAGTTGGCACTAGAAGGCAGGGCAGCCTCCCCCTTGAAAGATATCACTATTCCCAGGGTCTTGCAGTGGCGGTGAAGGCTGTTAAGAGTCAGCCAGCTGAGGGTCCTCAAGGTCAGGAGCCCATAGCTGAGGACCTGTTGATCATCCCAACCACCTTTGATCCACGGCAGTTAGGGGTAAACAGGTACCAGATAGCTGCTCACAGTCCTATTCCCTGGCGCCAACTAGTCGAGATGATGCAGAGCCCCAAGATGGCTAAGGCATGGACTCTTGGCTTTGTTGCTTCTGGGCATGAGTGGATAGTTTCCAACTGTGCAGAACCTGTGGATAAGCTGCCAGAAGTTCACCAGCTGCTCAGATTGATGTTTGTCCTCAAGCTCAAGGAGGTAGATGGTGTCTAGGTGCCACATGTCAGACCAGTTGTAACCGAGTATCATGGCACTGGCCAGTTGTTAGATGAGGAGCTCTATATACTCCAGGGATGCTGCATGACACGTGGAGGATTCTGCTGTGTATATTTCTGTCTTTTCTGGTTAAGGGTGTGCCCTATAGCTCTGTGCTGATTGATTTCAAGAGGGCTTTTCTCAAGGGTGACCAAGATCAGGCGAGGCAGACTTAGAGAGATATCCCTCCTTTCTTTGTGACTGTACCCGCTGTATGGAGAGCAGAGATAAAGGCCAGGTACCTGAGAATTCAAAAAGGGTTGGAAGGTCTCAGGTCCAGTCCCATTATCTGGAGAAAGAGCCTAGAGAAGTTCTTGAAGAATACTTGTGGGTTTTCGTGTCTCCAGTGGATCCCTGTTTGTTCCAAGGGTCCCACAATGGCCTTCCTGTCTTTGCCTCACTGCATGGTGATGACCTGCATCTCATAGGTCCACCAGACTGGGTTGAGGCTGTTTGGCCAAGATCCAGAAGCGGTTTGAGCTGGGTAAGATACAGCACATGGTGGAGAATGAGCCTATGGTCTTCTGTGGCATGCAGGCTACGTTGTTCCAAGCCAAGGGCTCGTGGTTCATCAGGATGGAGGGTGGTAAGGACTACCCACAGCAGATTGTAGATGCATTGCAGGAGCCCATCACGCAGGCTAGGTGTGCTACCATCAGGGGCATGCTGGCATGGCTTGCAAGTATATGTGCCCCTGACTTGCTGGTCTTGAGTCGACTTACTGATTCCCAGCTGGTTGAGGTGGGTGCTGAGAGTGTGGTGCAGGCTGTCATGATGTCTCCCCCTCTTATACTGGGTCCTGTGGATTTGTACAAGCCCCTTGACATGGTTCTCTATGTGGACAGTTCTATGGACAATAGGAAGGTCACAGAGGTCAGGGGCAGGGCAGCAGCATTAGTTACCCTGGAGCAAGATCACACCTCACTTGTTACCTGGTACAGTCGGTTGCAGAACAGGGTTACACCCAGCAGTGATATTGCTGAGTGCAGGGCAATCTGTGAAGGGCTGCATACTGCTCTTTACTTGAGGGAGCTCTTCTACCAGCTATGTCAAGTGGCTTCCTGTAGGTTGCAGCTGCACACACTGGTGAGGACTGATAGCATGGGCATGGTGCAATTTGTGCACAGGCAGCTGGCCAGGAGCAGGGACCTTGACTACTTGCTGCTCAAGGAGATGTCCTACCTAGCTCACATTGAACATGTGCCTGGTGTGGACAACCCTGCAGATGCCCTCACCAAGCTGGAGGAGAAGGCGGAGCGGCAGTACCCCCTGCTCCGTGGGCTCATGGACCCCTTACACGGGCGGCCATAGAGACCAGGCCTTGCTTCAGCTTGGGTGCCCCCAGTGGGTTGCTTGACCAAAGTACCAAGTGGTGACTGGTGCTTACTGGTTGACAGCCGGTCCTTCAGGGTTAGGTACACCCTCCTGGACAGGAGTTGGTGTGGAATGTCACTCCTACCAGCTGAGAATCATGCCTGGCCCTCCCCATGGGGTTCAGAAGAGTCGCCAGGACTTAAGTCGACGCCTTTGGCCTCAAACAGTTAGGCCATGCAAGGGCAACCCGAATGCTGGTTCTTACAGGTTGCTGTATATATGTTTTCTAGTGCTTGTTTCCAACCTGTTGCTAATAAAGAACCTGGTTGTGTGACCATGTGGCACATGGTTGCCAGGGAGCCACATTCTGGGTTATATACTGCTTGAATAAAAAATAATCATGTCATTCTCATGTTGTTCTCATGGTTGTAATGTTGTCTTGTTAAAGTTCCAGGTCACCTATAAACCTGGAGGTTGGGGTGGGGTTCAATTCCCCAGCAGAGCCACAGCCTGGCATGAGTGATCCCAGTGAAGACATGGGCTCCCCAATAAGGCAGTATTTGCATGGTGCTACCTAAGTCTCTTTGAGCATAAAAGGGAAAGGCTGGCCAAGGCGGGCGCCATAAGAACGGGCCCCTGTGATAACTGTGAAAGATCAGGAACTCACAATAATACGTTCTTGGCATCCTTTAATCCCAGCCATTGGACTAGGTAATGTGCCTTGACTTTAATCTAGCACCAAGTTCCCAAGGAAAGGTTGGGAGCTGACCAAGGGGTCAGGGGATAACCTGGGGTGACCTCTGATTCACTGGCCAGTACACCTAGCCTGGTCCAAGGGCATATATGTTGTTACCCAAAAGGGGGCAGGATCCTGGGCCCTAGCAGCTAGGTCTGATCAACCTCAAGGGACCAAGTGGTCTGTGGCTGAGTGGGCACAAGCAAGGTTAGGCTTGTTTCAAGCTGGTCCAGCTCCAAAAGAAGAAAGGGTTGGAGTTAGCATTTTGGGCAACCAATATGCTAAGTGGATGCAGTTTGGAAAGACCTTTCCAATGCCGTGCTGACCGCCTGAAACAGACAAGGGACGAGAAAGATATGAGGTCCCGAAGTCCTAGCCGTCCGTGGCCGACTAGGGTGCAGTCCTCTGGTATAGTGGACAGGACACGTGGCAGGCCGCGCCTGCACAGGCTTAGCCTGTCCATCACGTGACTGTGGTCCACGTAGACCAGGAGGAGCAGCAGCCTGTGACTGGTGGGGTACTGGAGCTGGCACAGGACTGCAGGACTGCAAGGATACTAGACCTTGCAGGCTTGTGACAGGTCCTGTACTTCCTAGGTTGCAGGAGTCTAGGCAAATCCAGCTCGTCCTGGCTCTGCACTGATGCCAGTGGACGTTAGGGATTTGTCTGTATGCCTGCACGTGCCTCGTCACGCCGATGGGAACGAGGAACAACGCAAAGGATATATAGCTTGGTCATGGGAGTTGGAACGTGGAGAATGCGAGAGACAACTCACGAAAGCTGAGAATGATGAGGGAGATTGTATTAGCAAATAATACAACGAACGCTGAGAGCTCAGAATGGAACTGGGCAAACTCGGGTGCTGTGGCACTCCCAGTGCTACGCCTATATGCCTATGGCAGCGCTCCACTGCAGCGCCTACCAGTGGACAACTGTACACTGCAATGCCATGCGACCACGTCACTAGCATCAACAGTTAAGTAATGCGATACGCATTACTTTTGCATACTTGCAAGTATGCAAAAGTAATGCGTATCGCATTACTTAACTAAAATTGGGCCGCGTGGGGAAATCCGGCGTTCCGCACACACCGCTCGTTACCGAGGTGACTTGATTAATTACGACTCGGCTATTCCCAGCCTCACGCCGTAATTCCTATTTCGACTTGGCCTACCCGGCCTCCGCCAAACATAGAAATCCACAAATATTTCGACTCGGCCTCCCAGGCCTACCCGCCGCAAATATTTCCGTGCCTCCGAGAGGATTCGAACCCGGTACCCCAGGAGCGAACGCCAATCTTAGTTAAGTAACTAAGATGCATACTTGCAAGTATGCAAAAGTAATGCGTATCGCATTACTTAACTAAAATTGGGCCGCGTGGGGAAATCCGGCGTTCCGCACACACCGCTCGTTACCGAGGTGACTTGATTAATTACGACTCGGCTATTCCCAGCCTCGCGCCGTAATTCCTATTTCGACTTGGCCTACCCGGCCTCCGCCAAACATAGAAATCCACAAATATTTCGACTCGGCCTCCCAGGCCTACCCGCCGCAAATATTTCCGTGCCTCCGAGAGGATTCGAACCCGGTACCCCAGGAGCGAACGCCAATCTTAGTTAAGTAACTAAGATGCATACTTGCAAGTATGCAAAAGTAATGCGTATCGCATTACTTAACTAAAATTGGGCCGCGTGGGGAAATGCGGCGTTCCGCACACACCGCTCGTTACCGAGGTGACTTGATTAATTACGACTCGGCTATTCCCAGCCTCACGCCGTAATTCCTATTTCGACTTGGCCTACCCGGCCTCCGCCAAACATAGAAATCCACAAATATTTCGACTCGGCCTCCCAGGCCTACCCGCCGCAAATATTTCCGTGCCTCCGAGAGGATTCGAACCCGGTACCCCAGGAGCGAACGCCAATCTTAGTTAAGTAACTAAGATGCATACTTGCAAGTATGCAAAAGTAATGCGTATCGCATTACTTAACTAAAATTGGGCCGCGTGGGGAAATCCGGCGTTCCGCACACACCGCTCGTTACCGAGGTGGCTTGATTAATTACGACTCGGCTATTCCCAGCCTCACGCCGTAATTCCTATTTCGACTTGGCCTACCCGGCCTCCGCCAAACATAGAAATCCACAAATATTTCGACTCGGCCTCCCAGGCCTACCCGCCGCAAATATTTCCGTGCCTCCGAGAGGATTCGAACCCGGTACCCCAGGAGCGAACGCCAATCTTAGTTAAGTAACTAAGATGCATACTTGCAAGTATGCAAAAGTAATGCGTATCGCATTACTTAACTAAAATTGGGCCGCGTGGGGAAATGCGGCGTTCCGCACACACCGCTCGTTACCGAGGTGACTTGATTAATTACGACTCGGCTATTCCCAGCCTCACGCCGTAATTCCTATTTCGACTTGGCCTACCCGGCCTCCGCCAAACATAGAAATCCACAAATATTTCGACTCGGCCTCCCAGGCCTACCCGCCGCAAATATTTCCGTGCCTCCGAGAGGATTCGAACCCGGTACCCCAGGAGCGAACGCCAATCTTAGTTAAGTAACTAAGATGCATACTTGCAAGTATGCAAAAGTAATGCGTATCGCATTACTTAACTTCAACTACACTCGGCCCGTCAGACCCGGATAACCCGGATCTGGCGGGTCGAGCTAGAGCCTAGGAACAGTCTGGCACTGACTGCACGTCAGTCCACATGACACCTCAGTACCGTACGACGTGCCGTACAGTGCTGAGGTGTCCCGCTCAGCCGCGGTAGGCAATACGCGGCGCGCAGGCCGGAAATCCGTGTGTCAGCCTAAGCATCTCATCTAACTCCCATTATGTTTTCCTTTCAGGTTGAAGGCTAGCAACTTCAAGCCTGATCCTGCCCAGCTAGGAGACTGACTCCAAGCTGACTGAGGTGCTGAGCAGCTGACACCCATACTGCAACATCTGGACTGAAAAAGATGGGCCCCAGAACTCGTGCAATATACTTCTGGTGGCATCAAGTTTAGCTCAACAGGCCCGGGGAGTTCCTCCTCCTCGCGAGCTCATAAGGGAGATAGCCATGCCTGTCTGCCTATCCAGGGAGTGCATCACCAGCCAAGAGAGCCACTGTAAAAAAAAATGCCAAGGTAAACCGTTTAAAAGGTTCCATGTTGTTCCATCATCATCGCCCACTCAGAAAACATAGCACCCAGCCAGGCTGGGGCAACTGAGCTCAGGTCACCTGCAACCTGAGTAGTGACAGTAGCCAGGTTTAGGACACCCTGAACTGTCCACGTTGCACCTGCACAACGTGTGAGGACCAGCCACCCCTGCCCTGCACAGTGGTGGCTGAAGTCCTGGTGACAGGTGACAGGAATATTGCATCCTGGACCTGTGCTGATCACATTGTACTAGACAACATGACAGCACCCGTGCCTTTACTGCCACTGAACAGTGAGGCCAGGTGGCCCAGAAAGCCCACAGTGAACTGGGGTCCTGGGAAACCACCTGTCAAGGGAGGTTTGACCCTTCACTTGAATGGGAGGCACTTGAGCCGCTGAGCTCAAGGCCTACTATCCACCAAGGCAGACAACCCTAATGGATAAAGAGTGTGTTTCCACCTATGAAGGTGAGCAGCACGAAATTCCATGGTGTGTGAAAAATCAAAAGACTTTATTGGCATAGGGCACGCAGACTCCATCTGCAAGCGGCGCCGGATGGTCGCCTGAACACGATGAACGTCGAACGACGTCGCCGGCTCATCAAAAGTCAGCTGAAACCGCTGGCAAAGACACCAGCCCGTCACTGAGATGAACTCCGGAATATCATCTTCCCCGAGGGGAAGATGGTGGGGCTGAATCCCGAACTCTACGGGTAACGGGACATGCGCACCATAACGGTCAATGTCCATAATGGCCATTTGTCGGCCCACAGACAGATTGCCCGATGTCGCAGGCGTCTGAGAAGACAGTGTTGGGAATTTATTATAATTCCCAGTGTCCACTCTAGCCAGAATAGTATTTAATATTTTATATTGGCAGGTGGCATGTCTTGTTTGTTAAATGTTTGTTTTGCTTGTTTGTTTTTTGTTTGATGTTTATTTGTTTTGTTGTTCAAAGCAGCATTTATTTTTCCACGTTCAGCATACTTATCAGAATATGCCACAGCATTCTAGAATATATACTTATCAGAATATGCCACAGCATCCTAGAATATGTCGTGACATTATTCCCAGCATATCCCACGTATATTTCTAGCATATTCGAATTATCGCTATTCATATAGCATATTCGAATTATTGCTATTCGTATAGCATATTCAAAGTATCACTGACGAATCTGTAAACGGTATAAAAAGCTCACTCTGTGCCGTTTGCTGCTATGCCGACATAATGAATTAAATTTTAATATAACGAGTCTTAAGAACAATGCACTGTGTATCGTGTCGAATTTCCGACATGGTACCGGAGCGATTGTCGATCTACGACCTCTGTCATATTATTATTACTATTCCGGCATGGCCAGTATGCTCGCGGATTTTTTCCCGGAGCTTACTGACTCGGATTTAAGTGTTTTATTCCCAGACGAGCCGGCACTGAATCTAGATGACGATGCTGTTCTGTGTTTCCCGTATGGCTGGGAATACGTGGAACCAGATCAGACTACTCCGTCTCTAGTACCTGACGCATTAAATTTTAATGCCGCAGCTCCTCGACCTGCCACTATAACGATCACATATCTCGACGACACTTTTACATTTGAAATTTCCGACGTCCAGTTTATAGAGGAAATTTTTACGATTGGCCTTGCCAGCTGATTCGTATTTCCCACTGTACTGAATTAAGTGGCGAATAATAATAAGGATGTTGGCCTTATTGCCGCGTGCAGCGGCATTCCTCGTTTTGACGGCACCAAGCCAGCAGACTGGCCAAAAATTCGCATTCGTTTTGAATCGATAGCAGCCGCTTTCGGTATGACAAGTGTCCTGTCACTTCCCGTCGACCATGCTGATCCAACCCAGGCTGAACTTCGGCAAGATCGGATTTTATTTGCCGCCCTGCGCTCGATTCTGGACGGCCAAGCTCTCAGTGTTGCGGATCAAGCTGAACCGAAGTATGGGAGCGTGGCGTTCAAGAAAGTAGACGCCGTGTACGATCAGCCCCGCCAAACGCGGTCTCACAAGCAAGATCTTCGGCGCAAGCTGCACCGCATGGAGCTGCATGGCGCTGAACCAAGCCATGGTCTCGTATGTGGCCGACAACGAGACAATGTACCGCGACTACCTAAAGCTCGGCGGCGTCATGGCGGAGACGGCATTTGTGCAGAATTTACTCGACGGCCTGCCCGCCGAATATCGCCCGCTTCTCGCGGCCGTTTTCGTGCGTGACGATTTTTCTCTCGAGGAGGCCAAGGTTCTCCTCCTTCAGGCGGAGGACCAGCTGCGCGGCCCCCGCGGGTTGGCCGCGACGCATACTAAGGCGCCGGCACCCGCGTCGGCTCCGCAACCGGCGGGGGGGGTGTACGCGACCCGCACTCAACCTCCCCCGTGTCGTCACTGCCAGCGTCCTGGACACCGCGAGGCGAACTGCTGGACCAAATATCCCGAGAAGCGCCCTGCCAAGGCCCAGGCGCATGCGACCCAAGAAGCCGGGGACCTTCCTCCGGGTTTTTGTTTCTAATAGTATAATTAATCTTTTACGTGTGACGTCCCTTTGTGACTAGCCCTGTAGTTGGCTAGTAAACCTTTTTTTTTGCTAGCCCCGTAGTTGGCTAGTTCTCCGTTTTGGCTAGCTCTGTAGTTGGCTAGCATAGTGTTGGGTTGCGTGCTTTTCCTTAAATGCACATTGTCCGGTAGGCCTCTTGCCTTAAGGCCTAGCCCACGTGTTAATAGGGGCACGTGGTTGAGGGGGGGGAGGGTGCTTCATCCACCTGCCCTAGTCTAACTGTAAAGGTCCTATGCCCAGCGTGCAAGGACTGACAAGAAATGGCTTGACTGTCTTGATAGGTGACTTTAAGACGGGACAAAGTATTGTCACGGTTAGAAGTGTTCTACCCCTGGCTATGTGACCAAGGGGGGTGTTGGGAATTTATTATAATTCCCAGTGTCTACTCTAGCCAGAATAGTATTTAATATTTTATATTGGCAGGTGGCATGTCTTGTTTGTTAAATGTTTGTTTTTTGCTTGATGTTTATTTGTTTTGTTGTTTAAAGCAGCATTTATTTTTCCACGTTCAGCATACTTATCAGAATATGCCACAGCATTCTAGAATATATACTTATCAGAATATGCCAAAGCATCCTAGAATATGTCGTGACATTATTCCCAGCATATCCCACGTATATTTCTAGCATATTCGAATTATCGCTATTCATATAGCATATTCGAATTATTGCTATTCGTATAGCATATTCAAAGTATCACTGACGAATCTGTAAACGGTATAAAAAGCTCACTCTGTGCCGTTTGCTGCTATGCCGACATAATGAATTAAATTTTAATATAACGAGTCTTAAGAACAATGCACTGTGTATCGTGTCGAATTTCTGACAGACAGCTCAACCGAGGGCCGCGGCCTCGCGGGCGGCACCTCCCCGTCCTCCTCGGAGGAGTCGCTGCGCTCACGTCCCCCGCCACCTGCGACGGGGGTGTCACGTGCCCAGGGTTCCTGCACCCCGGGTGCCATGGCGGACGAGCCGCCAGTGGCAAGCGTGCGCCCTCTCGCCTGCCCCTGGGCGCCGGCCCCCACCTGCGGGGTCCGACGCCTCGGGTTGTCGGCAACCACCGTGCTAAAGGTGACGTTGGGCGTCACCCGCACGGTGGCGGAGGGCGAACCCTCCGGCGAGAGGCGTGGGGAGGTGCGCCTGGTCGGCGCATTCCCCTTCTTGTTGTTATTGTTCTTGCCGGCATTGTTGTTGTTGGAAGCCATTTCGAACGATTTCAGTCCAAGTTGGAACGTGGAGAATGCGAGAGACAACTCATGAAAGCTGAGAATGATGAGGGAGATTGTATTAGCAAATAATACAACGAACGCTGAGAGCTCAGAATGGAACTGGGCAAACTCCCCAGTGCTACGCCTGTATGCCTGTGGCAGCGCTCCACTGCAGCGCCTACCAGTGGACAACTGTACACTGCAATGCCATGCGACCACGTCACTAGCATCAACTACACTCGGCCCGTCAGACCCGGATAACCCGGATCTGGCGGGTCGAGCTAGAGCCTAGGAACAGTCTGGCACTTACTGCACGTCAGTCCACATGACACCTCAGTACCGTACGACGTGCCGTACAGTGCTGAGGTGTCCCGCTCAGCCGCGGTAGGCAATACGCGGCGCGCAGGCCGGAAATCCGTGTGTCAGCCTAAGCATCTCATCTAACTATGGGGGATGACCAGCTATCTTGGCAAGCACGAACCGTGGGTATACATACATACATACATACATACATACATACATACATACATACATACATACATACATACATACATACATACATACATACATACATACATGCCGGTTGGTCCCCAGCGCCGTCAGCGCCATTCCCGACTTGGTCACCCCATCCCCCTTCCCCTTTGTGCAGGCTGTGCAGGATTCTTCCCTCGGGATCCAGCAGGCTTGCGACCTCGTCCGCCCCGCTCAGGCCGTCCACCGTCGCCTGCCCCGGGGCACGCCCGGCGTGTCCACTGTCGTCAGTCCTAGTGTCTTCTGTTGGAAAGGTAGAGGAAACTAATGGGTTTTACACAATGCCTTGTGCTTGGCCTTGTTACCCTTGCACCTTGCAGGTGATGAAAGACTGAGCTTGAAGACAATGGAAGAGAGACCAGAAAAAGAGTTTTATTTCTTAGGCTGAGAGGTTAGGAAAAGAGGTACCTGGCCTTAGGAGCCAGTTTCTTTTTATACCTTTCTAGCTAGGAAGGATGACATCAGATGCTGATGTCATCATAGAAGCTTGTAGAAACATCTAAGCATATTCCCAGCATATTCTCAGTATATTCCAGGAATATTCCTGGCATATTCCTAGAACATTCCAAGGTCATTCTAGAAAGGTTCTAATGAGCTGGCATGACAGTTGATTGCCAAATGTCCTCTGAACAATGTGCCACATCTAATGCTTAATAAAGTGACACATGGTTTCTACTTGGAATGACAAGTGTAATCCAATGAGTCTATCCACTTGTCAGTCAATGGAATGCAACACTTGTCACTATGAGCTTCCAACACATGTCAGCTCATGGAATGGACACTTGTCTACCAAAGAAGTACACCACTTGTCAAGCATGGAAGTGATGCTACTAGACCAACTCAGGTACAAGAGATCTATGGCCAAATATAGGACTATGGCACATGAACATTGATCAGCTCATTGAGAGCAATTCATCTAACTTATCAATCTATCAAATTCTCAGCCCTTGTGAAGTAAAACAAAGAAGAAGAAAGTCAGGCTGGAATATAGTGTGGGCAGGTGGGTATATGATCCCCAACACCCCCCTTAGCCAGCTGAACACAAAGGACTAAGTTGACATGAGTTTGCCACGCAGGGCAGTGAACCTGGCACGTGAAAGTGCCTTCGTCAGAAGATCAGCAAGCATGTCCTCCCCAGGACAATGCTTCATGGCGATGAGTCCCCCCTCCACCTTCTCCCGGATGAAATGGAAACGCACGTCAATGTGCTTCGTGCGCTTGGGATGAACAGGGTCACGAGCGAGTGCCACGGCGCCTGTGTTGTCGCAGAAGACAGGCGTGGGCCCCTGAACTGGATGCCCCAGCTCCCCCAACATGTGCCTCAGTGGAAGCACTAGCTGGGTTACGCTGCTAGCAGCAATGTACTCCGCCTCGCAGGAAGACAGGGCGGTAACGTGCTGCTTGCGGCTGCACCACTCGACTGCGGCCCCCCTGAACATCACTACATTGCCAGAGACAGATCTGCGTGTCTCAGGGCAGTTCCCCCAATCGGCATCCGTCCACCCCTCCAGCCCCCCTTGGCCACCATAGCGCAGTCCCAAGTCCTTGGTGTGGACAAGGTAGCGCACCAATCGCTTGGCCAGCTCCAAGTCGCCCTCCGTGGGTGCCTGCATGCATTGGGCCAGCTGGTTGACAGCAAAAGCAATGTCTGGGCGCGTCCATGTCGCGGCGTACATGAGAGCACCAACAATCTGCTGAAAGAGTTGATGGTTTGGGGCATCACACATTCCCCCCTCGCGACGGGGACTACCAGGCACTATAGGGGTGTGCACAGGGTGAGGGGTAGAAAGCCCAAAACGGGCAGCAATAGCTTCAATGTAGGGCCGTTGGTGCATGGTAAGGGAACGAGACGCAGGGTCGATAGTAAGGGAAACACCGAGGAAAAGAGAGGGATTGTCCGACTCAGTGATTTGAAAAGTATTAGCCAAACGGCGAGACCAGGATGCCAGCCAGGAAGGGGAAGGATGAGCAGCAAGAATGTCATCGACGTGCACGAACACGAAACCACGAGACGAAGGGTAGTAATACAGGCACGCATCAATTTGGCTTTGGATGGCGCCGTCAGAAAGAAGGTGTGCACGGAACGTTTTATGCCAATTGCGTGGCGCTTGCTTGATGCCATACAAGCTGCGGTGCAGCTTCCACACAAGCACATCGCCATTGGCATCCCGCTCTTCAAAGCCAGTAGGGGGACGCACAAAGACATCCTCCTGTAGGGGAGCATAGAGAAAAGCGGTTCGGACATCGAGCTGCTTGACAGTAAAGCCAGACGTGACAGCTAAAGCAAGAGCAAGTCGCACGGTGGACGCACGAACAGTGGGGGAAAAGACTTCATTAAAGTCGATACCTTCACGTTGGGCAAAACCTTTCACGACAAACCTGGCCTTGTGACGGCCGTCGGACTTGACAGCAAATACCCACCGGGAAGGGAGGACCTTGGCACCGGCGGGCAAAGTACGCGGGCTCACAAGCGAGTATACTGCATGATCACGAATGCTATTAATTTCGCTCAACATCGCAGCCCGCCACTCTGGACTGTTGTTAGCCTCAGTAAAGGAGACGGGAAGGGAAACGTCACTGCCAGTAAAATGCACTGTGTCAAAAAGATCACGAACTGACTGGTAATGCGGAAAAAAACGAGCCCATTTAGGCGACACCGTGACAGGGGGAGCATAGGTAGTAATCTCCATCGCGAGGGGTTCACGGGTGCTACCGCAAAACATCAGCTCATCAGCAGTTGCCATGGCGACATTACCAGCTGGGTTACGTCGCAGCGCAGAGATTGTACTTTGCAGTCGAGCAGCACTTGAAGTGGCAGTGACCGGTGGACCAGCAGACAGCTCCCGTGCGTCACTTGGGGAGACGTCGTCAGTAGTTAGGACGGGCTGTGAAAAGTTTGGAGCACCGTCGAGCGCCTCCGGAACTGGTCTAGGACTTGGGACGTTGACTGCATCAGGACTTGGTGCGTCCGCTCCCTCGTGGCGAAGCTCCTCAGGAATATCCCTTCTGGTGGCGTCCAGAAACCTCGCCTGAGACCGGGTGACCGGTCCGCTAGGTTCGGCCAGAGAATTTGGCTGAACTTCTGCTACAGCCGGAAGATCAGTTGGTGAAGTTTCCTCCAGTGCGGCAGAACTTTCCAGAAGCGGCGCAGGAGTTGGCATGGCCCCATTGCGCCAGGCCTCATTGAAGGTGACATGCAGGCGGCGAATGACATCCTTGGATTCTGGACGGTAAATGAGGTACGCCGGCGATTCCAGATCATAGCCGACGAAGATTCCAGGCAGAGCCTTGGCCTCCAGCTTGCCACGTGGGCCCTCCACCCGATAGAAGGCAGGGCAGCCGAAAATTCGAAGATTCGAGAGATCCGCATTGCGACCGGTGAGCAGGAAGTGTGGCGTGGCACCTCCAGGATTCGAGCTAGACGGCAGGCGGTTAAGTATATAAACCGCGCAATTGAAGGCTAGTGCCCAGAATCCTTTGGGCAAACCGGC
This sequence comes from Mesostigma viride, assembly GCA_009746045.1. Classification (NCBI taxonomy): domain Eukaryota; kingdom Viridiplantae; phylum Streptophyta; class Mesostigmatophyceae; order Mesostigmatales; family Mesostigmataceae; genus Mesostigma; species Mesostigma viride. The sequence continues at coordinate 51,856 of RPFO01002347.1, read as the reverse complement.
ATGCGTGAGCATTGCCAGTGTCATGCCCATGGCCAGACCCCACAGCCGCTCCGCCACTCCGTTCTGCTCAGGAGTGTAGGGGCTGGAGAACTCCTGGTGCACTCGGTGTTCAGCGCAGACGGCCCGCCACGCCTGCCCAGTGAAGACTGCGTCGTTGTCGGTCCGGAGAAGAATCGAACCGTTGTAGAAGGGGCGAATTTCGCGCGCGAGCAGCTGCTGTAGGGCGTCAACAGCCTCGTCCTTGTGTCGAAGCGGAAAGCACCATCGCCAGCGGGTAGCATCGTCGGTGAAGCCGAGCATGTAGCGGGCGCCTCCAATTGCTGGCTGCATCGGCCCGAGAATGTCGCTGTGAAGCTTGGCTCGGGGAACAGTCGATCGGAGCTGTCCAGGCGAAAATGAGCGCCTCTTGATGAAGCCAGCAGGGCAGGATGGGCAGCCAGGCGATGACAGGCGCCTCGAAAAAAGGTTAGACTCCGGAATGGCGGCCAGCCTCTTGATCCGATCTTCGCCAGCATGCCCAAGACGCCAGTGCCAGAGCAGGCTCGCCGGCCGCTCGATGGCCGTGGCAGCCATTGCCGCCTCGTCGCGCTCCGCAGGTAACACGTAGATGTTGTTCTGCAGCGCAATCTTGTGCGTCTCGTTGTCCAGCACCACTGTCTGCTCGGTGAGGTCGACTTTGTGGCCGTCCTTGGCGAGCTGCCCAGCTGATAGCAGTCGGGCGCTCAAGCCGGGCACGAAGAGCGCACCATTCAGGTGCACATGCTGGTTGGGCAGTTTGAGCCGAATCGTGCCCACTCCCGTCGCGCGAAGACGTCCTCCTGATCCGACGATGTTCCTAGTGGTGGGGGTGAGGGACACAAAGTCAGTGCGGCATGGGGACATGTGGCTGCTTGCAGCGGAGTCCAGAACCCAGGCAGGGGGCTTGGGGCTATACTGCGTGAGTGCAGCAGCCTCCTGCGACGGCGCCGACTCGGCGATGGTGGTGAAGACGAAGCCCTCCGGCAGCTCCGCGGCCTCCTGGGTGTTGTTGGCCACGCTTCCGCCAGGTGAGGTCTCCTTCTTGGTCGCTTGGTTGCCCCTCCTGCGCTGGTTGCCCCGCCGTCCTTGGTTCTTGCTTCGTGGCTTGAGCTGGGAGTTCTTTTGCCAGCACTGGGTCTCCGCATGCCCACTCCTGTTGCAGTAGGCGCAGTGCTTCCTCTCACCACCCTTGTTGGCAGTGTGGAAAGCTTGACCTTGGGCTGGCTCCTCCTTGGTGCTTGAGAAGGCCGTCCTCCCAGCAGCATGTCCTCCGCCTCCAGCAGCGCAGCCTTGACCTCCTCCAAGCTGTCCTCCTCTTTGAAGTGCGCTGAAATCAGGGCAGGGCGATATCGGTCAGGCAGGCCGCTCTTGAGAATAGCCGCAAAATCTTGGTCGCTCATGACGCCTCCCACCGCACGATAGTCCGCCAGCAGCAGCAATCCACGTAGGATATACTGCCCCATGGTCTCCCCAGGCTTCATTTGCAGCCGGTGAAGCTGAATCCTGAGGTCCATGCGGTGACTCTTGGTGAGCTTTTGTTGCTCGTAGACCTCCCTCAGCGTCTTGTAGAGCTTGCTGCCAGATTGGTCTGGCACGAGCGATAGGATGCGCCTCGCTTCTCCCACAAGTGCAGCTGAGATGACAAGGCCAACAGCTTGGTCAGCCTTGCGGTCCTGCCTGGTGCCCAGCAGGACGTCCTTAACCTCATAGAAGGAACAGAAACCCTCAAGAGATGTCTTGGTCTCCTCCCAGCCACGTAGGCTTGTGCCATCGAATTTCAGCACCATCTTGGAGCACACATTCAGCATAGGAGTGTAGTCGACGTCGCTTGCCATGGAGCTTGTAGCTGGGCTGGGTTTCTTGGTGGTCTTCTTGGAGCTCATGAAGATTCCTCCGATACCATGTTGGAAAGGTAGAGGAAACTAATGGGTTTTACACAATGCCTTGTGCTTGGCCTTGTTACCCTTGCACCTTGCAGGTGATGAAAGACTGAGCTTGAAGACAATGGAAGAGAGACCAGAAAAAGAGTTTTATTTCTTAGGCTGAGAGGTTAGGAAAAGAGGTACCTGGCCTTAGGAGCCAGTTTCTTTTTATACCTTTCTAGCTAGGAAGGATGACATCAGATGCTGATGTCATCATAGAAGCTTGTAGAAACATCTAAGCATATTCCCAGCATATTCTCAGTATATTCCAGGAATATTCCTGGCATATTCCTAGAACATTCCAAGGTCATTCTAGAAAGGTTCTAATGAGCTGGCATGACAGTTGATTGCCAAATGTCCTCTGAACAATGTGCCACATCTAATGCTTAATAAAGTGACACATGGTTTCTACTTGGAATGACAAGTGTAATCCAATGAGTCTATCCACTTGTCAGTCAATGGAATGCAACACTTGTCACTATGAGCTTCCAACACATGTCAGCTCATGGAATGGACACTTGTCTACCAAAGAAGTACACCACTTGTCAAGCATGGAAGTGATGCTACTAGACCAACTCAGGTACAAGAGATCTATGGCCAAATATAGGACTATGGCACATGAACATTGATCAGCTCATTGAGAGCAATTCATCTAACTTATCAGATCTATCAAATTCTCAGCCCTTGTGAAGTAAAACAAAGAAGAAGAAAGTCAGGCTGGAATATAGTGTGGGCAGGTGGGTATATGATCCCCAACATCTTCCCTGCCTGCGTTCATGATGGGCCCCAAGACAGCGGAGTTTTTCCACGAGTGCTGCCAGCGCCGTGAAGACCGCCTCGACCTCGAGGGTCAGACCGCCCCGTGGTCGGACTGCACGTGGTCCTCGTATTGGCGGCAGCGCCTGTCACTCGCCCTCACTCGCACCGTGGCTGATGTGTTATTCTGCCGCACCCGGGCCGACTTCGTCGCGACCCCTGCGGTCTAGATCCCTTCCAGGCCTGCATGGTGGGCCGGCAGAGCTGTTGCTGCGTGTAGTTTTGTGATGTATAGTTAGTTGTACCTTGTGCCGCTGGCGTGATCCTTGGATGTCTGTGTCAGATTACTATTAATTTCTTCAGGGTTATTCTCCCAGTTATCGGGTTTTTCCTTATGTTGCATGCCTATCTCACCTCCGTAATCTATCATTCTCAATGAATACATACATACATACATACATACATACATACATACATACATACATACATACATACATACATACATACATACATACATACATACATACATACATACATACATACATACATACATACATACATACATACATACATACATACATACATACATACATACATACATACATACATATCCATCCATCCATCCATCCATCCATCCATCCATCCATCCATCCATCCATCCATCCATCCATCCATCCATCCATCCATCCATCCATCCATCCATCCATCCATCCATCCATCCATCCATCCATCCATCCATCCATCCATCCATCCATCCATCCATCCATCCATCCATCCATCCATCCATCCATCCATCCATCCATCCATCCATCCATCCATCCATCAGGGATAATTCTTCGTGACGTTCCCCAACGGGAGCACGAGTAAAATTAATAAATAAATAAGTCCTCAGTGGGAGGGGAACATGGGATGGAATGGATGATGTAAGCTATACAGGGCCTTTTGATTCTGTCCTCTGGGACGCTCTATGGGCTGTCCTTGCTCGTCACTCGCGTCCCCACTCCCCTGATTACCGTCATCCTCACGCTGTATGAGGGGTCGACCACTTCGGTGCGCTCTCAACACCGTCGGCTTTACCCCGCCATGTCCACTGCAGACCGGCGTCGATCTGGCAGGGTTGCGTCCTGTCGCCGGACCTGTTTATTATTGTAGTGGATTATCGGTTATGCGCCAGGCACGTGCTCGCTTTGCTATAGCATTGCAGGCCGTGCCCCTGGCCTAGCGATCACGAAGGAGCTTGGGGAAGGGGGGCCGACTAACAAGCAGAATTTACTAGCTGACCTCATTTATGCCGACGACATCACGCTCATCGAGAAGCTGGAGTCTGCCCAACTTTGGCTGCATGGACTGCCTGGCGCTCGAGGCTCGGGCGGTTGGTCTAGAAATCAGCCCTAAAACGGAGGCCCTGGCCCTCGGCATGGCAGGGCCCCCATGCACCCACACTCCGCCTCTTATAGACGACACCGAGGTCCCCTACCCTACTTCAGGCCGCTTCAAGCTGCTCGGCAGTTGGCTTCCCGACTGCGAGGCCGACCTGACGACACGGATCGGCATGGCGTGGGCGCACCTCCATGACCACCGCCGCTGGTGGAGCAACCCCGCCCTACCCCGGATCGTCAAGCGTGACCTCTTCAAGGTCGTCATTCTGACGATCCTGACCTACGGCGCCGAGACCTGGACACTGACGCAGGAGCTGCATGAAGCACCGACTCGACGGCAACGTCACCAAGATGCTGTGCAAGGCCCTTAACCCCTTTGGTTTGCACATTAGTATGTAATGAGGATTTGTACGCTGATTTGCCTTATGTTTCCCACATTCTTAGGCACAGGCGCTTGGGCCTATAGCCGGGCACCTGGCCCGCACAGATCAGGTAGACACATCAGATAGACAGGCTGGCACCGTACCAAGACCGCCCAGCCTGTGCGATATGTCCTCACCTGGCGTGCCCCAGGCCGCGCGCGGCAGGGCCGCCACCCGTGGACTTTTTGTGATAGACTCGGCATGGACATGAGTTATTCTAGGACTTCAGGCCTAGACTATCAGTACACGTGGCGTTGTCCCCGTCTCCCAAGTAAGATACGGACATGGACGGTGGTGTAGTACACTGGACATATCTCTACTAGGGTTTAGATCCGCACGTGCCATATTGGGCACGTGGGTGCTAGATATTAGCACTGAGATATGTAGGGCACACGCACGTGGGTATTCACGTGGTAGGGTTTATGAGCTGTGATGCAGACCACAAGGTGGTTGCAGTGCTAGTCCTGTACGGAGGTCCTAGGGGAGGTCCAGGACCATCCACGTAGTGCTGTTAGGCAGTCGGTGCCTGTGGGCATCGTATCAGTCCTAGCTGGAGTAGATCTAGCTGGACGGAGCCAGAATCTCATTGGTTAGCACTAGTGCAGGATAGCTAGGTTACCCTAACCTACGTGCCCATGCAATCCAGCTTGGCAAGCTTGCATGGATTGATATTATGCCAGCCATTGCATAATCCAACACACGTTCGCATCCATTGCACGAGTGCCATAACTTGCATTTATAAAAACTCTCACAGTTTTAATACTACTCTCTCATTTTAAAATGTCGAACGTTTCTGATCGTGAGTGCTCTTCGGAGTCAAGCCTGTCCCCGTCGTCCGAAGATTTGGACTACCGGGCGGCAGTGCGGGGCCGGCAGGGTAGGAATGATCACGCTGGCAGCGATGCCGGCAGTGGTCGCTCGTCTTCGGACGAGGACCCGCGGTTCCTGGATCAGCTGGCGGCGAGGCCGCCGCTATACAATGTATGGCGTCCCAATGCACCACCGGCTGAAGGGCAGCCCACGGCACCCGAGCTGGTTACGGGGCCGGGGAGGGTGGTGCCCGTATTGGGGGATATCCCGTCGGATGGCTACGACGAGGACGAGGACCTGGTGGATCTCGAGCTGCCGGAGGACAGGGAGAAGCGGGAAGAGCTGCTCCGCCGCGAGGCAGAGCGCATTCGGCAGGAGGCCCAGCTACGCAAGGAGCTGGAGCAGCAGCGCGAGCTGGAGGCTCAGCGCGAGGCTCAGCTGCGGGCGGAGACTGAGATAGACAGAGTAGCCCGGGAGCTTGCGGAGCGGCAGTTGGAGCGGGATCGAGTGGCGAGGGCGGGTTTGCGCGCGGGGCCGACAGGCGCGCGAGAGGCGCCCCCATACGTTCTCCGCAAGAAGAACGAGCTCTTCACCTTTGCGCACAGGCGCACAGCGCGCTCCTTTAGGCGCATGGCTGGGGATGTATTGCAGGAGACCGACTCCTCGGTGGAGATGCAGCCCGGAGCGCGGGGTGAGGAGCTGGTTTTGATGGACCCAGCTATGGTCGAGGCCGAGCGACTGGCCAAGATAGAGTACACCAGGCATTGCCAGCGGAAGGCAAAGCGGGCAATGGTGCGGTCCATGGCTGAGAACAGTTTCGGCTAGGGAGCGTGCAGCCAGGGAGGCGCAGCATCGGGAGCTGCGGCGACTTCGTGCGAAGGCGCACGATGCCACGGAGAAGACCCGGCGGCATCAGGCGCGGCTGGACGCGGCCATGAGGAGGTCGGAGGCGGCACTGGCAGCAATGGTGGGCCCGGCGAGGAGGGAGCAGGAGGCCAGGCTGGCGAGGAAGAGCAGGCGGAACGCACGTGCCCTAGACAGGCGCATGCGTAAGGAGGAGCGGGCTCTGCGCAGGTATCAGGAGGCGGCCAGGACCTGGGCTCTGCAGGGAGAATTCGGAGATGCAATCCGTTTTGAGCGAGGTCTGGCGCCACATGAGCCGCTGCCCGAGGACGCGGTACTGGACTTCATGCGCACCCCGCAGCCAGCAAGAGCCCAGCGAGGAGCGGCCTTGTTAAACGCGCGTGAGCGTGTTCGCGCTGGTGCAGACACACCCCACCCCACCCCCACACCCAAACACACTGTGCAGACCGACACGGACATGGAGCTGGACCGCATCGCTGCACTACTCCACCAGGAGCTGGACGCAGCGGAGGCCAACCCGACCAAGCGGGCGCGGGCAGCAGAGGCAGTAGAGCAACTGCTGAGGGCAGTCCAAAACTTTTCTTGGCGGGTCCGCCAAGGAAAGTGGCAGGAGGGGTGTGGACCATCGTCTACGCCCCAGCGGTCGCATCCAGAGGAGGATGGTGACGAGGGGAAGGACGGGGGAGCACCAGGGGGAGGGGCACCAGCAAGCACAGAGGGTATGGCGGGCGGCAGCAACGCTGGAGCGGCAACCCAGCAGCAGCAGCAGCCACAGCATCAGCAACAGCAGCAGCAGCAGCAGCAGCAGCGGCAGCATCAGCAACAGCAACCGCAGCAGCAGCAGCAGCAGCAGCAACCTCAACCACAAGCGGCTGTCGCTGTACCACAGCGACCCAGGTTTGATGCATCCCGTAGGGAAGATAGGATTACCTTCCCAGGTCTAGCTGAGGGATATGTGCAGGAGGACGCACTTGAGTTTCTTTTCAAGATAGAACATTCCTGGTCCCATGATAACATCCGTGATTGGTTTCCTGCTCTCAGGGTGTCTAACACGATCCACCAATCTGCACCTAGCATCAAACAAATGGTTCAGATGTATGAGAGGAGGGCCAGCACACCTGGGGCAGAGGAGGTGCAAATCTTCACAGAATTCATAGCAGACCTAAAAGGGCTGTTGACCAAGGGGGAACACCTGCAGGCTCTCAAGGGGTTCAACTGGTTGGCCTCGTACAAAGTCAACAAGTCTGACTACGTACGTGATAACAAACAGTTTGTCCTGTACATAGACAGGGACGAGGAGTTGAAGAAACTCAACTCTAAGTACCTGATCCATCAGTGGCTCACCAAAGCTGAGCTGGACAAGAACACCAATGCAGTTCTGCTGGCTGGCCTTAAAGACAAGTGGGATGATTTTAGGGGGCCATGTTGTTCATTCAGCAGAGCCTAGAACCCTTCTCAACTGTCAAGGAACCCAAGGTTAACAAGGTCCAAGGGGGGGTGGTCAGGACGGTGCAGGTCCTAGCAGGAAGAAGCTCATCAAGGAGGTGGTAGCTCAGGTCAAGGCGGTGTTCAAGGGTCCCCAGCAAGGTAAGAAGGCAGGGGGGTCATCCAAGCAGCAGGGGAAATCAGACAAGGGGGGAAAGGGGAACCCAGGCAGTAAGGCTGGGTCCTCCCAGGGCCTAGTCAGAAAGGTAAGCCTCATGACTCCACCCTGTATTGCACCAGGTGCTCATGCAAGGGCATGAGAGGGATGATTGCTGGAAGGGCAAACCCGAACTTGGATCTGATGTGGATGTATGCCCAGGTTGCTGGGAGCCCCGCCACCCGTTACCTGCAGGGGGACGCTGCAACAAGCCCAGGAAGGGAGCCTCAACGGGGCGCCCCAACAAACAAGCCAGCACTCAGGACGACTGTAAGTCTCCTGTACCCTGGTTTCTCAATGGCCGTGTACCTTCTATTTGCTCTGTGTTGCCTGACAGTGAGGAAGTGGATTGGGACCTGGCTTATGACATGACGTTAGCACAGGTGGCCCAAGATCCCACTATAGCCTCCTTAGATGCAGCAGCAGATAAGGTTATATCCTATGCCAGGTTAGCCCAACAGCTACACAAGGCAATGGGGCATGAGGCAGTGGCAGAAAGGCTGGCTAATAAAATTGATGGCCGTGACCTGGAACAGATGTGCAGGCATGTCAGGAAGCACTGTGAAGCGTGCCAACTGCATGCACCTAAACCCAAGAGATGGCATGTGGCCACCCCACCACTGGCTAGAGGAAAGCTAGTAGGGGATGTGATACACCTGGTGAAGGACATGGTGTATTACTTGGTCCTAAAAGATGCCTGGTCTAGGTTTGTGGTGATAGAACCCTTGCCAGGCATGGCCAATGAACAACTGCACAGAGCCCTGCTGATTGCACTAGCACGGTATCATCCTCAGGAAAAATTAATGCTGGATCAGCAGTTCACGTGGATACAAGATTATCCTGATCTGCCCAAGATAGACATTGCTGGGGCTCAAGATCATGAACGCCAGGGGATGATTGAACGTACCATGCGTGCTATCAGAGACCTCATAAAGAAAAATGAGTCCAGGACAGCAGAGTCTGGGAGCTATGCTGATAGGACAGCGTGGGCAGCTGAAGTGTGCAGAACTCTGAACACCAAGTCCCTCATGTCTTCTCCTTTTGGTGAAATCACACCAATTGGCCTGCAATCAGGCAGCTACTCTCAGGAGGTACTAGACCACTACAACACGCAGAGGCAACACTTGGCCAAGTTGCTGGCAAAAAAGGATAAGAGTAATGCCAGGCCTGTGTTTGAAGTGGGGGATCAGGTACTCTACTATAGGGAAGGGGAAGGGAACAAAGCCCACTCTGGTAGATGGCATGGTCCAGCTGAAATCATCAGGTTCTCAGAAACAGGGACACGGTGACTATTCAGCATCACAGAGAGCGAATGGTTGGCAAGCATAGACTGAAGCTTTATTACCCTCCTTTGGCAGACGTGTCAGGGGTAGAATTCTTGGACATGGATTCAGAGCCTCAGTCTGGTGGGTTGGTCTCACCCAGTGAATTGGCTAGGGACATAGCTGATGCAAGCAACACAACCATAGACGCTCCTGTGTTCCTCAGTGGTGCAGCCCCACCACAGCCCACTGGTCCAACTGGGCAGGAGGAACGTGCACTGGATGAGCAGCAGGTCGCTCCTCCCTCATCTCAGGAACAGCCACGCGAAGCAGCAGATCCTGTTGTCCCCAGGAATAAATTTGCTGAGGCTCTAAAAGCTCTACATAGAGCACACACTGCCAAGGCACAAATGGCAGCAGGTGCAGCACAAGTCAATGCTGTGGGTGAATCTAACCAGGATCCCAGTATCCTGGCAGTAGACACACAGGCACAGGTGAGCATCATCAGTGCACAAGCTGTATCTGGCCTAAGTCTGCAACGCTCGCGCTGGGCTAGAGTGTCAGATTTTTCAGGCAAAACAAAAATGGCAGTCAAAGGCCAAGTGCTAATTCCCATTCTGGGTGTGCCCACTCCCTTCCAGGTAGTAGAGGGCTACAAGGGGAATGCACTGCTGGGGGAACCATTTGTCTCATACCCTGGAGTAGTCATCTCAGCTGGGAGGTTGAGTGTGACTGGGGTGGGGCAGGTCACCCTGGACCATTTCAAAATTCCTTTAACACAGATCAGTGATGGCCTGGAAGCAGCCATCAACGCTGTCAATATAAAATACCTCCCAGGTCAGGAACCCTGTGTTGATTCCCTCATTCATTCCCAGAAGCTACACCCCTCTGCGTTTGGGCTTGGTAGATGGGACATTGCGTCCATGTCTCCCTTGTCCTATGATGATGTGGTCAAAGACTGTCAAACGCAGATTGGTTTTCTGAAATGGATGGAAGCCTTTAACAGGGCTAGAGAGGAATGGGTTTGTCCTGATCCACGTAGTAAGTCCCAGGTACCACCTGTAACACCGATTGAGGCACTGCCACAAGGGGCCAGAAAGCTCAGACTGAAGTTTGTCTGCAAGCATAAACCCCAGGCAGATGGGACACCTCCCATTTTTCATGCCAGACCTTGTGTCACGGAGTTCAGGGGCTCCACTGAGCTAACAGAGGCTGAACTGTATACCCCTGGTATTCAGCAGACGTCTCTTAAGGTCCTGTTGGCAACTTTCCTTCACCATCTGAATGCTGGCAAGGACTACGTGTGTAAAGCCACTGACATTAAGCGTGCCTTCCTTAAAGGCAACCCTGACATAGCCCAAAAGGTGTGGAGGGGTCAAGTCTATGTGGTCAACACTCCCAAAGTCTGGTCTGGGGACATCAAGGAACCTCATCTAAGGCCTAACTTGGGGGTAGAAGGGCTTCAGTCAGCACCTAAAATTTTTAGGCTGTCTGCCCAAGAGGTCTTCCTGAAGCTGGGGGCCCAGTGTGATGATATTGACCCTTGTTTCTTCACCATTCCTCATCCTGCTGGCATGATGATGTTTGTGTGGCATGGGGATGATCAGCTCATTACTGGTCCCAGGGCAGCTGTGGAGGATTTCGTTGCTCAAGTGTCTGCTAGCTTTGAATTAGGCAAGCAGCTGGAGCTGGGAAAAGATCCTGTCAAGTTCTGTGGCATCATTCTGAACCTGTTTAAGGAGCAGAAGGAGTGGGTGTGTTCTCTCAAAGCCTCCCCTGAGTATGTCATGTCTTGCAAAGATGTTCTTCCCTCTGACATCACTCCTGATCTCTGTCCCACTATTAGGGGTAAGCTAGGTTGGCTGTGTGCCACTTGTGCTCCTCACCTGGCAGTGGTCAGCAGAGTGGATGATGATGTCCTCATGGAGGTAGGGTCTAGGGCTATTAAACAGGTGTTGCATGATGGCCCTCCCCTTATTCTTCATGCTTTGGATCTGTTCCAACCCATCCACATCACATGCATGATGGACAGTTCCATGGAGTCACGGGTAGTCACTAAAGTACAAGCCAGAGAGGCAGGGCTATTTATGTTGTCTAACCCCACTGGCAAGCAATCTTTGGTTTCCTGGTTCAGCAGACTCCACAAGCGCAAGGCAGTCAGCAGCAATGTAGCAGAATGCCGTGCTGTGGTATCAGCTGTGTTGCATGCCAGGTATTTGAACCATCTGCTGGTGTGGTTGCAGCATCAGGCTGGTAGTTATGCTGGTGTCAAATCCCACCTGCTGACTGACAGTCAATCCCTTCTTTCTTTCCTGGACAACCCCTTGGCTGTGCACACCGATTTGGACTGGATTGTCCTCAAGCAGGAGTGTACCTATCTGGAGTCCAAGACTCACATCCGAGACCCTGACAATGCAGCAGATGCACTCACAAAAGTGCCACAGGCTGCAGGGCCTCAGTACAGAGTCCTATACACGCTGATGAACCCATATAACGGCAGAGGGTGAAGTGCCTCAGCCTAGGGATATTAGCACCAGATAGGAGGGTGGTCATGGGGTGGCAGGGTCTGAAGTGTCCCACCCGTAAGACTCTCTTTGCGTCATTAAAGATTGAGGTCAGAAGGGTCCTCCTTTATTGATGGCTTGTTCTTTGTCAATAAAACGTGTGGTCATATTTTTCTGACAATGGTTTTCCTAACACAGGCACCCAACCAGTGGGGATGTTGTATCCAACACGGAGGAGCTATGGGCGCTTTTATAAATGCATCTCTTTCAGTGTCCTGGTTGTCCCTGTGGGGAACCTTGCTTATTCGTAGTGGTTGGCATATGAGTGGGTTGTGGGAAGAGTCTTCCCCTCACTCCCCAAAGAAAAGTAATAATGGGAGTTATTCTTGGACTTCAGGCCTAGACTATCAGTACACGTGGCGTTGTCCCCGTCTCCCAAGTAAGATACGGACATGGACGGTGGTGTAGTACACTGGACATATCTCTACTAGGGTTTAGATCCGCACGTGCCATATTGGGCACGTGGGTGCTAGATATTAGCACTGAGATATGTAGGGCACACGCACGTGGGTATTCACGTGGTAGGGTTTATGAGCTGTGATGCAGACCACAAGGTGGTTGCAGTGCTAGTCCTGTACGGAGGTCCTAGGGGAGGTCCAGGACCATCCACGTAGTGCTGTTAGGCAGTCGGTTCCTGTGGGCATCGTATCAGTCCTAGCTGGAGTAGATCTAGCTGGACGGAGCCAGCATCTCATTGGTTAGCACTAGTGCAGGATAGCTAGGTTACCCTAACCTACGTGCCCATGCAATCCAGCTTGGCAAGCTTGCATGGATTGATATTATGCCAGCCATTGCATAATCCAACACACGTTCGCATCCATTGCACGAGTGCCATAACTACATGTGCATGCTACACTAGACGTGACGGGCTCACACCCGCCGGGCAGCCTCCTGGTTTGTCTGTAATATGGAGGCAGATGGTACGCAAGGATAGTAGATGGCAAGTAGTGATGAAGGAGACCACCCCCAAGTCTGTGGGGGCTCCGCGTGTGACCGCGCATGGCATTCATAGCTAGCGATTCGGGCCGTGGTGCGCACAACCCTGTAACTAGGACCTACTAGATAGCTTACACCATCCATTCTATCCCATGTTCCCCTCCCACTGAGGACTTATGCTCACGTGACGCAGTCACGTGTCTATTAATCAATTAATCAACTAATCAATTAATTGTCGAGGCATACGCAAGAAATCGGTGTTCTCTGAACGTAGTTTCTTTATAACAGATGAGAATGAACGCCGCTATGTGAGTGGTACTACGGGACGGTGGGCCTTGGGCTGGACCGGTTCCATGAGTTAGAATTAGTTGGCCAGTTTTGTATGGCCATTTCTAGTTCGTTAAGTTAAGTAGCAATTAAGTTACTGTTGCTGACGGCTCATGAGGCGAGCCCGGGCTACGCCGCCCTAAAGTGCCAATTGCACGATGTTCTAGGTCTCTTTTTCTTGTCATCGGATGTATGGGGTATGGGTATGGCGGATTACAAGAAATTTAATGCTGCCCTAATCGCGTCAGCCTTTTGGCTGGCGGTGGCCGATTAGAGATGGCGCGTGACTGACATAGCTTGAACAGTCACGTGACTGTGAAAAAGAAATTAATTACCCTCGTCGGTTTTCTCCCCGCAGCTGGGTTCTTGGCCGACGAGAGACTATAAAATACTTCGCGTTTGCCTGCGCGTGGCACCTGTACGGAACTCTGAAACCATGAGTAAGATTTCCGTGCCACGCTGCAGTGCCTACCGCTTTGCTGCGGAATGTCGCAGCAGGGTTGCAGTTCCTGACTACTGACTGCCGAAGGAAGGGTGGTCGGGTTACTTTCAGTGGGCATTGTGATGGACGACAAGTCTGTCGGCCCTCGCGTAAGTAGAAAAATATTTACCAGCATCCGCTCTTATGGGTGCGTGAGGTCTCGGGAATGTGGTGGGGACGAATTCCGGAATTATGCAATATTTCGATTCAGACCGAGACTTAAGGGGCCAGTTTAACAGACGGACCTGGGCCGGGCAGGACCAAATATTTTGGCCGGCCCAGTTGCGCTTGCGCTTTATCGGCCGCTGGGGTGTGTGATGAGAGCCTGCTCATCAACTAAAACCTGAAATATGGAAAGTTACTCCCCCAGGTGACAACGTTGACAGTAATCGAGATATGGTGGCATCGGGTGACGTCCTACAAGTTGTCGTCACGTTAGGGCGGCACTGGCCTTTGAGGGAGGTCCGTGGTCGTTAAACGAGGCGTCTTCTTCCTTGTCTTTGCGTGCACATTCAACACCCTCTTTTACTGGCCGAGGGTGGAAGGCTGGGGGGGCCCTGCGAAGGGTTATCGTGCATGAGGCTCGCTACAGCCGCCGGCGATTGTAATGGTCGTGACCGTTGCGGCAGGGCAGCCTCGAGAGCCACTGAGCGAAAGTGGTTGGCGGAGCTTTGGAGATAAAGCACCAGGAAAGGGGGGTTGGGTAACGAGAACTACAATCAATCATGAAATGGGTGCAGCGTGGCAGGCTCACTCATGGGTTCTGTAATTGCCCACTTATTGTTTTAATCAAATGTTGGTGGATTGGTAATAGTGGGAATAGAATCGGTGTTCTCTGAACGTAGTTTCTTTATAACAGATGAGAATGAACGCCGCTATGTGAGTGGTACTACGGGACGGTGGGCCTTGGGCTGGACCGGTTCCATGAGTTAGAATTAGTTGGCCAGTTTTGTATGGCCATTTCTAGTTCGTTAAGTTAAGTAGCAATTAAGTTACTGTTGCTGACGGCTCATGAGGCGAGCCCGGGCTACGCCGCCCTAAAGTGCCAATTGCACGATGTTCTAGGTCTCTTTTTCTTGTCCCGCCCCCCCTCCCTCTTCTTGTGTTTGTTTCTAGGGTAACGAGAACTACAATCAATCATGAAATGGGTGCAGCGTGGCAGGCTCACTCATGGGTTCTGTAATTGCCCACTTATTGTTTTAATCAAATGTTGGTGGATTGGTAATAGTGGGAATAGAATAGTATGTTAAATGTTGCCGAGCGCCGGGACACGAAAAACGCAAAAGTTCAAGTAGCTCCAGCACAGATTCAAATCGGTATTAATTAATAGACATGTGACTGCGTCACTTGAGCATAAGCCCTCAGTGGGAGGGGAACATGGAATGGAAGGGGTGGTGTAAGCTATCTAGGTCCTAGTTATTTGCTGCGCCGCCACATAACCTGGGGACATAATATCTAGGCATTTGTAAATGATGCACGGCTACGCAAATAGCATTTATAAGACCTAGGGATGATGCCTACAAAGTTTCAGTCGAATACGTCAAGCCATGCTCTCGCCCCTGAGTCAGTTGTTTGTGCCACCATAGCCGCGGACGTGAATAATTTTTATTCACATCGTCCTCGTTTGAGTTGTACAAGCTACTGCTTATACTTTTTATGCGCAAACCTTTTAGCTAAGGTTAACGCATATTCTTACATCCTGCGCAGGATGTAAGAATATGCGTTAACCTTAGCTAAAAGGTTTGCGCATAAAAAGTATAAGCACTAAAACCTTTGCGCGTTGGGGCGGAATATTAAGCGGCTCCCTAACTAGGGTTTACTTCCGCATCGAATTACTAATTCGATATCGAATTACTGATTCGATATTAATCCCGGGAAGGTTCGATATCTACCTCGCTAGGCGATTAATTAGGTCCGACCGGTGCCCCGGCAGATCCTCCCAAATAATCCCTGCTCGGCTCTGTCCCCACGAGGTTTCGAACCCATGACTTCCGCGCCGCGCCGGTTCTAGTGCTTATACTTTTTTATGCGCAAACCTTTTAGCTGAGGTTAACGCATATTCTTACATCCTGCGCAGGATGTAAGAATATGCGTTAACCTCAGCTAAAAGGTTTGCGCATAAAAAGTATAAGCAGTAGCTTGTACAACTTAGAACCGGCGCGGCGCGGAAGTCATGGGTTCGAAACCTCGTGGGGACAGTGCCGAGTAGGGATTATTTGGGAGGATCCGCCGGGGCACCGGTCGGACCTAATTAATCGCCTAGCGAGGTAGATATCGGACCTTCCCGGGATTAAAATCCAATCAGTAATTCGATATCGAATTAGTAATTCGATGCGGAAGTAAACCCTAGTTAGGGAGCCGCTTAATATTCCGCCCCAATGCGCAAAGGTTTTAAGTTGTACAAGCTACTGCTTATACTTTTTATGCGCAAACCTTTTAATATGCGTTAACCTTAGCTAAAAGGTTTGCGCATAAAAAGTATAAGCAGTAGCTTGTACAACTGTTTGACCATGGTACCCCCCCAACTTTCCTTGACCATAGGTCCCTGTCCAGGTGTCCAAAAGTAGTAAACCAGGGGTGCACAAGAATCTACAAATCTAGATCTCAAAGCTGGTCCAGACAGAATCTCAAAAAGTTAGCTAGAATCTGAGCTAGTTCTGCCACAAATTCGGTCCGTTTATTAGGACGTACTGAGTAAAACTCAGTCCTTCAAAACGGACCGAGTACCATTTAAGGGTTAACATCCCCTTTGGTTTGCACATTAGTATGTAATGAGGATTTGTACGCTGATTTGCCCTATTATGTTTCCCACATTCTTAGGCACAGGCGCCTGGGCCTACAGATCTAGATGTAGCCGGGCACCTGGCCCGCACAGATCAGGTAGACACATCAGATAGACTAGCTGGCACCAAACCCGCCCAGCCTGGGCGATATGTCCTCACCTGGCGTGCCCCACCAGGCCGCGCGCGGCAGGGCCGCCACCCGTGGACTTTTCGTGATAGACTCGGCATGGACATGTGCTACACTAGACGCGACGGGCTCACGCCCGGGCAACCTCCTGGTGTGTCTGTAATATGGAGGCAGATGGTACGCAAGGATAGATGGCAAGTAGTGATGAAGGAGACCACCCCCAAGTCTGTGGGGGCTCCGCGTGTGACCGCGTATGGCATTCATAGCGATTCGGGCCGCGGTGCCCACACCCCTGTAACTAGGACCTAGATAGCCTACACCATCCATTCCGATCCCATCCGCCTCCACCGCCGACATCAAAGCCCAGCTCCTCGAATCATCTCGACCAGCGCCTTCAAGCCACCGCCACCGCCCTTGAGTGCTTGCATGACACCGCCGGCCTCACCGCCCAGGCGGTGAAGGACATCGCTGCCCAGCCGGCACCTGCTGGCCCGGCCAGTGATGTTCCCTCCACCTGGGCGGACTCATGAATACCACCTCCACCACCTCCACCATCGCGGCACAACTCAAGCAACAAGCCCTCGACCTTCGCGAGGAGGCGGACATCACCCAGCGCAGCCGCAATGTCATCGTCAAGCACTTCGACCAGCCGGCAGGTGAGACCCCCACGAGCCTTCTCACAGCATTTAAGCGCGACATTCTTGCCCCCCTGCAACTCACTGGTGAGCTGCGGATGTCGGCTGTCCGCCTCCCCCGCGCGCGGGGGAAGGCTGGCCCGGCACCCGTGCTCCTCACCTTTAAGTACATGGCGGACAAGCTGGCGTTCCTTAAATGCCGCAAGAAGCTCTCGGAGACTCGCTTCACGCTGGACGACGACTTGACCCTGACCCAGCAACAGCGGCGACGCGAGCTATGGCCGACCTACCTTCAGCTCCGGCAGAGCGCAGGGGGGAAGCCGGTCTACTGGAGGGGGGCGGTCATCCACGTTGACCACAAAAGCCCTGGCAGGCACCTCCTGCCACCTCAGACCAGGAATATATACCAGTAGTGTAGATTAGTCAGGCTTAGCCTAGCATGTGGCCCACGCGCATGTGCGCCCATAATGGCCCCCATGGATGATGCCTTCAGTATTTAGCTACGCCATACCTATAATGGGACCTCCCATGGATGTTGCAGTCACGTGTCTATTAATTAAATAATGAATGGATGTTGCAGTAAGAATTTAGCCATGCTATGCCTATGCAGGGAGTTACTCTCTGCTGAGATGCCATGTGTACACCCGCTATAGCCTAGCCAGATACCTTCCACCCCATATATGTCATGCAGGCCTTCTAGGCCCTCTCCTCAAGCCGCCCTGTGTGCTTGTGCTTGTTTAGGAGGCATGAACCATCATGGCGGTGCAGGTGCACCTTGTGCACCCAGAGCAGGTGATAGTTGTACATCCTACACCTGCAGGTTGTCGCTCTGATTGTATTACAAACCCATAGATGCCCCTTTCTCAGGGCTATGTGTTACATATGCTCCCCACGGAGCTATGATTTTAATTAATTCATCCCATGTTCCCCTCCCACTGAGGACTTACTGTATGCTCACGTGACGCAGTCACGTGTCTATTAATTAATTAATTAATTAATGGATGTTGCATTAAGAATCTAGCCATGCTATGCCTATGCAGAAAGAGGCTCTCTGTTGAGAAGCCATGCCCTAGCTCTTGTTTAGCCATGATGATCTTCCCCCCCATTAATTAATTAATTAGTCTCGTGCTCCCGTTGGGGAGTCACGGAGCATTAACCCCGATGGATGGATGGATGGGTGCAAACAGTCCTACCAGTCTAAGCTATCTACATCCGCTACCTACGCCATCTATCTAACAGCATTCTAATTACTACAACATCTATGTAGACAGCCTCACGCTGCCCTAGGGGACCTGTCTGGCGTGCCTCCCACGGGTTTGCACACGCGGGCGCTTCCCCACAGGGGGGGGCTCGTTGTCCTCTATGACCTGGGCCCACTTGGCCTTGTCCATCATCTTGAGTTTCGTCCAAATCACGGAGAGGCCTAGGCCCCCCATGTCCTCTACTAGCTGTTCTTTGAAGGTGCGGGCCTTGCGGCGTCTAACATCACTGGGCCCGGCCCACGTCAGGAGGTGCCGGCCAGGCTGAGCTGGTCGCAGACCTGCCCCCCCATGACAGGCTCATCCTTCGCTGGGCATAGCTTGATAGATCATGGGGGTGCAGGTGCCCTGGCGCACCTAGAGCAAGTGTCGCTTACATTCCCACCCTTGCATGAAGTAGCCCAGAATGTATTAAAAGCCATGTGCCCCTTCTCAGAGATATGTGCTACATGTACTCCCAACGGAGTTATGTTCCTCATTAATTAATTAATCCCATGTTCCCCTCAGTTGAGGCCTAGCCTTTTTTGGTCTGACATGTACATGTGTGCCTATGATGAGCCACCCCCCAGATGATGCCTAGCTTTATTTAATTATGCAGTGCCCATGCAGGGAGTCACTCTCTGCTGAGAAGCCATGCCCTAGCTTTTGTATAGCTATGCTGATCTTCCCCACCTATGACGGGCTCCCCTTAGCTGGGTGTTGCCCGAGACTCTGGGTGGTGCAGGTGCCCTAGTGCACCTAGAGCAAGTGTTGTTTACATTCCCATCATTGCAGGAAGTAGCTTAGAATGGATTATAGGCCATACGCCCCATAAGCCACGAGCCACGAGGTAGCCATGGCTGACGGCAGAGCTCAGTCAGAACTTTTGCGTCTGAGCCCCAAATTCCGTCAGATCACTTGCAACCGATGCATCTTTTCTAGGCGCATCTGCTACTATCAACGGTTACAGCTGTAACGCAGTATTGTGACCAGCCTGCAGCTATTACGCGAACTGCTATTATGACGAGCAAACGCTCCTCTACGCAACGCAGCCTGACGAATGCGCTCGGCAATGAAAATACGTCTGCAGCTTCGCCCTTAGGTCCGGAAGGTAGCGGTGACACTAGTCGCGCACTGGTGTCCAAAAACCAAATGTCCTCATTTGAGGACATAGTCCTCGTTTGAGACGGGGGGGTCAGGGGGGCGGTTTTGGCGCCAAAGTTGGTCCTGAGGATCCCTGGTGGGTTTTGGCGCGAAACTGGGATAGGTACTGAGCGCGCCAAGCCCCCGGGGTCGACAGGGGCCGACCGTACCTGGAAAATATGAGGCGAGGAAAAGTACCTACTACAGCAAGAACGTTGCAATGTAATCGAGCATTTTGTCGAGTGACGGCTATGGGGTCGTTCCAGGTCTGAGGCTTGCCTGAAGGTTATAGGCCATTATTTTGCCCCGAATGAAGACAGAACTTTAGATCATCATCTAGTCATTTCGAAGATGCTGCTTTTGACGTGCAGGTGCTTTGTATATGTCGAAAATATTGTTCATGAACGGATTTTGGCATCGTTGAAGAAAATCTGGAAGCTACGTAGATGGCATGATAGGTCAGTATGCAGTTCGGTTTTACAATTTCTTTTTCCGCCCAGTAGCTGCGGATATCGCGAGTATGGGTTATGGTACGCTTCTGGGTTAATGGGCGACCCGGGCAACAGAGGGACCTGGGCAGTTAGATGGGTCAAAGAGTCTCCATTTTTTCGTCGTGATATCGCAGTCACGCCTGGCGAAAACCACGGCGAGCGCGAGCCATATTTTACTTTTGCCGCAAGGCTTGGTGCTTCCCGGGCGTCACCGTCCTTTAATATATATTTCTTGAGCTGTCCCGCGCAGCTGGCGGCCTGGGCGCACGTCAAGAACAAGGTTCCGGATGTCATCCGCAACCGCATCGTTCTAAATAAGCGTGTCAAGAGTATCGTAGCTTATAACCCCCGCAGACTTAATGATTCCGGTTTTTTTCAATGCCCAACGTCGTGGTTGTGATTACGCCTATGTCCGGGGAACTTGGGGGTTTGCTGGGTAATGCTTTCTTTTCCCGTGGTGTCACTGAAAAGGTAAACGGCCTTGCGTCGTCAAAACAGCAGCAAGTAGAAGTCACTGTGCTTAGTTGCAATGTGGTAGTTTGATTTAACACATATACTGCCTTGTTGCTGAAAACTTTTTCAAGGCTTGCTGGGATGTTGCCCATATGTTTCTAACGCTTAACCTCATGTCCAAGTGAGCTAGACTGGCTTGGAAACTTGAGCTTGTCATGCTTACATTGTGCTTGTATTGCTATTTGTGCCTCTTTGCAGTATCTGCTTCATATATGATTGAAGGCTTCAGCATCATCGTCGAGCACCGTGGTGGCAGCCAAGCCTCCAATAACGATCACGGACCTAACCTTGGCAAGTATTTGCTTCTTATTTCATTCTTTGGACTGAGCTAGCTTTGAGCTAGCTTTACACCTGCTATTTGGCCTGCACCATGGTCCCTGGCTGCCAGTTACATTTTGTGCCCCCCCCGGCAGGCTGCAGGGTCTAGGATAGCGAGGGTGTAATGTAGACATGTTGTGGGCACCTTGGGTGCATTTTCAGGACCAGCCATGACCTGGCCCTACCTTCTTTCTGGGCATATTGTTGACTTGAGTGCTTGTTGGTCACTCGCGTAGCGACCCCCCTGCATTCATAAATCGTAAACCATTATACCATGAGCATATTTCATGGATGTTAAGCATTGCTACTCTTGAACATATCATAAATGAACATGGTTCCATGCCGTACCCATGGATATGTTGAAATGTGTGAGTTATTACAAATGGTATCCATGCTTAAAAATGTCGTCATATGAGGACATTTTCTTGGTGATTAGACACTGGTGGTTGCCCAGCCCCCACCCGGGCTTGCCTCGCCATCTGCATCGCCTGAACCTAAGCGCAGTCGCCCTGCCGAGCCGCACTGGGACGAGATCGCCTTTGACATCAACGCACCTGGCTTCTGGACTAGAACCCCGGGAGCCTTTATGGAAGACGTGTTTTTCGGCACGCACGCCTCGCTTGTAGCCCTGTGCTTGCACCTCATCTCCCACAACCGCGGCCGCTGGCCCAACGGCCTACCTTCCACCACCGATGACATTGATATCATTCCGCGCATGAAACGCCCCCGGCTCCAGCGCTTCGCCCTCTGCTCCCTCCTCGGGCGTTCCGATGCCGAGATCTGGGCCCCCCCTCCAACCGTCGCGACCGAAGCCATCGTCCGCACCCTCCTTAAGTAAGCTTTCGAGCAGCACGTGATCCCCCTTGCCACAGATGTGGCCGGGCAATGGGCGGCACGCTGGCTGCTGAGCTCCCTCACATTTCCACCACCGTCACCTCCACCTCCACCCTCCTCGCCTCCACCTCCACTGCCACCTCCACCTCCACCGCCACCCTCAAGGCCCAGCTTCTCGACATCGACCAACGCCTAAAGGACACCGCCATAGCCATCGAGTGCATGCAGAACACCGCCGGCATCACCGCCAGGGCGGTGAGGGACATCGCCACCAAGCCAGCCCCCGCTCAGTGGCCCAGGCGACGACGCCCCTCCCACCCAGACCTGGCCGGACCTGCTCAAGCACCACGCCACCTCCACCACCTCCACCATCGCGGCACAGCTTAAGCAACAAGCCCTCGACCTCCGCGAGGAGGCCGACCGCACCCAGCGCAGCCACAACGTCATCGTCAAGCACTTCGACCAGCCGGCAGGTGAGGACTCGACGACTCTTCTTACAGCATTTAAGCGCGACATTCTTGCCCCCATGCACATTACTGGTGAGCTGCGCATGTCGGCTGTTCGCCTCCCCCGCGCGCGGGGTATAAGGCTGGCCCGGTACCCGTGCTCCTCACCTTTAAGTACATGGCGGACAAGGTGTTGTTTCTTAACTCGTCGTCTGTCCCAACTCAGTCCTCACAGGAGGACTGAGTTGACAATTTTCAAGCGCGTGTAGCGACTAGGTAAGGGGTCCATCCCAAATGTTTTGATGTGGATCGGGGGTGTACTAGATGTCATTCTGTTGGCAAAAATACTGCATATGTGAAAACTTGACCCGAACACCTGAAAATTACACAGACGTTGGGCACCCCTCGCGAATTTGCATTTTTTGGGATAAGAACGAGTGGGAAAAATTCAATCAAATCCTGGTGCATGAAGAAAAAGTATCGGTTTTCTCTGAATATAGTTTAATTAACGCATGCGGGAAAGATAAGGCCACCATAGTTAGCATTTTGGGCAACCAATATGCTAAGTGGATGCAGTTTGGAAAGACCTTTCCAACGCCGTGCTGACCGCCTGAAACAGACAAGGGACAAGAAAGATATGAGGTCCCGAAGTCCTAGCCGTCCGTGGCTGACTAAGGTGCAGTCCTCTGGTATAGTGGACAGGACACGTGGCAGGCCGTGCCTGCACAGGCTTAGCCTGACTATCACGTGACTGTGGTCCACGTAGACCAGAGGAGCAGCAGCCTGTGACTGGTGGACTACAGGAACTGGCACAGGTCTGCAAGGATACTAGGCCTTGCAGGCTTGTGACAGGTCCTGTACTTCCTAGGTTGCAGAGTCTAGGCAAATCCAGTTCGTCCTGGCTCTGCACTGATGCCAGTGGACGTTGAGGATTTGCTTGCCTGCCTGCACGTGCCTCGTCACGCCGATGGGAACGAGGAACAACGCAAAGGATATAGCTTGGTCATGGGGGATGACCAGCTATCTTGGCAAGCACGAACCGAGGCTCCCACATTGGACGTGGAACCGCTCACCGTGGTCGTGGCTTGGTGCACGGGTTAAAAGGTTGCTGCCTTGCAACTTTGGCTCATCCCGTTGTGTGTGTGAGAGACCAGGAACTCACAGTTCTGGCTGCTCACTAACTCGTACTATTGCATTTCTGTTTGCAAGGTTTCATGTCGGCCGAGGCTCGGGTTGAGACACCTGAGTCATCTCCCAGGCGCGAAGCAGCTCCAGAGTTGCCGGCGCGCGAAAACGCATTCTACCCCTATACTCACCAATCCAACGCTTCTACATTTGTGCAAGCGGCCTACGTTGCGAGGGGCCTTGCGGAAGGCGGTTGGGTCGCTGTGTTCGGTAACGCAGCAGGGCCGTCGGCAAACGACCCTGTGGTGATGAGGATTCGGGCGACGACGTCGCCAGGAGTTAGATGAGATGCTTAGGCTGACACACGGATTTCCGGCCTGCGCGCCGCGTATTGCCTACCGCGGCTGAGCGGGACACCTCAGTACAGTACGGCAGGGTGTACGGTACTGAGGTGTCATGTGGACCGATGTGCGGTTAGTGCCAGACTGTTCCTAGGTGCTAGCTCGACCCGCCAGGTCCGGTGTAGCCGGGCCTGACGGGCCGAGTCTTAGCTGGATGCTAGTGACGTGGTCGCATGGCATTGCAGTGTACACTTGTCCACTGGTCGTGTGCTGCAGGTAGCACCGCCATAGGCATATAGGCGTAGCACTGGGGAGTGCCACAGCACCCGAGTCTGCCCAGTTCCATTCTGAGCCCTCAGCTTTCATCGCTCTCTCATTGTATTATTGTAATACAATCATCATTCGCTCTCAGCTTTCGCAGTTGTTCGTCGTCCCTAGTCTCCATCCAACTTGGACTGAAAAGTTCGATATTTTTTTTAAGCAAAAAAAAAAGATATGGCTTCCAACAACGGCAACAACGGCAACAACAACAAGGGGAAGGCGCCTGCCAGGCGCACCTCACCCCGCCTTTCGCCGGAGGGCACGCCCTCCACCACCGATGCGAGGGTGACGCCCAACGTCCCTTCCGCACGGTGGTCGCTGACCAACCCAGGCGTCGGGGCCCGCAGGTGGGGCCCGGCGCCCGGGGGATGGCGAGCGGGCGGCCGTTTGCCACTGGCGGTTCGTCCGCCATGGCACCTGGGGGGCAGGTCCCCCGGGCACGACGTTCCCCCGTCGCAGGTGACGGGGGTCGTGAGCGGAGTGATTCCTCCGAGGAGGATGGCGAGGTGCCGCCTGCGAGGCCTCGGCCTTCGCTTGAGCTTTCGTCGCAGACACCTGCGACGTCTGGCAACCTTTCCGTGGGCCGACAGATGGCCACCATGGACATTGACCGGTATGGGGAACATGTTCCGCCCCCGGTCATGTTCGGGCGCCCACCCCATTTTCTCCCCCTTGGGGAGGACGACATCCCGGCGTTCATTGCGGTGAACGGCCGGATCATGCTCAACGTTTTCAGTTGCTTCCAGATGAGGAGATACACGCGATAGAGGTTCATCGGGTGCACGCTGATCGAGGGGCGTCTTAGGATGCAGCTCCCACTGGTTCAGGTGGCGGTTTGGCTGTACTGTTTCGCCAATCGGCCGAGGCACAACCCCGGCACTGTTGATCAGTGGGCGTCCAGGCAGCGCCAGAGAGAGGCGCTGCGCGTGGTCTCCAGACCAGAGATCGCGCTGACTCCGTTGCCAGCGTGGCCCCAAGTCACGCCAGTTGGCTGGGGCCCGGATAGGCGTGAGGCGGCTGCGATGCCGCCTGCGACGGGGCGCGGGGCGGCAGACGCCCCCAACACGCCCATGGGTGGTGAAGCCACCCAGGACCCTCTGGCAGGTCAGAGGGTCCAACCTCAGCCGCAGGCTCCCCCGCCCAGCGTGGGGGGCCAGGTGGCTGAGGAGGCCACCGGGGTCGCAGGGACCCCGGCGGCGACACAAGCGCCCGGGGTCGCAGGGACCCCGGCAGCGACGCCGGCGCCTCCGGCGCTGGCGGGGGATGCAGCCCCCATGGAGGGTGTCACGGGCACCTCCAGCGGCTCTGGGGGGCAGGCCCCCTCTAGCCGCAACAAGGACAAGTCCCTGGCAGGGCCGGAGGGGCCCAGGGTCCCACCGCAGCTGGGCAGCAACCAGCACTGCTGGAGGGCGACCTGCAAGGTCGCGACTTCATCACCCTGGTGATGAGGCCGTGTGGCGTGCCATACAGACAGCCACAGCCTCCTTCCGTGGGCTGGCCGACAGGAGCCAGCAGATGCACGTCGCGGAGGCGGGCAGCCTGGTGTGTGCAATCATCACGCACATCCTGGGCCTGCCCAACCTCCAAGAGGGCACACGTAGGGTGTGCGACGACCTGCTGCCTGCCCTGCAGGCTCTCCTCTCAGGGAGGAGGGTGCAGGGCAGCAGGGTGCGTCTGGTGCGTTTGCTGGAGCTCCTACACAACGCCATCCTGAGAGGGGCGGGTAGGTGGCTAACTCTGCCTACCTGGTTGCATCACAATCTTACTAACCCTACTGACGATGAAGTGTCCCTCTCTCCCACCTTCCATGATTGGGAGGAGGCCCGCAGCAGGAGGCGGGAAGTGACACACACTCACACCCCCACCAGCCCACCCCTATGTTGTCTAACCCTCCTACACAGCCCATGTTTGCCCATCCTGCTCAGCTCACTCAAGTAGCACTTCCCTCTCAGCAGGTCTCTCCTGTGAATGCTGCAGCAGCAACACCATCTTCTCCCTCTCCCCCTGCATCCCCCTCTAGGTTGCCCACTTACAATGAAAACCGTCCTGTGGATAGGATTAATGTCAGGGGGCTGCCTGAGGGGTATACTAGGGAGCAGGGGAATCATGCACTTCTCTCTCTGCAGCTGGCTAGGGAGGAACTGAATGTCAAGAATTGGTTTGGATCTCTCATGCAGGGGGATTTTACCATCAGTCCTCTTCTCAGATTCAGAATCTCATTCTTGTCTTCCAGCGTAGGTATCCCAAGTGGCAGGACACGCAGGCTAGGGCAGTTTGGGAGGCTTTCATGAAGGAGCTAACTGACCTCCTCTCCACCCCCTCATCTGTGGACATCTATGGGGCATTCAGGTGGGTAGAGGAATACAGGGTCACATCAGTGGACTATGTGGCTGAGACAAAGAAATATGAGCTAGCCATCAAAGCACGTCCTGATGTCCAGCAGCTAGATCACAAGTTCTTGCTGCGTTCCTTCCTTGAGAAACTCAAACTTGACAAAAACACCTACGCTATGCTTGCAACAGGAATGGCAAAGTACTGGGAGGACATGAAGGAGGCATTGGATTATATCAAGCTGGCCTTGGCTCCCCTTAGCCAGGGGGCCATGGGCACCTCTGTAAAGAGGGTCAGGGGGGAAGAGAGGGAGGAGGAGGATAGGGAGAGGGAAGACAGGAGCAAGAGACCTGTCACTATGGCAGAAGTCAAGTCCCTGCTGGGACAAATGTTTAAGGGCAAGGGCAAGGGCAAGGGCAAGGGCAAGGGCAAGGGCAGGGGCTGGGGCAAGGGCAAGGGTAAGGGGCAGTCTCCCTCCAAGGGGGGCAGCTCCAGCAACAACAACAACAACAGTAACAACAACAACAACAACAACAACAACAACAACAACAACAATAACAACAACAACAACAAGAAGCAGGACAAGGAGGACAAGTCTTCTCAGCGGTGCACCCGCTGTGGCATGAAGTACCACCTGCGGCCCACCTGCCGCAAGAACGTGGACGAGCTGGGGCATTTGGACGTCCTGTGCCACAAGTGCCACGGGCCGCCCCACGGTGACCCCAAGGACTGCAAGCGGCCTCCTTACGGCAAGAAGTGTGAGTCTCCCTCTCATGCTGGCTTGAGTGTGCCTGCTTCACCTTCTTCTTCTGCATGCCCCACTGTCAGAGCAGTGAGCAGTTCTGGAAAGGTGCTACAGCTGGTTTCAGAAGATTATGTCTCTAAACCAACCTTCACATCTATGGTTCCCAAGGTGTGCAGAGTGTCCCCAGCAGAGGATGCTCAGATCAGTTTTCAGGAGCTTGCTTTGCAGTTGCATTTCCTTTATGGGCATGAAGTGAGTGCAGAGGTGGTGGCAGCAGCAATAGGGGGGGCAGCACTCAGACGTGCATGCCAGGTGGTCAGATCCCACTGCCAGCATTGTCAGTTCAATGCACCCAAACCCCCTAAGTGGCATGTAGCTACCCCACCTAAGAGCAAGGGCAGGGTGGTAGGAGATGTCTTTCATATCAAAGGACAATCTTACTTGGCACTTAAAGATGCATGGTCAAGGTACACAACCATTGAACCATTACCTGGAATGGACAAGACACAGTTGCTCAGGGCTCTCTTGATTGCTCAGGCCAGGTACTACCCTGTGGAGGCATTGTTACTGGATCAGCAGTTCACATGTCTTGCCAATGAACCAGGGTGTGAGGCTATTGATCTGGCTGGGCTAGAAGATCATGAGAGGCAAGGCATTATTGAAAGGGCCATCAGGTCCATTAAAACCCTTGTAGCCAAAGAAGATGGCAATCTGCTGGCTGACAGTGGGTCCTATGCTGACAGAGCTCTGTGGTCCACCAGGTTGTGCCAAGTCCTCAACAGGAGGCCACTCATGAAAACCCCACAAGGGGTGGTCATTACACCAGATGGATTGCATGCAGGCATTTATCCACCTGAGGTACTAGCCCTCTACAACGCACAGCGAGCACAGACAGCTAGCAGGTTAGCTGTCAAGGATGCAAAGCATCCACGTCCCACCTTCAGAGAAGGGGATCAGGTCCTATTCTACAAGGAGTCGGGACTAGGCAAGGTGGGTACCTGGCATGGGCCAGCCACCATCCTAAAGTTTAACACCACTGGCAGGACAGTGTTAGTTAAACACAATGACACGGGAAAAATTCACAGGTGTTCACCTCACAGGATGAAATTGTATTTTCCAACTGTGTCAGACGTGGCAGAGGAGGAAGAGCTGTTGGCCGACAGCCCTGTACAGTTGCCTGGCATCCCAGCGTTGCCCAGTGAGTGGTTGTTTGGAACACCCACTGGTGAGTGTGAGAGCCACACCCACTGTGACACCCAGGTCACCCTTGATGATTGCAGGCAGTCACTGCAGGATTGGCCCCCTGCAGCAGAGGGTCACATTGGCAAAACAGGTGATCAGCAACCTATCACCTCTACAAGTGTGAACATAGCTCAGCCACTAGCTGCACCTTCCAAACGCAGCCTAGCAGACGCTGTTCGCATTTTACAAGCAGCTCATAGAGCCAAAGCTCAAACTGCTGCAGGATCAGCTAAGGTGGGGAAGGTTGGGCAGAATGACAATAGCCCATTTATGGTTGCAGTGGACACACAAGCCCAGGTCAGCATTATCAGTGCCCTGGCTGTGCCCCATTTGCCTTTGGAACCTTCACCCTGGCACCATGTGGCTGATTTCTCAGGGCAGTCATCCCTCAAGGTATTAGGTCAGGTCATGTTGACTATACTCGGTATCCCCACTCCTTTTCAGGTCTTGGAAGGTTATAAAGGGAATGCTTTATTGGGGGATCCTTTTCTCTGTTACCCTGGTGTCCTCATATCCAGTGATAGACTATCCATCCAGGACATGGGTGGTGTTGATCTGAATCATTTCAAAATTTCTCTTGAAAAACTTCTTAACACCAACATTGCTTCTGTAAAATTTGCTACACCCAAGTATGCCCCAGGGCAAGAACCCTGTGTGGCAGACCTGGTTCACAACCAAAAACTTCATCCCAACTCATTTGGATTGGGCAAGCATGATGTGGCTAAAATGTCTCCTCTTTCTTATGAACAGATAGAGCAAGACTGTCGCACACACATAGGATTCCTAAAATGGGTGGAGGCCTTTAACAAGGCCAGGGAAGAATGGGTAGTGCCAGATCCTCTTAGTCCTTCTCATACTCCCCTGTCACACCTATTGACAAAAAGCCTGCAGGGTGCAAGCACTTGCGCCTGAAGTTTGTGTGTAAACATAAGCCAGCAGCAGATGGGTCAGTCATCTTTCATGCTAGACCTTGTGTGACAGAGTTCAAGGGCACCACTGATCTGACAGAGGCAGAGTTGTACACGCCAGGCATTCAGCAAACATCCCTAAAAATCTTGCTGTCTGTCTTTGTGGGTCATCTCAATGATGGGGATGACTATATCTGTAAGGCTACAGACATTAAAAGGGCTTTCCTGAAAGGCTCACCTGAGATAGCACAACAAGTGTGGCATGGTCAGGTGTACGTAGTCTCCACTCCCAGAGTTTGGGCAAAACACATCCCTCAGCAGTACCTGAAAGCTAACATAGGTGTTGAAGGGCTGCAATCAGCTCCTCGCATTTTCAGGATGTCAGCTCAGGCTGTGTTTGAAAAGTTAGGGGCTAGATATGATGACATAGACCCTTGCTTCTTTGTGGTCCCACACCCTCATGGCATTCTCACCTTTGTGTGGCATGGGGATGATCAGCTGATTGCTGGGCCAAGGCGTGCTGTGGATGATTTTATTCAACAAGTGTCACAGCATTTTGAGATTGGCAAGCAAGTAGAGCTGGGCACCACTGCCATAAAATTTTGTGGCACAATGTTACAACTCCAGCAGCATCAAAACCAGTGGGTGTGTGCACTCTACTCTCCCAATGATTACATGCACAGCTGCTTGGAGGTTTTGCAAACAAAAATCAAACCTGGAGCCTGTCCTACCATTAGAGGCAAGCTGGGGTGGTTGTGCTCAACGTGTGCACCTCACCTGGCTGTGGTTAGCAGAGTTGATGATGATGTCTTGATGCAAGTAGGTCACAAAGCCATCACCAAAACTCTCCAGGAGGCCCTCCCCTTATCTTGCACTCCTTGGATCTCCACAAAACCATTCACATCCAAGCTATGATGGATAGTTCCATGGAGTCCAGGCAGATTACCAAGTGCAGGCAAGGGAGTCAGGCTTGTATTTTGTGCAGAATGATGATGCACCCTTGTCTCTCATTTCATGGTACAGCCGGTTGCATAGACGCAAGGCTGTCAGCAGCAATGCTGCTGAGTGCAGGGCAGTGGTGTCAGCAGTGCTTCATGCCAGGTACTTGAATCATGTGCTGGTTTGGTTGCAGATGCAAGCAGGCAGCAATGCTGGGGTGGTGGCACACTTGCTCACTGACAGTCAGTCAGTCCTCAGTTTCCTTGCTAACCCCTATGCTGTCCACACTGATCTTGACTGGGTGGTCCTGAAACAGGAGTCCACCTACTGGGAGTCCACCCGTCACGTGGAGGACAAACACAACGCTGCTGATGCACTCACTAAAGTGCCTCAGCAGGCAGCTGAACAATATCAGCTGTTGTACCACTTGATGAACCCCTATGGCAAGCAGGCAACCCTGCCCCATAGGGGGGACGCCTAGCAGGGTCCTGTTCACCAGGGCCGCCTAGGTCACCCAGTACCCCTTGGGCAGGTCCAAGGGGTAGGTTGTGGCTTCCAGCAAGGGGGGTTGGTTGGAGTCTGTTTTTCATACATCTGCGTGCCCTATGCCCAATAAAATCTGTTTTGATTTTCTCAACACCATGGAATTTCGTTATGCACACCTTCATAGGTGGGCATGGGATGTATCTCACACCTTTTATTCCCTAGGGCGTATGCCTTGGTGGAATGGCCTTGAGCTCAGTGGCTCAGGTGCCCCCATTCAAGTGGAGGGTCAAAGCTCCCTTGACAGGTGGTTACCCAGGACCCCAGTTCACTGTGGATATCCTGGGCCACCTGGCCTTACTGTTCAGTGGCAGTAAGGCATGGGTGCTGTCATGTTGTCTAGTACAACGTGCTCAGCACAGGTGCAGGATGAAATATTCCTGTCACCTGTCACCAGGACTTCAGTCACCCATGTGCAGGGCAGGGGTGGCTGGTCTCCCACGTTGTGCAGGTGCAATGTGGCCAGGTCCAGGATGTCATAGTCCTGTCACCTGTCACTCGGACTTCAGCCCCCTCTGTGCAGGGCAGGGGTGGCTGGTCCTCACATGTTGTGCAGGTACAACATGGACAGTGCAGGGTGCAATAAACCTGTCCACTGTCACTCCTCAGGTTGCAGGTAACCTGAGCTCAGTTGACCCAGCCTGGCTGGGTATTTTTCTCTGAGTGGGCGATGATGATGGAACAACATGGAACCTCTTAAACGGTTACCTTGGCATTTTTTTACAAGGCTCTCTTGGCTGGTGGTGCACTCCCTGGATAGGCAGACAGGCATAGCTATCTCCCTTGTGAGCTCGCGAGGAGGAGGAACTCCCCGGGCATGTTGAGCTAAACGTGATGCCATCACAAGTATTGCACGAGTTCTGGGGCCCATCTTTTTCAGTCCAGATGTTGCAGTATGGGTGTCAGTTGCTCAGCACCTCAGTCAGCTTGGAGTCAGTCTCCTAGCTGGGCAGGGTCAGGCTTGAAGTCGCTAGCCTTCAACCTGAAAGGAAAACATAATGGGAGTTAGATGAGATGCTTAGGCTGACACACGGATTTCCGGCCTGCGCGCCGCGTATTGCCTACCGCGGCTGAGCGGGACACCTCAGTACAGTACGGCAGGGTGTACGGTACTGAGGTGTCATGTGGACCGATGTGCGGTTAGTGCCAGACTGTTCCTAGGTGCTAGCTCGACCCGCCAGGTCCGGTGTAGCCGGGCCTGACGGGCCGAGTCTTAGCTGGATGCTAGTGACGTGGTCGCATGGCATTGCAGTGTACACTTGTCCACTGGTCGTGTGCTGCAGGTAGCACCGCCATAGGCATATAGGCGTAGCACTGGGGAGTGCCACAGCACCCGAGTCTGCCCAGTTCCATTCTGAGCCCTCAGCTTTCATCGCTCTCTCATTGTATTATTGTAATACAATCATCATTCGCTCTCAGCTTTCGCAGTTGTTCGTCGTCCCTAGTCTCCATCCAACTCCAGGGGAAACAGGACGGGTCTGCACGGAGCGCCTCGTCGCCATTCGCGACGAAATTGCTTCGTTGATCTACAGTTTAGAAGTTGCGTACCAGGGCGGGCACGTAACCATCCAGGCGCTTGACTTAGCGCGTGAGACGCTGGGCCAACTGGTGGCCATCTGTTTAGGTGGAACCAGATTGTATAATCACTGGGTGGCGACAAGCTCGCTGGGGGAGGGGACCGACGCGTCACACATCATACGGGACGCGCAGACGCGCGAGGCCGATAGCCCGTGGGATTCGGCCGAGGTGGTGGCTCAAACGTGTGAGCACCTGGTCAACATTCTGATCCAAGAGGCGCGTGGTCACGCCGATCACTGGGTGATCACTACGCGTCCGCCGGGATTTGGTCGACCTTGGACACTCCGAGGTTGCAGAGCAGGCCAGGGGCGACTGGGCCGACGGTGACAGTCATCACCGGTCGAGACGTCTCCGACGAGGAGTTCCACGATCAGTTCGTGGACCGACCAACGGGCATCATAGCACGGTCGTCACAACAGATTGACGAGGGTGACGGCACCAACGAGGGCTACTCAGCTCGGCGTAGAGCAGAGTTAAACATACCCTTTGAGCCGGAACACGATTTCGGTGAGATTGGTCGGGGGTCGCGGAACGACCGACGAGGTGGTGGTAGTCGCTGGGTCAGAAATCTTCAGTGGTATCGCCGTGGCAGTGCGCCTAGACTGCCGGTAGAGCAGACAGCAGCCGGGAGGCCGGTGAGCCGTGTGCTAGGTCCTTACAACGCGGAGGAGGTCCGCTCAGTTCCACGCGTGGGGACACCGGTGGCACGCACAGCGCAGGAGCGTGAGGAGGAGGCAGTAGCTGGAGAGCAGCCAGCGGCTTCTTCAGGCAGCACCAGCGCTTGAGCCTGTTCTTCCTTGTCTATCGCCTGTTTTGTTTTGCCATCCCACTGTATATAATGCCTCGTGGCAAACCGGGAGACGGCGACAAGGGCGAGATGGAGGCACCCGGCGGCTGGGGCGAGCCAGGAGCCTCGACAAGACAAGGAGCAGCTGGTGGGGGAGGCGATCCCAGCCAGCGACGGCGATGGGGGAAAGAGACCAGGCAGCAAGAGACGGCACGAAGACTCGGTGGAGGAGGCGCGCAAGGCGCGGGCGCTAGGGGCATCTGATGCAATAACGGTGGCGAATGGGCAACCAGCCGTGGAGAAGCGTAAGAGGGACGCCTCCGCTGACGGCAATGGTAAGAGGCTTCATGTGGATGTGATCTCCCCTGTGCTTGCTGGCCCAAGTGGCGTTGTTGCTGTGACACCCACTGTGGTGGAGCCGGTGAAAGCGCTGCCAGGGTCGAGACCTCACATGAGTGCAGTCACTCTTATGAATGGACAAAAGCCTCTTAACCCACCACTAGCACAGGAAGCTCTAGACAAGTGGCTAGAGGACATGGAGCTGGTTGTGCTCTCCGTGGACCCCACTGTCAACCTAGTGCAAGTGTTTCACTCGTCCACGTGCAACAGGGACTCGTCAGAGCGTGTCAGGGAAAAGGCTAGGACTGGTGTCAAGGATAAGCTAACCTGGGCACAGTTCCTGGATGGGTTGAGGGAGGATTTCTCTGACAAGGTTCTCAACCTCACCAACTACTATAAACATCAGTATGACACCTTTGAGATAGTGGGTCCTGTGGCAGAGGAATGGGCTAGGCTCAACCGTATCAGGGACAAGGGGGCCAAGTATGGCTTCCTGGTCACAGATAGGGCCTTGGCAGATTATTTCCTGGACCGTATGGGTTGAGTGTGGATGGGAGGAACAGTGCCCGCATGTTTCTTAACCAGACTGATGGCTCCTTGCGTGCTCTGGAGCTTGTAATCCTCAGCATAAGGAAGCCAGATCCTGCCTGCAAAGCTATCCAGTCCCATGGCAGCAATGCCACCTCCGCTGTGCAGGGCCAAGGTGATGTCCCCGGGTACCCAGCCCGTAATGGGGCAAGGCCCAACAAGCGTAAGCGCTTCAGGCGCCAGAGGCAGGGGGCTCAGGGTGGCAAGGGTGCAGGTTCCCAAGGAGGGGTTGGGAGCCAGCAAGCTGGTGGTCAGCAGGGTAAGGGTGGCCAAGGGCAAGGCAAGGGCCAAGCTCAAGGCAACCAGGGCAAGCAGGGTGGACAGTCTCAGGGAGGCCAGGGGAAGCCTGGCAAGGGTGGGGCTGGGTCTGGGAAGAAGGGTGGAGCATGCTTTGTGTGTGGCAAGGAAGGTCACTGGCGTCGTGAGTGTCCTGACAGAAGGCCAAGCCTGCTGGGGCGGGAGGCCAGTCTGGGCAGCAGTGACTAGCATCATCCCCTGTAAATAGTCAATCACCCCTTGGGGAAGGTGTGTTGGATGTACATAAGGATGGGGGTGTGCCCCTTGTGCAGCACCAAGGGTGTAAAGATGTTGTTCTTCCACTGGATTGCAATAACAATGCTGCAGCTGAATTCCCTATGCCTCATGCAGGTGGTGGGTCTCCAGCAGGTGCTGGCCTGGAGGGCCAAGGGACCTTGCTGGAAGGGCCTGGAGCGGTCCAGGGTGCAGGGCCTGGCTTGGGGCGTCAGGATGGCCTGCAGGGAAGCCCTGGAACCTCAGGAGTGGATCATGTGTCCCCACACACGGTTCAGACGTCTCGCCAGGTCAGTACTGACAGAGTGCTGAGCTATGCTGAGGCTGGCCATAGATTGCATCATATGTTTGGGCATTCTGGGCAGGCAGCAATGTTTGCTTGGAAGCTAGGTAGGGAGCCTTTGTGGGAGGCATGCCAGGCTGCTGCTGAGAACTGTGGTTGCCAGGAGAATGCTGTTCACCCACCTCAGTCCCATGCTAGGAGCCTGCTAGGGAGCGTGGCGACATCCAGATGGATATCCAGCATATCAGGGGCTTGTATATATTGGTGGGGGTGGACAGGTTCAGCAGATACAGGCTGATAGACGTTCTGCCTGGTATGCAGGAGCACCACTTGTTGTTGGGTATGAAGGCCCTGATCCCAGGCTTTGGGGTGTGCAAGAGTGTGCAGGCAGACTTGCAGTTTGACTGTTTGCTCAAGCATCAGGACCAGCTGCCTTGTAAGCTGGTAGTAGTCCCCAGGGAGAGTCATGGGCAGCAAGGGGCTGTAGAGAGATCCATACGTGAAGTGAAGACAGTGGTGCTAGCAGCAGAGTCAGTGCCACTTGTGGCATCTGCCTTAGAGAGGGCAGCCTGGTGTAAGGGGATAGAAGAGCATGCAGCTGAACCACAGGGTTAATTATTACTTTGATGGTGTGGCTGTCTCTCCCCTGGCCCTGCAGTATAGCTTGATGCCTGAGAACGTGGTGCAGGCCAGTCTTAGGAAGGCAGATAGGTTATTTGCCCAGCTGAGACGTAAGGACAAGAACTGGAATGTGCTGAGGCCTCAGGTGGGGCTGAAGGTCAGGATGTGGAAGGAACCATCTATTCCAGGCAAGCGGGGGAAGTGGCAGGATGGGGTTGTCACTCGTGTGGAAGAAGCTAACAGATCTTGCCAGGTGGCTTTGGAAAAGGATCCAAGGCACGTGTACAGGTTGTCCTGGGCTCATGTCAAGGAAAGAAGGCCACATGCAATCTGGCCTGCAGACGGGCCAGGCCCTCCCAGCTGGGTTGAGGAGCCAGGCCAGAGCCAGGCAGCAGCAGCTAACAATCCTCTGTGGTGGATGATGGTCTGTCCCTGCTGGAAGATGACGAGCAGGAGGAGGCTGCTGAAGCAACTGTCACAAGGCCAGAGGGGACGGGGCAGCCACCTAAGGCCCGGGGGCCTCTCATGGCGGACGTCATCCGAGCACTCATGCGCAGCAAACATGATCCCAAGGTATCCAAGCTCACGGGGTGGGGGTCGTGCTGGGCAGCTACAATGGAGGTAGATACCAACTCACAGGTGTCTGTCATCAGGGAAGAGGATGCTGTAGGCTTACAGATGTCCCATCCCAGTTGCCTTGCTGTGTCTGATTTCTCAGGAAAGGTGTCCATGAAGATCCTTGGGGAAGTGAGTGTGCCTATCTTAGGGGTGCCCACCACGTTCTGTGTGGTAGAGGGCTATAAGGGGCCTGCCATTCTGGGACAAACTTCTTGTGCATGCCAGGGGTTACTTTGACCTCTGATGAGTTGGCACTAGAAGGCAGGGGCAGCCTCCCCCTTGAAAGATATCACTATTCCCAGGGTCTTGCAGTGGCGGTGAAGGCTGTTAGGAGTCAGCCAGCTGAGGGTCCTCAGAGTCAGGAGCCCATAGCTGAGGACTTGTTGATAATCCCAACCACCTTTGATCCAAGGCAGTTAGGGGTAAACAGGTACCAGATAGCTGCTCACAGTCCTATTCCCTGGCGCCAGCTAGTCGAGATGATGCAAAGCCCCAAGATGGCTAAGGCATGGACTCTTGGCTTTGTTGCTTCTGGGCATGAGTGGATAGTTTCCAACTGTGCAGAACCTGTGGATGAGCTGCCAGAAGTTCACCAGCTGCTCAGATTGATGTTTGTCCTCAAGCTCAAGGAGGTTGATGGTGTCCAGGTGCCACATGTCAGACCAGTTGTGACCGAGTATCATGGCACTGGCCAGTTGTTAGATGAGGAGCTCTACACTCCAGGGATGCTGCATGACACGTGGAGGATTCTGCTGTGTATATTTCTGTCTTTTCTGGTTAAGGGTGTGCCCTATAGCTCTGTGCTGATTGATTTCAAGAGGGCTTTTCTCAAGGGTGACCAAGATCAGGCTAGGCAGACTTGGAGAGATATCCCTCCTTTCTTTGTGACTGTACCTGCTGTATGGAGAGCAGAGATAAAGGCCAGGTACCTGAGAATTCTGAAAGGGTTGGAAGGTCTCAGGTCCAGTCCCATTATCTGGAGAAAGAGCCTAGAGAAATTCTTGAAGAATACTTGTGGGTTCTCGGTGTCTCCAGTGGATCCCTGTTTGTTCCAAGGGTCCTACAATGGCCTTCCTGTCTTTGCCTCACTGCATGGTGATGACCTGCATCTCATAGGTCCACCAGACTGGGTTGAGGCTGTCTTGGCTAAGATCCAGAAGCGGTTTGAGCTGGGTAAGATACAGCACATGGTGGAGAATGAGCCTATGGTCTTCTGTGGCATGCAGGCCACGTTGTTCCAAGCCAAGGGCTCATGGTTCATCAGGATGGAGGGTGGTAAGGACTACCCGCAGCAGATTATAGATGCATTGCAGGAGCCCATCACGCAGGCTAGGTGTGCTACCATCAGAGGCATGCTGGCATGGCTTGCAAGTATATGTGCCCCTGACTTGCTGGTTCTGAGTCGACTTACTGATTCCCAGCTGGTTGAGGTGGGTGCTGAGAGTGTGGTGCAGGCTGTCATGATGTCTCCCCCTCTCATACTGGGTCCTGTGGATTTGTACAAGCCCCTTGACATGGTCCTCTATGTGGACAGTTCTATGGATAATAGGAAGGTCACAGAGGTCAGGGGCAGGGCAGCAGCATTAGTTACCCTGGAGCAAGATCACACCTCACTTGTTACCTGGTACAGTCGGTTGCAGAACAGGGTTACACCCAGCAGTGATATTGCTGAGTGCAGGGCAATCTGTGAAGGGCTGCATACTGCTCTTTACTTGAGGGAGCTCTTCTACCAGCTATGTCAAGTGGCTTCCTGTAGGTTGCAGCTGCACACACTGGTGAGGACTGATAGCATGGGCATGGTGCAATTTGTGCACAGGCAGCTGGCCAGGAGCAGGGACCTTGACTACTTGTTGCTCAAGGAGATGTCCTACCTAGCTCACATTAAACATGTGCCTGGTGTGGACAACCCTGCAGATGCCCTCACCAAGCTGGAGGAGAAGGCGGAGAGGCAGTACCCCCTGCTCCGTGGGCTCATGGACCCCTTACACGGGCGGCCATAGAGACCAGGCCTTGCTTCAGCTTGGGTGCCCCCAGTGGGCTGCTTGACCAAAGTACCAAGTGGTGACTGGTGCTTACTGGTTGACAGCCGGTCCTTCAGGGTTAGGTACACCCTCCTGGACAGGAGTTGGTGTGGAATGTCACTCCTACCAGCTGAGAATCATGCCTGGCCCTCCCCATGGGGTTCAGAAGAGTCGCCAGGTCGACTTAAGTCGACGCCTTTGGCCTCAAACAGTTAGGCCATGCAAGGGCAACCCGAATGTTGGTTCTTACAGGTTGCTGTACATATGTTTTCTAGTGCTTGTTTCCAACCTGTTGCTAATAAAGAACCTGGTTGTGTGACCATGTGGAACATGGTTGCCAGGGGGCCACATTCTGGGTTATATAATGCTTGAATAAACCATAATCATGTCATGTCATTCTCATGTTGTTCTCATGGTTGTAATGTTTCTCTTGTGTAAAGTTCCAGGTCACCTATAAACCTGGAGGTTGGGGTGGGGTTCAATTCCCCAGCAGAGCCACAGCCTGGCATGAGTGATTCCTGGGCTTAACACCCAGTGAAGACATGGGCTCCCCAATAAGGCAGTATTTGTATAGGTGCTACCTAAGTCTCTTTGAGCATAAAAGGGAAAGGCTGGCCAAGGCGGGCGCCATAAGAACGGGCGCCTGTGATAACTGTGAAAGATCAGGAACTCACAATAGTACGTTCTTGGCATCCTGTAATCCCGGCCATTGGACTAGGTAATGTGCCTTGACTTTAATCTAGCACCAAGTTCCCAAGGAAAGGTTGGGAGCTGACCAAGGGGTCAGGGGATAACCTGGGGTGACCTCTGATTCACTGGCCAGTACACCTAGCCTGGTCCAAGGGCAGATATGTTGTTACCCAAAGGAGGCAGGAACCTGGGCCCTCAAAGGTCTGATCAACCTCAAGGGACCAAGCGTCTGTGGCTGAGTGGGCACAAGCAAGGTTAGGTTTGTTTCAAGCTGGTCCAGCTCCAAAAGAAGAAAGGGTTGGAGTTAGCATTTTGGGCAACCAATATGCTAAGTGGATGCAGTTTGGAAAGACCTTTCCAACGCCGTGCTGACCGCCTGAAACAGACAAGGGACAAGAAAGATATGAGGTCCCGAAGTCCTAGCCGTCCGTGGCTGACTAAGGTGCAGTCCTCTGGTATAGTGGACAGGACACGTGGCAGGCCGTGCCTGCACAGGCTTAGCCTGACTATCACGTGACTGTGGTCCACGTAGACCAGAGGAGCAGCAGCCTGTGACTGGTGGACTACAGGAACTGGCACAGGTCTGCAAGGATACTACTGCCTTGCAGGCTTGTGACAGGTCCTGTACTTCCTAGGTTGCAGAGTCTAGGCAAATCCAGTTCGTCCTGGCTCTGCACTGATGCCAGTGGACGTTGAGGATTTGCTTGCCTGCCTGCACGTGCCTCGTCACGCCGATGGGAACGAGGAACAACGCAAAGGATATAGCTTGGTCATGGGGGATGACCAGCTATCTTGGCAAGCACGAACCGAG
Organism: Mesostigma viride; assembly: GCA_009746045.1. Classification (NCBI taxonomy): domain Eukaryota; kingdom Viridiplantae; phylum Streptophyta; class Mesostigmatophyceae; order Mesostigmatales; family Mesostigmataceae; genus Mesostigma; species Mesostigma viride. The sequence continues at coordinate 12,583 of RPFO01002347.1, read as the reverse complement.
GCTCCCACATTGGACGTGGAACCGCTCACCGTGGTCGTGGCTTGGTGCACGGGTTAAAAGGTTGCTGCCTTGCAACTTTGGCTCATCCCGTTGTGTGGCGTGAGAGACCAGGAACTCACAGTTCTGGCTGCTCACTAACTGCCATGCCTTGGCCTGGATGTGGAAGGCTGTCTGCGACATGGGCTGACTAATTCGATCTGTACAAAGGGTTTCCTGCTCGCCCGAATTTTCCTTGGATGACCCGGTTGTTTATAAGGGTCAGTGGCTATTAATTAGCGGTCCGAGAAAATTAATTGTAGGTTTTATACGACTTCACTTGCAAAGATTCGTGTTTGGTTGCACCAGCTGAGGTTAGGTGGGGACCTGTAGGGTCGGCTGGTTGCTTACCGAATCTTTGGCTGATTTGGGTTATTTGGTGAGTCGTGATTAATTATTGTATAGTGGATTCGGACCGGCCAAGGGGTCGATGGGTGCGTTTTATGTTTGTCAGTCTTGGGAACCTTGTACAACTACCTGTACGGTTAACGCACTAGCCTGGGGGTGCGTGGCCACGCTGTTTGTAGTGGCGTTTTCAGCACTGTTCAGGCCGGTGTGTGACGCATGCCGGTGTTAATTAATTTAGGATGATGTCAGCTTGTGTGTCGGCGGCCATGCCTTAAGCAAGCTAGGCAGGCAATGATCCGCAATTGTTTCTTTCACAATGGCGGCAATGGCCGCCTGTGCAAATTGCACATTCTAGCGCGGGTTGCATCTGTCTTGTAGCGAGGCAGATGGTGGCACAACCGCTAAGTTGTTCGACCAAGCATAGTATAGTTGGTCGTGCAACGGAAAGAAAATTTAAATTTACCCCCATGTCGTTTTCCCCGGCTGCGGGTCTTTTTTGACATGGGCGAAGGATGGGGCGCTACTCCGGCGGTTTGGCCAGCTTCGGCGGAGCTGTTTATAAGTTTCTAAAACAGCTCTAGTGTCACATCGCAGGCTTGCCACCTTGCGATGGTGCGTGGGACGTGACCTGGACTCAAAAGGTCCTGAACCAGGTTCCTGTCAGCAACGGCCTGTTTTTTTCAATAAATTATTTTTGTGGCGGCAGGTCAGTTGTCCAGCTGCCCCTGCCGAGGAGGGGTGGTTGGGGACAGTAGGAGCCGCGCGAGAGTTGCGCTCCGAAGCTAGAAATTTCCCTATTGCGAGACTCGAGTTGGGGAGGGCGTCTCAGGGAGGCAGGCTACGCCAAACCTTTGTCGTTCCTTTTCATCTCAGCACCTGCTGCGCGGCTCAGTCTATTATGGTGTCGTAAAACCTCTTTCCTTTTTGGACGGTTCCGGAATTGCGAAATGCTGGCTCTTTTTGAGGGCTTGCTTTTGGGTGGTCACCGGCTTGTGTCGCATTGTAACCAGCGGGCCCCTGCGGGGTTAATATAGCCTAGCGCGGGCTGAGTCGCCATTTAAGATGTTGCGACACGCTCTTTCGCGCACGGTGGTTATGAGTTTAATCGGCGCAATGGGGTTGGCGCCAGGGGGGGGTAATTGGGTGGAGGCTTCTTGCTTCCGCGTGCGGATTGAGAAACCTTAAGGCCACTGTTAACTGCTGCATTTGTGGCAGGGCTCCACTTATTGTATTCAATCAAATGCTGGTCTTCTTGGGAGCTGAGTGATCTTAATCGGTTTTCTCTGAATATAGTTTAATTAACGCATGCGAGAAAGATAAGGCCGCCATGCCTTGGCCTGGATGTGGAAGGCTGTCTGCGACATGGGCTGACTAATTCGATCTGTACAAAGGGTTTCCTGCTCGCCCGAATTTTCCTTGGATGACCCGGTTGTTTATAAGGGTCAGTGGCTATTAATTAGCGGTCCGAGAAAATTAATTGTAGGTTTTATACGACTTACACTTGCAAAGATTCGTGTTTGGTTGCACCAGCTGAGGTTAGGTGGGGACCTGTAGGGTCGGCTGGTTGCTTACCGAATCTTTGGCTGATTTGGGTTATTTAGTGAGTCGTGATTAATTATTGTATAGTGGATTCGGACCGGCCCAAGGGGTCGATGGGCGCGTTTTATGTTTGTCAGTCTTGGGAACCTTGTACAACTACCTGTACGGTTAACGCACTAGCCTGGGGGTGCGTGGCCACGCTGTTTGTAGTGGCGTTTTCAGCACTGTTCAGGCCGGTGTGTGACGCATGCCGGTGTTAATTAATTTAGGATGATGTCAGCTTGTGTGTCGGCGGGCCATGCCTTAAGCAAGCTAGGCAGGCAATGATCCGCAATTGTTTTTTCCCCTCCCTCCCACCCTGGAGGCTTCTTGCTTCCGCGTGCGGATTGAGAAACCTTAAGGCCACTGTTAACTGCTGCATTTGTGCAGGGCTCCACTTATTGTATTCAATCAAAGCTGGTCTTCTTGGGAGCTGAGTGATCTTAATAGGCATGTAAACAATATAGTTCTTGAAACGTGGCAAAAAACTGGGCTCGATTTGGCCACTGCAACTGCCTGAAACTCTCAGTCCTCAGGAGAGGAATGGGGCTTTTGCTAACTTTGCTAGCATGTAAGTGCGGTCATACTACACACCACCGTGGCCACCAACCATCCCAATCAACTCATTTCCCTTCAAGCATTACAGGACAACACACTTGCATCATCATACTTCAGGTATATCATACCTGATCATGTAGTGAGAGCCTATGCATGCATGTAGGGAATGGGCTTGGATACCTACCAACAAAGGGTTATGTTATAAGTGTCAACCACCAATATAATGGGTAGGTTAAGCATATTTCCATTGTTTCTAACAACAATAGATATGGCTATAACTGTTTTGCCTTGCCATGATGTGGCCAACATAGTTGCTGGCACATGATGGCAGTGGTTTGTCACCAAGACTTTTCACTCACCCGTAAAAGCTTGAATGCACCCTTGACGCAGCCCGTGCCACACAATCATGCAGTATGAACGTAGCAAAAGAATAACTAACATCTATGAAGGTGTTTAAACCTGCACAGCTCCTAAAACCCTGCACAACTACACTGGGTTAAGGCAAATGCCTGATAACATCATCTGAAAAGGGGGTTTTAGAGAGGGGCAGGCAACGGTCAAGAAGAGCATCAAGACTTGAACCTGACAACGCCTCGCAAGCTTAAACTCATGTACGAACATCAAGAAACGAAGAGGCACGATTATCCGGCTTTACCTGGCACGGCTGGCGTTACCTTGGCCCAGGCGGTGCCGCAAAAGTGGCACTTTGCGGCACATAGACCATGATGTGACAGAATGGTCGAAATCATCAAATCTATACTGTCACTCAATTTATTCTAATACCATGCATGTTAAAATGTAGAAAGAAACCTATCAGCCATTGAAATTGCGCCGGAAAGCAAGCGCAGTCATCAATTCCGTCGACCTGCCTTATCGCAGTTTTTTCCAGCAAGAACAGTGCCGACACCGGGTAAATCGCATCCCCGCGAGCTAAAATTGATTTTTATCATCTTTAGGGCATGTTAAATCTATTTCCTGAGTTTGGACAGCTAACTCGTCCGCAAACGTAAACTGCATGCATGGGCGCCGAAGAGCGAGCCGCCATGGCTAGGTCGTGCATTTCCGGAACTCGCGTTTCACGTGGAAAATACCCTTACCACCTGTACTTTGACCGTACATTTAGCCGCCATACCAAATCCAAAAAAATCCCAAAAATACGTCCAAGAAAGATCTTTTCACGTAGTATTTGAATAAATTTTGAGAGAATTTTTTTGTCAAACATTCTGACCGGGCGAATTTTCTACGAAACCCAAAAACTCGGTCCTCCAGAGAGGACTGAGTTCAACTCAGTCCTCCGTAGAGGACCAGGGACAGACGACGAGTTAAAAACCGCAAGAAGCTCTCGAGGACTCACTTCACGCTGGACGACGACCTGACCCTGGCCCAGCAACAACGGCGACATGAGCTATGGCCGACCTACCCCCAGCGCATGCGCGCCCATAATGGCCATTAATTAATTAATTAATTAATTAGGAACATCACTCCGTTGGGAGTCAATGTAGCACATAATGGCCATGGATGATGCATTTTAAGAATTTAGCCACGCCATGCCTATAACGGGACCCCATGGATGTTGCACTAAGAATTTAGCCATGCTATGCTATGCAGGTCGACCACTTCGGTGCGCACTCAACACGGCATTACCCGCCATGCCCACTGCAGACCGGCGTCGATCTGGCAGGGTTGCGTCCTGTCGCCGTACCTGTTTATTATTGTAGTGGATTATGTTATGCGCCAGGCACGTGCTCGCTTTGCTAGCATTGCAGGCCGTGCCCCTGGACTAGGGATCACGAACGAGCAATTGGGGAAGGGGGGCCGACTAACAAGCAGAATTTACTAGCTGACCTCATTTATGCCGACGACATCACGCTCATCGAGAAGCCGGAGTCTGTCCAACTTTGGCTGGACTGCCTGGCTCGAGGCTCGGGCGGTTGTCTAGAAATCAGCCCCAAAACGGAGGCCCTGGCCCTCGGCATGGCAGGGCCCCACCCACACTCCGCTCTTAGACGATGCCGAGGTCAACTACCCTCCTTCAGGCCGCTTCAAGCTGCTCGGCAGTTGGCTTCCCGACTGCGAGGATGACATGACGACACGGATCGGCATGGCGTGGGCGCACCTCCATGACCACCGCCGCTGGTGGAGCAACCCCGCCCTCCCCGGATCGTCAAGCGTGACCTCTTCAAGGTCGTCATTCTGACGATCCTGACCTACAGCGCCGAGACCTGGACACTGATGCAGGAGCTGGAGCAACGACTCGACGGCGCCGTCACCAAGATGTCGCGTCTGCGTGCCACAATCTCCGGCGCCACCATGGCGGCTGGCCACTCAGCTTAATTTGGTAAAACCCAAATGAGCTGAGCTGACATGCCCTGTGGGGTGGGCGAGGACCTGTCCCATGATTAATGAAAAGAGGGCTCTCAGCCGAGGACAAGGAACTGTCCCTCGTGCCTGATGACCACCTTCTTGATCCCCTTGTGTACCGTCGCGTGCCGCGTTTGAATATCCTTGCTGGGGCGTTAGCTAGACGCTCCAACTACTCTAATTGCGACAATATGATGGTGCAAGAGGGTGCTTTTGCCTCCCCTGCTATAGAACAATGCTTTCACAACACACACTTTGCACAGTCTGATGATGAAGCCGCACATGCGGAATTTATTGAGAAAGTTAATACAATTACAACACGTTGATAGTCTCAATATCGATGCACTCCATGCTCACGAGCCCGCAGTTAGGCAGCGCTCCATGACATGCTACCGGCCTTGCTCCCAAGGAAAGGGAGAAACACGAAGGCCACTAACGAGAGACTCGAAGAGACTACACGCTGCGTGAGAGTCCTCTTCGACTATGAACCAAACCATTCGTCATGCCACACGCATGACACACGCCACACTTGTCAGTCCAGCCAGGAATGCCAAAACTATCTTGCTGCCTGAACCATGCAAATAGAAACCGCATTCCAGTTGCCGTCCTGGCTTTCTACCACACATGCCAACAAAAGCAGGAAGGCATCCCGACAAATCTAAATTGCTACCCTGTTGCCGATCTCATCTCCTAGAGGCTCCGGCATTTCTGTCCCTGGGAATGTCCGGCATTGAGTCACGTCCAGGTCGAAGCATAATATCCTTCAGACAATCTGCACGCTCACACCTTGCGTGTGAGTGGCCCAGCAAACATTGCGTCTAATCGTTCCTTTCTAGAAGAAATCCCTTTGTAGGGCTGCCAGCGATTTCGCATTCATTCCAGCGATCTGGCTCCGCACCGCAAATTGTCCTTTTCCATTTTCTGTCCAGTCCTCATAACGTTGACCCGCTATTCTACACCACAAAGACACCTGGCCTGTCAATAGCCTCGGCGCTGTTGAAGTCCAGCAGTCCAGCTTCAGCTCCAGCTGTCCACTAACACGCGTATGATCCTCTCGACGCTGCGCACTTGTGCTGCCGTCCGCTCAAGTCAGTGCTGCGCGCCCAGCTGTGCCTGGCCCGGCGCGCGTGCACGTACACTTTCGTCCGCTCTTATGCTGCAAGTGCTAGTGTCCCCCCCGGTCACTAGCCTTTGTCGAAAATGCGTAGAAAACAAATTCCTTGCGCACGTCACCGGTCTTGTGCATAGTGGGCGCCGCCGGATGACATAGCTCGCGTCCGTGACAGCTGTCGCGTCTGCGTGCCACAATCTCCGGCGCCACCATGGCGGCTGGCCACTCAGCTTATTTGGTAAAACCCAAATGAGCTGAGCTGACGTGCCTGCCTTAACTGCATGCCCTGTGGGGTGGGCGAGGACCTGTCCCATGATTCCCCCCTCGCTGGCGACCGGCCCCATCACGAAGACAGCGATCGTACCAAGACAAGGGCAGCGGTGACCGCAGTCAAGCTGCGGGAGGTAAACTGCGCAGCGGTGCACACTGGACAAAACCAATCCCCCTCCGGAATGCTGGTGACCACTGGCTGCAAGCACTGCATGTGCCAACCACAGTTACACTGATCACACAATAACATGGACTCCGCCTGATCGACCCGGTGACAAACCTGACACTGGGCGTCCTTGACTCGGCGAGACGTGTGCGGTTGGAGGTCGTGGACCAAATTGGGCAGCGAGCAGGGACTGAGATTGCTGAGGTTGTCAGTCGTACGGCTCCCGTCGGCGCCCTCCAAAATTGCCACTCCCGATGGTTTGATAGCCACAATGCGCAAAATGGTGGGCCCCGCCTCCACATCCAAAGTGTGCTTCAGCTGAGTGCGCAGGAAAACATACTGCCCTGGCCTAAACCGCAGCTGGCGAGCCATGTATGTGCCCCCCGGCGCTGAGCGTAGCGCAGGGAGTCCCTGTGCTGAGCAATGAACAAGTTGTTCATCGCGATGGGCATGACCTTCTTAAAAGTCTCTGCCCTGGCCAGCACCTCAACCAAAAATTGCTGAGCGTTGTCGAAGGCCATGGGTTCGGGGTGCGCAACCTGTGCCTCCGTAGGCAAAAGAGGATTACGCCCGAACAGAAGGAAATACGGGGAGAAGGTAGCGAGAGACTCCTGGGGAGACATGCGATAACCCATGGCAATCCATGCCAACTCGCGATCCCACCTGGCCGACTCCGGCACCTGCAGGCTCCACTTGCGCAGCGCCTGCTTGACGGTCTGCACCAATCTCTCAGCCAAACCATTGGCCTGAGGATGCTCCCGAGAAGTGCGACGGTGATCAATAAGACATCCATCCAGCAACTCCTGGAACTCACCCCTGAACTCACCACCCTGGTCCGTGACTACCTCCGCGGGAGCCCCAAACCTGGTATGATGTCCGCAAAATGCTTCGCTGTGGTAGCGGCATGCTTGTCAGCAATGGGGATCAACTCAACCCATTTGCTAAAGCTCTCCACGCATACCATGACATAGAGGTTGCCGTCAGGGCTCTCCTGAAACGGCCCGCACAGATCGACGTGCCAGCGATAAAACAAGCCCTTGATGGGAAGCGACATCAGCTCCTTGGCACCATGATCTGCGCTAAAGTTAGCCTTGGTTCGAGCACACGGGACACAGCTGGCCACTACCTGGGCCACCGTGTGTCGCATGTTATTCCACCAATAGCTGGTCCGTACGAGGCTGAGCGTGCGATTGCCACCCAAGTGACCATACCGCTCGTGGTACGCCTGCACTATAGCAACGCGCTTGTCAGGCGGTGGGACGACCACCCTACGCTTGCCCAACAGCTTGTACAAAACCCCATCTTCCCAACCATAGGTTGCAGCCCTGTGCTGCACCCTGTTCAACTCCGTCGCCTTCTGAGCAGGAGTCCAATCGACTGGAGTAGGAGTCAAGACAGCACCCTGCACTTGCTCCAACACGACCATCTAGCCAGATATCAGCGGTGTAGCAATCAGCAAGAGAGCTACGCGCTAAGAGAGCCTGCACAGCGATCAGCTGCTGCAGAGAAGGATCAATGTCAAAGGACAGAGACCTACCCTCTTCCATAGCGCACACAGCTTTGGATGGCGTGAATGGCGACGGCCGCACCGGGTCGTCGCTGATGCCGAAGTCCGCCACAGAGTACTCGACACTGCGCCACCACCCTCCTCCTCATCGTCGGCCGCATACCCAGCAGCGTTCACAAAGACCACAGAACCAGACGAGCCCTCGGCACCCATGGCCCGGGCTCCAGTGTGGTCAACAGTGGTAGGCATGGCGTATCGGGATAGCACATCGGCGTTGACATGGTCCTTGCCGGCCCGATGCACAATGGTCATGTGGTACTCCTGGATAATCATGGCCCATCGGGCGAGCTTACCCGTCAGGTTGGTGTTGGTCATTAGCCACTGAAGCGGCTGGTGGTCTGTCACCAGAGTAAACACGCGCCCAAATAAATACGGGCGAAAGTGCTTGATGGCCCACACCACAGCCAGTGCCTCCCCCTCATAGGAAGAATACCGGCTCTCCGCTGGGTTGTTGCTGCGACTAGCATAAGCAATAACGTGCTCGCGCCCATCACCATCCTTTTGCGCCAAGACCGCACCCAGTCCTACCTTGGACCAGTCGGTATATAACACAAATGGCAAAGCATAGTCAGGGGCGCGCAGAATCGGTGCCGACGTGAGCTCCTGCTTGATTGTCTCGATGGCGCGTTGCTGTGCGGGACCCCACGCCCACACGCACCCCTTCTTGAGTAACTCGGTCAAGGGCTTCACCTTGCTGCTGAAGTTCTCAATGTAACCTCGGTAATAGCCAGCCAAACCCAAATACGCCCGCACCCCTGAGACATCCGTGGGTACGGCGGCCTGCGCAATGGATTCGACCTTGGCGGCATCAGGCGTCCGGCCACCCGGCACAATCTGATGACCAAGGAATGAGAGGGTCCGCTGGGCGAACTTGCACTTCTCAGGGTGCAGCCGCATATTATGCTCCTCGAGAGCCAAGCGAACCTGCTCCAAGTGCGCCAGGTGCTCCTCAAATGTCGCGCTAAAGACGATTACATCATCAATGTAACAAGCGGCGAAAGGAAGACCTGCAAGCACTTTGTCCATAGCTCGTTGGAAAACAGCACTAGCGTTGCGGTGCCCAAAGGGCATGCGCACCCACTCATACAAATTGCCGCCCCCCCAGAATGCAAGCTTCCGCTGATCCTCCGGCGCAACTGCGATCTGATGAAAGCCGCTACGCAGGTCCAGCGAGGACACAAACTTCACATGAGGAGATATCTTATCCAGGACATCATCCACACGTGGCATGGGGTAACGGTCCACGGGTGTGTGTGCATTCAGCAACCGCAGATCGGTGGCCATGCGCATACCCGTCCATGCCCCGGTGATAGCGTCCTTCTTGGGCGCAACGACAACGGCAGCAGCATAGCTGGAGGAAGATTGCCTGATGATACCGGCATCCTCTAACTCCTTGCATTGCTCGGCTACAAAATCCAACTCGGCCTGACTCAGGCGATGCTGGCGTCGGAACAAAGGAGTGTCAGTGTCCAATGGAACACGCATGGTCCCACCATTGAAACACCCCAGTTCATCACTTGTGAAAGCGAAGGCCCCCCTTGCAGTGCCTAGCCACTTTAGCATGGCTGAGCGCTGCGCATCAGAAAGGTGTTCGCCAATAGCCCAGGGGTGCGTATCCGCGGGATCACCCACAGCTACCGCATGTGCCTCAAGATGCGGCGCCCTAGCCGCATCGTCGTGGAACAAGGAAAAGGCTGCCACACCTGGTGTGACACCCACCGCCGGAGCCTCGCGTGCCGCACGGTGTATTACCCGATGCAGCGTGGGCTCGCCGGCCAGCACGGTGCTGGTCAGCAGGGCGGTCATGAGAATGATAGTCCACACCTGTCGCAGACGCCACCCCCATGCTGATGAAGTCCCCGTCGCTGCAGGGCGCTTCAGTTTGGCGCGCGCCTCAACCTGCTGAGGCGGATTGGCTGGGGACGCCCCCCCAGACTGGCGCACGGCAACCGATGCAAGCAGCACATACCCGACCTGCAACACCGACATAGCCTGGCCTATCAAAGACCAGCGCTCACTCTCGAGCACGCCCGGCAGCGCCGAGGCCCCGACATGAAAACCCATGCTGGCCTCACGAAATTCTGCGGGTGGCTGCACCAACAGACCGGTGGTAGTGTCCCAAACGAGACCCTTACCCCGATCACGGTATGCTGTCGACCCTTGGTAACTGACCAGGGTCGGCAGTGCACACATGGGGCTCCCGACCCGGTTGACGCGTGCATACGGTGGGCGATCCTCGCTATCCACCTTCTGCGTGACTAGGTGGGAAGGCAATGCTACCTCCGCAGACACACTCGGATGCTGCCTTGCGACGGCCCCAAGACCGCCTGCACACCGGTCGCACACGCCACGTTGGTCCAATAGGCACGCAAACGATGCGTGAGCCCACCCAGCCCTGCGTTGTCACACACGATGGGCTCCCCCAGGAGTGCCACGATTGTAGCCCAGTCCTCCCGCACCGCCTGATGTGGGCTGTCACCCGCCACAACGTTCTCAAACAGATACGCAGGCGGATGGGGCTGACGCGACTGCAACAGTCCCACCACACGCAACAGTTCCCAGAACAGCGCGCTACGCGGATCGGCTAGCCCCCGCCCTTGCCCTGCCTGGCTCAGGCCCTGGCACTCCCAACCCGCAATTACCAAGTCGATGGCATGATGCCTGCGCAACAACTGCTGCACCTGCACCTCACCGATGGCTCGGATATCTTGAGGACATTCCCCAAACGGGTCACGCCATGCTGATGGCGGAAACTGCGCGGGATACTCTCGCGACAACACGCCACAGTGACTGAAGTACACCTGACGCGCCTTGTGCGATGGCTCTACCGCGATGAGTTTACGGCACACGCCGCCTGCGGCCAAAAAGCCTGCAATGCCCCCTCCGATCCCCGCAAACAGTTCCAACACTACCGCACCCTTGGCAAAATCAGGGGCCTGCGGTAAGATTGCAGCAGAAAAATTACCTTGGGCCTCCGAGACACCCGGTTGCACCAAAGTGAGGCCATGGCTGGCCATCTGAGGAATGGTGACGACGGCTTCAGTCACCCGCTTGCGCATAGCCAGCTGCCGCGTGGACGTCACAGCATCCAGCGACCACTGCGTGCGCATCTTGGCAATGCTCGCCGTTGGCTGAGGCAGCACCGTCCGATGCTTGTCCCACGCCGATGAGCCCGCCGCCCGTACCTCCACCATGCTGACCTCCACCACGCCCGCAGCCGCGGAAGGGTTGAGGCGTGCAGCCCCGGCTGAAGAACTGAAGCATGAGACCGGCACACTGGCCCGCTTCAGGCCAGCCCCATCCCAATCAGGGATGTAAGATGCCTCCTCCGCCCTATAGTCCACCTGAACCATGGCGCGAGCAAGGACATCCACCCCGAGTAGTGCGGAATATCCACACTTGTTGACCACCAGCGCATACGCGGACACGGTGGTCATGCTAGAGGCGCGCAACGGATTGAAAATCACGTTGACTTTAACCGCCGTCATAGCGTACGGCTTACTAGCCGGACCCTGCCAACCTGACACAGACACGGGGCTTTCTACTAAGCCACCGTTCTCGTAGGTCAGGTTCAGCATGGTGGCCAAGTCTGTGCTGATGACTAGCGGCTGAGCACCGCTATCAAGCTTGACTGCGCCAACCAACGGACATGTCACCATGTCGCTCCATACATCTCCACAGGCTCCAACTGCTTGGAACGCTATGGACGGCTCACCATTGGGGTATGGAACCACCGTGGGAACCTGGGGAACTGCACTAGTGCGCTGCTGGCTACTTGTGCTGACCACTCCCGCTTGCACCACGGGCACTGCGGCTTCTACCGGCTGACGCCCGTAGGTGACGGACTCAGAATTGCGCAAGGTGCGCACATCATGCCCATCTGCGAACAACTGGATCTCGGACACAACCGACCCCAGCCACTCAACCCCCTTCTGCCCGAAGGTGTCGACCACCTGCCGTGCTGAAAACATGGGTACGTCCACAATGAACGGCATTGGGTACACAGGCGCCAATCGCCTACGCTGCTCCAGCCCAGCAGGGTTCGCATGCTCAAAAGCAGATTGCACCCCAGCCAGCGGCATGGAAAAGGACGCGGGCAACTGCCCGGCAGGCAACATGGGTGCCTGCTGAAAAGAAAGCGGGCTGCGTGCCTGCTTGCCTTTGGTAGCCTCCGCAGCGTTGATCTCGACGTCACCCGGCATGGGCGCCCAGAATGGGTCCTCCCGGTACACCGTCGCGAATTGGTTGGGGGCGCCGTCGCCTCCTCACCATGCTTGATGGCAGCCACCTGGGCTTCCATCGAGTCGGTCTTGCCCGCCATCTCGGCGAAGTGGACCGTCTTGATGCCCGCGGCTGGACACTTGTTCATCAGGTGCCACTTCGTGTCTGCCCCATGCGGCTTCGTGCAGCGGCTTGGACACTCGCGACTAAGGTGCCCATCCTTGTCGCAAAGGTAACATTTACCGCGTGACGGGGTGGGTGCGCCCAGCGCGCCTTGCACGCCCTGCGCCTCCTGAGTCCCATCCGATGACGGCGGACGACCGCCTCCGCCTCGACCACCACCGCGACCCGACCACCGTAGCCACTG
>RPFO01000127.1:1818010-2069060 GCA_009746045.1 Mesostigma viride | reverse complement strand
GTGGAGCGGGTGTGATGCCATGAGAGCAGGGAGAGAGTCGATTGCTGGGCTAGGTCTGCTACCTGTGCTGCGGCCACATGGCGGCCTAGTGCACATGATGCCTTCCATGCCAGCACCCAAGCTGCCTTCATCACCCACGGTGACACCATGACTGATGAGCCGAGGGCGTCATCATGGACGCCAACGTTCATGCAGTTCAGGCTGTGCGTGCTGGCGAAGGGCACGGTAAATGAGCCAGTTACTACGCACGCTGCCACCAGCGCCAATGAAGAAACCCAAAACCTGCCTTCAGATACTAAGGTATGTGCAACTTGGTTTCTCATTTCTTGTGGCCTACCAGCAACCCCTGATTTTCCTATGATGCATGTTGGCAGAATTTGGCGACGTTATGGCAGAGGGCATGGCCATTCATCACAATGCCAGCGGTGCAAGGGTTCGATTGCCAAGAGAACCACACACACATGCACAATGCACATGCTCAACGGCCTCTTACTCCAAGGCCACTGCCACTCACCAGAAAGACAGGCACACATACGAACCATTGCTGAGATGCAAGCCAGACTTCGGGTCCTTACGGCAATGAGAGATGGGATGAGGCACGACCTAGTTTGACAGTTTAGCTGAGGAAGTGCAGTAGTTGGGAGACAGTCAAGGATGGCTGGGAGAAGCATGGCACAAGCTACAAGGATGACTGACAGTTGGCAAGCGCAAGGGCAAGGGCAAGGGCAAGAGCAAGACCACAACGAGAAAGGGATATGGAGAGTTGGCCTCATGCAGCATGCGTTAATGTGGACTGTGGTACGCCTGTGGCCAGGGAGCTGACTGATATTGTGCAGTGGTCACTTCATGCTAGGTATGATAGTGGCCAAGTTTATTTAGTTGCTTAGGGCAAACCTTGAGGCAGCGACGGGGGGATTTGTCAGTGGCTACTTCATCAATGCCACCATGCTGGCTGAGGAGTTGGACGTCCAACATGGAAGCTGCGTGGCCAGCAAGGCAGGCCCAGGCTGATAGTCTAGGCAGGAGCATGAGGTATGCAAGTTGAGGAATGGGGGATGAGGTGTGACAAGGTCAGGCAGGCCTTGTCAAGGGATATACCACTACTTACACTTAGCGACGCCACAACAATGGTGCGCAAACGCATCGTCGCCATGCCGCCTGCCGAGTGACCTTCAACCCTCACGGCTGGTACGTGATGATTGCTGCATATCCAGGTTGGGTTTAGGTCTACTTTGCATGCTGTGGGTGTAGAATAGACCTTCTAGCCCCTGTGACAGCTGCGAGTGGTATTTTCAGCAAGCCCCTCAATAGGAATCGCCTCAGCGTGGCCACTTGGGCATATAGCCAGCTGGGTCCAGCCAATGTTTAGATGAACAAAATTTTATTTGTATGCCACAAAAGTCGTAAATATTACATAATGGATGAAAGGATTTTATAGTTAGCAAGCCATATAAATGGGAGTTTACCATATTTCACTTAGGAGGTTTGCTCAATCAGTGAGCGTCTTAGAAGCGAAACTGACATGTATTGCATGTATTACTCAACCAAATGACACCTGATTGACCTGGATTTTTGTGCATTGTCTAAACTAGCGATTTTAAGCCTGCCTGCAAAGTTCCAGCCTCAACTGAGCACACCTTCTATGAAAACTGCAATGAGTTGTGGTGAGAATGGCGAAAATCGCGCAATTTTGGTAACATTTGCTGACAAACTGCCATCAAATGATACCTGGTTGCCCTGGATTTTTGTGCATTGGCTAAACTAGCAATTTCAAGTCTTCCTGCAAATTTCCAGTCTCAATGGTTCACAAATTCTATGAAAACTGCTATGAACTGTGGCGAAAAACGCGAAAATCGCGCAATTTTGGTAACATTTGCTGACAAACTGCCATCAAATGACACCTGGTTGACCTGGATTTTTGTGCATTGGCTAAACTAGCAATTTCAAGTCTGCCTGCAAATTTCCAGCCTCAATTGTTCACACCTTGTATGGAAACTGCAATGAATGGTGGTGAAAAAGGTGAAAAACGTGCGTTTTTGCTAGCATTTGTCAGCAAAATGTCACCAAACGAAGTGTTAAGGACCTGAATTTTTTCACAATGTCTAAAATAATGATGTTAAGCATGCATGCAGAGATCCAGCCTCAGCTGGGCACAACTTGTGTGGAAACTGCAACATTATGTGGTGAAAAACTCGCGTTTTTGCTAGCATTTGGTGGCATTTTGTCACTAAACGGGGTCAGATGACCATGGGACCTGGTGCACAGTTGGTAGTCATGAGCATCAGTCTCCTTGCAAGCAGCCAGGCCAGGAGCTCTTCATTTGCATGTTATACGGGCTATGTTTATTATAAAACCTGAAAATTTGCTAAAAATAGATGTGCCAAAAATAGACCAACCGAGGTCAGAAAAATCTGGAAAGTTCAATTCCTTCAATTGGTGTCCCAAACATGCTGCCTGCACATATCTAGCATGTTTGGACTTAATCTGCTCCATGTAGGGCTTATAAGGTAGGTTTTTGGCACTTTCATACCGTTGTGATGGCAGACGAGGCGGTAGTGTAGCGGCTATCCTCAGGACCAATAACCTCCACCTGCGGACTTCTACCCTGGCTAGCAACGGGCCGCGGGGCCCGTGGGGAGAAAACAGGAGCATACCCCTCGGGGAGGTGCTTATCGCAGATGGCAGCCCATTTCTCCTTGTCAAACATGCGGGCGCGGAGTACGGATAGTCCCAGAAGCCCTGCATCTTCAAGCAGTTGTGTCACATAGGTCCGGGTCGCGCCGCGCCGGTGCCCGGCGCGCGCGCAAGTTTGCCAATTAATTAATTAAACTCGTGCTCCCGTTGGGGAGTCACGGAGCATTAACCCCGATGGATGGATGGATGGGTGCAAACAGTCCTACCGGTCTAATCTATCTACATCAGCGAAACACACGCCCTGATCAAGCATGCTGTTTCCGGCCCCACCGTCTAGGTCATCTAGTCGCTCTACACGTAAGCCAGCCATGCATAATTATTTCAATGCACACGGATACACATTTCATCACATTCATCTTCATCATCCTGAACGACTCGAACACGCGGACAAGATAACGGCAGGCTCGAGCTACCATGGTCCGGATTCCCCGATTTCTGGCCTGCGCTGCGGTTGTCTCCTTGATATCCTGACCTGGCTGTTACGTCGCGTAACAATTCGTTGTAGTTACGGACGTAAATTAGGTCCTTTGCCTCGGTTGTCCCTAGGTTTACGTTTAGGCTCCTACCGGGACATTATTGTCCTCGTAACAGTACTGTGGTACATTGGGTGCCGTTGGGCGCCGCGCCGCGTACTTTACTAGTGGTCCTGATCCTGTGGTAGAATGTAGTGGACCAGCGTGCATCAGTAGATTTAGTGGACCAGCGTGCACCTGTAGGCGAGGGCCATGTCGGCCCGAGCGTGTTGGACCGTTGGTGACCATTTATGCGCGTTCTACCCCTTGTGTGTGTACTCGGCGTGTGTTAAGTGAATTGACACATTTAGGCTTGGGTCACGGCAGTGTAGTTGTGTTTCCTTCCTCTATTCCTGGAGTAAACGGGTTTTGATAAATGGTTGTATGGCGTATTATAGCAACACTTACGTTAATGCATTGAGATCAGCTCCGTCACGTTCGTCTTTCGCCAGAGGGTTAAGTAGAGGAGGCCTGACCAGTTTAGGTAGTATCAGGCCCATTAGAGGTAGAGGTGGAGGTAGATATCCGCGGCGTAACAATGGTTCCGGAGGAACTTCAGTAGGTAGTGAACGAGACGACTATCCCTTGCCACATACACCTTTTCAAGACCCCTTCCGCGTCCAGGAACAAGAAGTCGACACTTCCTTGATAGGTAATGGGCGGGTCGCCTTCAAGCTAGGAGCGTCGTGCTGCCCGTTTCGGGACACGCTTTACCTAGAAGCTAGACCTGCTCACAGCGGATAAATCCTTTCGTAGTTAGCCTGTCCTTCGCCTTGTTTTCCTGCTTACGGTTGTTTCCTGCCTTAGATCGGGGAGTATTACTGTTCGGAGACGATTAGCGTCGCCGTACCTACACCTTTTTCCTTGTGCTGCTGCTTTATTAGACGGCCGCACCCGCAGAGTTACGGGGCGCTGTGTTAGGACGAGCGCTGGGATATCCGGCCGCTGACTTAGGACGAGAGCTGGAAACTCCCGCCCTCCTTCTTCTTTCGGTGATCCAGATCGTCAAGCTAAGTCGCCTACCCCTACCTCGTCTAGCTTGACATCACAAGACACGCCAGGTGAGTTATCATGAGTCAACGTCGTGTTTTTACTGCGCCTTCCCATTCATCTAGTGATAATAGTTTAGCTAAGTATTACGTAGTTATTACCCCTCAATGGTCAGCCATTTTCCTCTCTTGGTCAGATGCTAGGAAGATAGTGCAAAACCGTACATATAATGTAATTAGGTATAAGAAATTTGTTACCTTCGAGGAAGCTCAACAATTCCTTATAGACCATAGCGTATCAGATCTAGGCCTACACGTACGTTCTACTCCTCATGGTCGCCCTCCTGTAGAAGCTCTAGATTTTGCTACCCCTCCTTCGTCTCCCCCTAAGAGGGCTGCATCCTCATCTAGCTTAGATACTCCTCTCACCTTGGAATTCGGTTCCCTATCCATTACTGTTGTTAAAAAGGACTGATTTAAATTGTTCCTTTCTTTTAAACCATTAAAATCTTTTCCTTTTCTTTCCTTGCCTTATATTAGGCCTTGTCCTTTATCCTTGCTGCTTTCAGTTAGATTTTTGATCATTTACTTAAACAAAAATGGATCCAGTGGGTGGTAACCTGTCGCCTATACCTACCAATACTCCTACTATGAATAATAATAATACAACCATAACAACAATCGGGTAACCGACGGGACTCACTTGAAACGGTACACCATCTCACTCCTCAAGGTAATCTTCGTGCCTCACCTCCTTCTCCTCTTGCTGATGGTCGCCGTCGTCCCTCACTTACCCCTCCTACCTATGAACAACGTCAACGTATGCAAGTCAGATTTAGTGATGACCCTTCCCTTACCCTGAACCAGGCCCCTGCCCCTCCTGCAACCTTGGCTCAACCCTCCAGCAGGTCCTCACTAACTAACAATGTTTTTAGGCCTCCTTCCCACCCTGTTCCTTCCATGCCTGCTCTTAACACGGGTCGTGCCTCTGCCCCTGTCGGTCCTTCTGGGCGCCCTAGTGCAGTTCCCTTTTACCCACCTGCTTCCTGGTCCTACCCTGAGACGGCCTATGAGGCAGCCCAGGTCCCTACCCGTGTGGCTGATTTAGAAGTTAATAGTGATTTCAGTACCATGCCCTTAGATGACAGAAATTATGATCATTTTGCCTATTCCTCTCTTCGTGAGCAATATACTGTCCCCTTCTCTTATGGGCACCAGCCTGAAACGGTGGCCCCGTCTAGACCCCTACCCAAGACTTTTCCTCTTCCTTCCTTCTATCCCGCTTATGTAGCAGTGGAAGCTAGTGGCCCTATGGGAAAAACTGACTCTTCTAATCCCCCTAAGCCCCTGCTCTTCCCCTCTTTGCTAACCTTCCCAAGCTGGATGTCAAGTCTACCCCTCAACAGTTTTTCACCTTTATTATGTTGCTTACACAGAACACGGAGTCGTGGCAGAATCATAATAGATGGCGTCTTTCTGATGCTGTATTAGTTCCTCACTATCTCACAACCTGTATTACTCCTGAGCTTGCTAACCTCATTCAGTGTGAGTCTTTGGCCTCTCATGCCTACCCTAACTCTGTAGCAGAATTGTTTAAGCGTTTAGAGAACCATTTAGTCCCTCCTGATTCAGATTGGCAGGATAGATTAGCCTTTGGTACCTTGCAGCAGGGTACCAAATCATTTAAGGAGTATATGAAAGAGTTTGATGCTCAGATGGTACGAATTAGGGATTTGTCGGGTGCAGAAGTACGTGCTCGCTTCCTCAGGCCTCAGTAGACCCTTATTACGTGAAGTCAAGCGCCAGTTCTCTGCCTACCGTTTTACTGATCTGCCCCTCAAGCATGTGCGCCAGCATCTCTTGCGTGTAGCAGATTTCTTCACCACCCTTCTCTTCCTACCCGTTCCCGTATTAATAATATTATCCTTACCCCTGAGGAGGAGAACTCCTATGTAGAAGAATTAGATATCTGTGTTACTGACCTTTCAGCCTTGATGTCTCTCATATCACATGCTATCATTGTAAGGAAGTAGGTCATCTTAAACGTGAGTGCCCCAAGTTCCTTTCGGGTGCTCCCCCTCATCCCGACGCTCGCCCTCCTCGTACCCCTCAGCGTGCTCCTATTCGTCCTACTTCAGGACGCATCCTTCAGCTACCCCTAGTAGGCTGAATGCTGTGCAGACAGGATCCCCAGGGTTCCCCTATGATAATCAGGCTCCCGCACCCTCTTCAATCCCTCGTGACCCTCCAGCAGTGGCTTTTCGCCAGGGTCTTCTTCGGGGTTCGTTCCTATGGATTTGGGGGGGAGGGGGAACAGTAGGCCTGTCAGCCGGGGGTAACCTGGACAGGTCCTTAGATAGTACCCCAGATAAAATTTTTGCCTGCCTGTTTTTATAACCTCTGTAGGAGCTGAATCTTCCCTACCACTACGTGTGCGTCCTCTTATGTTCTTGAATGGTGGTTTAACCGTCCCTCACACTGTTGTAGACCCCTTCTTGCATGCTGATGAACTCTTGAATGTCTCTGTGTTGGTAGATAGCGGTGCGGCTAGCTCCTTTGTGAGCGAGGCCCTAGTTAGACGTTTAGGACTAGTCCCTACCCCTCACACCAAACCCGTTACTGTTCATTATGCTGATGGTCGCACCAGTCATTCCCCGGGTACGGTGTCCCTTCCCATGGTTATACAAGGACGTACTGTCAACCTGACGGCCACTATAGGCCCTATCACTACCGCTGATGTATTACTAGGATTAGATTGGCACCAGGATAATAAGATTACTATTAATTATGATACCATGGTCATTTGGTTTCCAGATAGCTCTTACTGGGTACCTGAACGTCATTATAGATTGGAAAATTTATCCTTGGTAGATATTACTCCTCCTACACCTGTTGATCCTCCTGTAAGACCTATACCTGAAGTAATAATGTCAAATGACGAATTACGTTCTGAATTAAAGCAAAATGGATACCTATTATGTATGTTCCTTCAGTTAGAAGTACAACAGATACCTATCACTAACAATAGTGTGGATATAGATGTAAATACAGTGGATACAATAGGAGTAGGATTTACTGAAAATGAAATAGTAAGATACATGGCTGTGATAGATTCCTCAAAAGTATTTGAAGAAAAGACTCCTTCTTATCCTCCTCCTCGTTCTGTTTTACACCGTGTAGTTATCAAGGACGGTGCAGTTCCTACGCACTCTCCGATGTATAGAATGGGCCCTACCGAGTTAAAGGAACTAAAACAGATTTTAGTGTCATTATTAGAAGCAGGATTGATAGAGCCTAGTAACTCCCCCTACTCAGCTGGTGTCCTGTTAGTTCCTAAGCCAAATGGCAAGTTTCGCCTAGTTACTGATTATAGGAAGTTGAATGATATTACTGTGAAATCTAAATACCCTCTACCTCGTATTGACGATATATTTAATAAGGTTAAAGGTTCCACTTGTTTCACAGTACTGGATTGTGCGGATGGTTTTTGGCAGTTGCGGATAGCTCCTGAGGATTGCCATAAAACCGCCTTTGCTACCCCTTTTGGTCATTACCAGTTTAGAGTAGCGGCTATGGGACTCTGTAACTCGCCTGCCTCTTTTCAAATGTTAATGAATGAAGTGCTTAGACCTGTTATGGGAAATTCTCATCTTCCTCAGGTGTCCTCTGATCTAAAGGATCCCTCCTTCTCCTCTGTTTCTTTATCTGAGCATGACCGTTCTTGTGCTCAAGCTTACTTAGATGATATTCTTATTTACTCTCCTGATTTTGAAACGCACCTACGTGATTTAAAGAAAGTATTAGAAATAATGGCTGAAAATTCTTTGTGGGCGCGCCGTGCTAAAGTGCGTTCGGGTAGGAGTGTCCCATTTTTAGGGCACGTTCTGTCAGATGCCGGGGTCGCTACCGACCCGGATAAAACTAAGTCAATTCAGGAATGGCCTACTCCTACCGACGTTAAAGGTGTACGTAGTTTCCTAGGAATTGCTTCTTACTATAGGCGTTTTATCCCGCGTTTCGCCACTATAGCAGCCCCTATTAATCATTTATTAAAGAAGGATATCCCCTTTGTTTGGAGTAGTGAGTGTCAGTCTGCTTTTCAGTGCCTAAAATCCCTACTCCTTTCCCCTCCTGTACTCATCCTACCGGATACTACTAAACCCTTTGTTGTGGCTACAGATGCTAGTAAAGTAGCTATAGGTGGTGTCCTTCTCCAGGATCAGGGTCAGGGCTTACAGCCAATTGAATATATCTCTAGGACAATGCTCCCTGCGGAGCGTAACTATCCCGTCCACCAGCAGGAACTCTTAGCTGTGGTGTATTGTTGCCACGCGTGGCAGCACTTCCTTAAAGGTGCTCAATTTGATGTCTGCCTGAATGAACCCTGTGAGCTAGATCCTTATAGGTTAGTTATCCAAACGGATCATCGTCCCCTTACCCATCTTCTCTCCCAACCCAACCTTACCCCTCGGCAAGCGCGCTGGATGGAATTTTTAGCACAGTTTTCCCCTTTTAAACTTCAGTATGTCAAGGGTGTAGATAACATAGTACCAGATGCACTCTCTCGTCGTGCAGACTATTCCTTCTTCGAGGACCTTGATGTTCTCAATATTACTCTAGTTCCTACTACTATGGGTGTAACCCCTTATGGTGAACTACCTGATGATGATTCCTATGCCTACCTCTTTCATACAGCTGTTCGCATGCCTGATCTCCTTTCTCACGTAGGACTCTCTCTCCCGTGTGAGGCCCTTCCTGTGGCCTCGGTGGGGGGGGAGGGGAAAAATAAAATTTCTATACCGCTTAGCCATATAGCGACTAGGTCAGGAAAGTCTTATGAAAACGTAGTCCCCCTAGGACCTCCCCTTCTCTTCGGCAAGGCGGTAGGAGATCTCTTTAAACCTGTTCTGGATACTTCTGTAGCGATGCCTACCTCTGATCTTGAACGCCTTATTAGTAGATTTACGGCCACTGAGCCGGAAGCATTAGCTGCCATTGCTGCACATCCCCAACAATTAGGCAAGCACCCTTGTAAATTTGTAGGTGGGTTTTTATATGTGCAGATAGCAGATTCTCCCCCTCAATGGCGCCTGTATGTCCCTCCTATCTGTCGCTCCTCCTTGCTCTTTGAGTTGCATGACTTAGCTGCTCACCAGGGTGGTAAACGGGTACGGGACCTAGTAGCCCGCTCTTATTACTGGCCTTCCCTTTATAAGGATGTGGATGAGTATGTTAGAACTTGTCAATCTTGCCAGGAAATGAAACCCAATAATGTAGGACAGATAGCAGAACCTAGGACCTTGCCTGACCCTATCATGCCTTGGGATTCTATCATGATGGATTTTGTAGGACCTTTTAGAAAGAATGATAGGGGCAATGCCCAAATCCTTGTGTTCATAGATCGTTTTACTCGTATGTGCCATCTTGTGCCGTGTCCTTTAGAACTCACCGCACGTGATTGCGCACGCCTATACCTCAATAATGTATATAGATATCATGGATTGAGTAGGCAGTTTATTAGTGATAAGGATAAATTATTTACCTCAGATTTTTGGCAGCAGTTTTTCGCTGCCATCGGTACCAAGGTTACCTACGGTACTGCCTACCACTCCTCCTCCTCTCATTTAGTAGAGCGTCTTAATAGAGTAGTAGAAGAAGCGCTTAGGCACTATGTTAATGGCTCGGGTAGTGATTGGGAGGATTATTTATGTTTGGTAGAGTTCTCCCTCAACAATTGTCCCCAAGCTGCGCATGGATATACGCCCTTCTTCTTAGATACTGGGAGACAGCCCCTTACCCCTACCTCTCTCTTAGCTAGTCCTCTACGGGACAAGGATGATGTGTCCCGAGATACTGTAGAAGGTGTACAGTCCTTACTAGATAGAATGAAAACTGCTCATGACCACGCGATCTCAGGGTATCAAAAAGCTCAGGCTAAGTACCTTGCTAGGTTGCGTGCCTCCTTAGATAGACGAGCACCTGAGATAGAAGTAGGAGATCTAGTATTAGTAGAAGGCCCCCGTGTTGGCCGTTTTGCTCATAAGTTTGAAGCAGAACTGAAGGTCAAACTTAGGCCTGCCTTCTTAGGACCCTTCCATGTGTTGTCTAGGGTAGGAAATTTCTTGTATAAAGTCGATATCCCTACCTCTTGGCAAACGCATTCAAACACCTTCCATAGGAGCCAGCTTAAACTGTACCACCCTAGTACGTTCGCTGGCAGGGAGTTAGCGCCTGCCCCTTTAGAGCATAATCCTGACACTGGGGAAGTAGAAGACGAAGTAGAAAGCATCGTGGCCCATCGAGATATCAAAAAGGGCCGCGGTACCCAGCGTCAGTATAAAGTGAAGTGGATGTATGCTCGTAGTGAAGTAGATAAGGTTTGGTATACGGAGAGTGAGCTAGATGGGTGTAGTCGCCTGCTGCAGGAATATAAAACCCTGCACAAGCTCTAGTCGTAGGCCTTCTCCTCTCTTATGTTATGTCTGCTGTCGACGGGTGGTTGGTTGTCCCCTCCCCTCCGCAGCCGTCATGACAGAGCCTACCCCTCCGGCTGAGAGCCCGCTGCCGTCCCTGCCCCTACCGGACCCTGAGCTGTATTTCGAGGCCCTTCCGGGCCGTTGGGTGTCGCGATCATGTTACCGGGGTGGCGTTGTGCAGCCGGCCCTTCAGGCCCAACATGCGAGCTTAGTCAGGGCGGCCCTCTTCGGGGTCACGTGGTATGGTCCTTCCCCTAATGAGCCGCACCAGCTTGTCCTGCACGGGTTCGACGATGCCGGACACTGTTTGTTGGGGTGTGGTTCCGCTGTCCCGCCTTGGAACAGATAGATGCGGTTCTCCGGTGTTGCCGTGTGTTCTCCTACCTCTCTACCCCTGTGGGCCGTACCTGCCTACGGGAGGTGTTTCCTTGGCTTCCGGCTGAGGGTGATGCTGAGGTAGATGAGAACCCCTGCGACCTTTTACGGGCCGTAGAATTCATGGAGATAGCTGATCAGGCGGCGGGACTAGCGGTTGATGGTCCTGCCCCTTCGGGCGCCCCAGCCGAGGTACATTATACTCCAGATTATTCTGCCTCGAGCGCTGCGTCCGCCTCCTCGGCGTCTGTTCCTCCCTCTCCGGTCCCGTCGTCCCCTCGGTCGACCCGGGGTGTTGCAGTGGAGCCTACCCCTTCGGGTTTGCCTGATCCTCTTTCGGCGACGGTCTCGGCTATGCAGGCTCAGATCCAGTCCCTGACCACGGCGTTTGGGGCCTTCCTGGCGGCCCAGGCGCAGGTCCCGGCTACGCCAGCTGGATCCGCGCCTCCTACCCCTTCTGTTGCCCCGGCGACTACGGCTTCGCCCGCGCCCCCGCTGGCGCCCGCGGTCGCTGTGGTTCCGGCGGCTGCTGCGACTCCTGCTGCCTCTGCGCCTGTGACCGCTGTACCTGCGCCTACGCGCGAGTCCCCTGCCCCTGTGACCGCGCCCGCTGTCGCTGCTTCCGAGCCTCCACCAGCTCAGTCGCAGCCGTCGCGGGGCTTCTTTGGCGACACTAGCGGACTGCCCAGGCTTTGGGAGGGTGGTCCCCCGCAGAGGATCCCGGTTCCTGACTGGAGCCTGGATGGTAGTCAATCTTATGCAGGACTGCCTGTCCCTACGGGCCCCATTTTTAACATGTGGCCTGAGGGTGCACCGGCCACCGAGACCGGCGCGCCAGCTTCGGCGGCGGGTCCGTCACGGCCCCCTCTGGCTTCGGGTCCGGCGCGACCTCTGCTGTATCAGTGTCACCTGCGTCGGTGTCGGCTCCTGCCCCTGCTTCGGCCCCTGCCCCTTCGGCCTCTCTGTCCTTGGCCGCGGTTGTTCGGTCCACCGGCCAGGATCCTCGCGCTACCCGCGCTTCCGACTCCCTCCGGGAGTTGTCCCAGGGTGATCGGGACAGGGCTCCTTCTGTGGTGCATGCGACGCCGGAGTCGCGCGACACGCCCGTGCCTGGATGTGGTATGTCCGCACTCGCCTGCCGCCAGTGTGACCTGCCGCGCGCCTCCGCCGAGCTTGCCATCTCGCCCATGTCCTACGGGTTTTCCCAGGTGTGTCGGGCGCCTCGGGATCGTGGCCTACCCATTGAGACTGATCGGCCTCCTTTCGACATGGTTATTTTAGCTGATCCTGTGTTCCAGGGTGAGATCCTGGTTCGGCGCGTTCTGTATCGCTGGGCTAGGCGCCACAACGACTTGGACACCTACGGTGGGTTCCAGTGGGCTTACCCTCCGCCTCTGGGCATTATGGCTTCGGATGCCCTTACGGTAGAGTTTCCTGCGGTGCCGGGTGTTACGTACACCACGGTCCTCCAGCCCATCCTCGAGTGGGATGCCCGGCGTCCGGCGCCCCTCCCGGGCCAGGGTCTAGACTCCCGCGGTCACCCTCCTCCTCGGGCCAGCGACTACCTAGAGACATTCGGGTCGCGCCAGTGTGCGCGTCGGTGGCGTTCCCGTGAGATTCGGCACATCCGGTTGTGGCCGTCCAACGTGGAGCCCCTGGTAGATCTGTTTTTCCCGACGGGTATGCGCCCTCGGATCCGGTATCATCGCCTGCTCCTTCGGGCTCTCTGCCTGATCGCGGTAGAGCCTTTCCTACGCCTCTTTGCCTGCGGTTTCCTGGACTGGGCCCGGGGCCAGGTCGTTCTTACTCAGCATAGGTATTACTGGGCCTTTCTGGGCCTTTTTCCTGACGGCGTGTGGGCCGATGTTTTCCTCACCGTAGATAGGCATGACAATGTTGAGGATGTGGCCCATTACCAGGCCTACCTGGAAGTCCTGCTGGCCTCCCGTGGTACCTACCAGACGGATGGCCATTAGATAGAGGGCCTTAGGCCCGACCTGAGGGTGTTGTCCCTCCGGTATGTAGAGTCGCCCTCATGTTCTGGCCAGTTGGCTGGTCGTTCTTGGTCCTTGGTGCTGATGGGTTTACTCTGTGTGTCCTGCCCAGTGCCGTTCCCCCCGGCAAGGACTCCGTTCCAGGCAGTTAGGGGAACCTACCACCAGGCTTGGTGCTGGCTAACCCTACACCTCCCGGCGTGGTGGTGGAGACCGTGTGAACTATTGGTGCCTTGTATCTTGGATGGCTTGCTGACTGTGTTAGTGTGTGCTGGGTGCATTAGGTTTCCTACCCCTTGTTTTCCTCCCTGTACGTAGGGAGAGGGCTCCCTACCTTTGTGGGGGGGGAGGTGTTACGTCGCGTAACAATTCGTTGTAGTTACGGACGTAAATTAGGTCCTTTGCCTCGGTTGTCCCTAGGTTTACGTTTAGGCTCCTACCGGGACATTATTGTCCTCGTAACAGTACTGTGGTACATTGGGTGCCGTTGGGCGCCGCGCCGCGTACTTTACTAGTGGTCCTGATCCTGTGGTAGAATGTAGTGGACCAGCGTGCATCAGTAGATTTAGTGGACCAGCGTGCACCTGTAGGCGAGGGCCATGTCGGCCCGAGCGTGTTGGACCGTTGGTGACCATTTATGCGCGTTCTACCCCTTGTGTGTGTACTCGGCGTGTGTTAAGTGAATTGACACATTTAGGCTTGGGTCACGGCAGTGTAGTTGTGTTTCCTTCCTCTATTCCTGGAGTAAACGGGTTTTGATAAATGGTTGTATGGCGTATTATAGTAACACTTACGTTAATGCATTGAGATCAGCTCCGTCACGTTCGTCTTTCGCCAGAGGGTTAAGTAGAGGAGGTCTGACCAGTTTAGGTAGTATCAGGCCCATTAGAGGTAGAGGTGGAGGTAGATATCCGCGGCGTAACACTGGCCTGGCCCCAAGGACATTCCCAGGAAGCTAGGTAAACCTGCCATGAACTAAAACCATGCAGATGTTGCTGGCCGACCTAGTGGTCCCAGCCCAGTTTGAACACCGCATCCACTCCCTCTCCCTTCTTTGGACTGCCATGCAGAACAAGAAGAGGTGGCAGAAGATTGTCCAGGCTCACACGCCAGCCCCTGTGCATGGGCAAGCCACCGCCCCCCCCCAAGGTGAAGGGGCGTTTGGCTGAGTAGCGTAGTTTCTAGACAAGTTAGCTTAGAGTTAGGTTAGGTCGATTACGCGGCTTCTCCCACCTCCACAGGTCTGGGCACCCAACATGGAATATGTGCTACATGACCTCCCAACGGAGGCATGTTATAATTTAATTTAATTTAATTTTTAAGGAAGAAGCCCTAATTAATTAATTAGTTAATTAATTAATTAATTAATTAGACTCGTGCTCCCGTTGGGGAGTCAAGGAGCATTAACCCCGATGGATGGATGGATGGATGGGTGCAAACAGTCCTACCGGTCTAATCTATCGACATCAGCTACCTACAACATCTATCTAAAAAAGAAGCCCTAAGCCTATGTGTTTCCTACAAAAATATTTGTAATGTAGTTTTCCATGCAAGGCAAGATGCCCAACGATTGGGCTGATCTTTGGCCTTGGCATTCGAATAATTAACAGTTGATGCTCAACAAACAGGGCACACAATTGCTTTCCACTCATAAACTCGATATTCAATGGAATTTCACAAGCGAAGAGGTTGTTTCCATGTTTACGGCAAACTCTTGACAGTTTTAATCAAAGCGGCTAGCCGGTGCGCGTGATCATACAGCTGGCAAAAAAACCTAAGGTCTCCGTGACTACTGAACCCGCTCCATGCACCCAGAGCTAGCGTAAGTTAGTCAGTACGACTAGTCCCATGCTGGCGAACCAACGCAGATATATGTGTCGATTTGTCGCCGTGAGCGTAACCTGACTTGCTACCCCAGGACCGAGGGAACGTCGAAAAGCTGCAGCCCCCATTCGAAACGGACAAGGCGGGGGGAGGTCAGCTGCGTACCTGCGCATGCATACACGCCCAGGAGAACTTCACAGCTGAATGAGCTTAGATGTATAAGGAAATCCAATTTCCTAGCTTCTGTCCCTGCAAGAGGTGTTATTCGAGCACGTATACCACGCCATAGAATGTAAACTGCAACAGAAGAACGCAGCATCGCGATAAATATGTGAGTTTGATCCCGTACAGTAAACGTCATAAGATGATGGCGGGCAGCTGCCTGCCAATTAATCCTTATTCATCACTGGAGGGGAGAAGTTACCATAATATTGCTTATGTATGAAGAATATGGCTACATGTGGCGCGCGAGCGCTTATAGCCGGTATATTATATATCTATTCTTGCATAGATAGAAAAGCTAATAATATACTTCTAGAAGGTATATATATCGAGGAGACACTACCTATATATATATATGTTGGAAATTACTGCCTGAATATCTGCCGCTGCCGGAACGGGCGAACGGATGTTAAAAACTTAATTATTTGTAAGGAAGATCGATCAGCATACAAGCGCTACTAGCTGAGACAGCGCCATATTGATTATCAACGTGCTAGGTACGTAGTTCGCTCTATTCCCCTCCCGGCGATGAACCGACAGAAATTTATAGCAGCCGAGGACCGGATACGTAGGTGTATAGAACAACATTATTGTGCAGCATACCCATAACGGCGTAACCCACTCGCCCGGCGTACAGTACTGTAGCATTTTGGGTGATGTCTACAAAAACTGCTAAGGTAACAGCGCCATCGACGATTGAGTTCGTGTATCGCTGGCACTGGCTAGAGCTACCTGGTAGCCGGGGACCTGCGGGCTTGCTGCGGGCACGTCGGCTGCCGGCGCATGGCGCGTTGCCGGCCACGTGGCCCGAGGCCGGGCATCCGCGGCATTGAAAATTTGTGGAATGGAATACACGTGTACAGTAGCACGTCGAAAGATAGCGCGCCGAGTGAGGGGAGTCATGGGACCTCCTATCGAATCGCCTTATGCCCTACGTCCATATCGGGAGCCCAGTCTTCGCCCGCCCTGCTAGGGAGCACCCCGCGCTGACATACTGTAGCAGGACGAGTTGCAAGCAAATAATTAAGCCTGGACGGAGGAGTTAATCCTATCTAAATTTTGTTAGCATGTCAGGATTTAGGTAATGGCGGCTCCCCACGCTTTTGTTCCTTGAGCATGAACAATGTTCCTTGAGTTGAGCCTCAACAATGTTCCTTGAGTTGAGCCACAAACGCAACAGTCCGCTCTGAAGCATCGATACCCTGTGCTGCATTTCGGTAATTTAAATTTGCTGTTGGTTCGTAGGCAGACAAATGGGGTTCGACCCTACGCGGGTGCTTAACCCCCGGCCCATTCCTGAGGATTTATTATGTACGAAGTGTTCGAAGGTTATGATAGAACCCATGGAAGAAGAGTGCCAGCATCCAGCTTGCAGGTTATGCCTTGAACTTTGGATGGTAGCGAATCAGACTTGCCCCGCCGCGGGCTGCACGGCTTCGTTGAATCCCATGTACCTTAGGCCAGCTCATCGCTCGATCAGGAACCGTTTAAGTGCCATGGAAGTGACCTGCGACAATGCGTTCGACGGATGCGAGGAGGTTGTTCAGTTTCAAGCGCTACCTGATCACCTCTCGGTATGCCCCAAGGCCAAAGTCCCGTGCTCCCACGATGGCTGCCCTGAAGCGGAAATCATGCGCGAGGTGCTTTATCAACACCAAGAGGGTTGCCAGTACCGCATCGTCACGTGCAACCTGTGCAACGAAAGCATGAAACAGGGAGAACTACAGGCAAGCCTTTCCGCCAAACAAACCCCATGTTGCATCATACAACATAACATGTATTATACCACTAATATAATATGATTATAGAGGGAAGGTGGTTGGAGGGTGGCCTTCGCCCCCTTGTCCTTGTGCATCATGCAACGTCATTGCCACGTTCCATCATCGGTGCGTACAGTTCCCTCCTCACTTGCGAGGGAACTTGACGATGACGTCGGGACAGCAATCCCTACCATTATCGTTCGTATACCAGAGCATCAGGGAATGCTCTCCTTTACATGCAGGCATTAATTGCAACCGTTGTCGAACCATAAACTCCTGGCCACATACCCAGCTCCTCTTCCCTCCCCATTTTGATGTCACGGTGGTGTCTCCGGGCCACAACTCATCAATTGTTCAATCGTTCGTGCACTTCTCCGTGCGCATGCCCTTCCTACTACTAACTTTTCCGTTGCCTTGTTCAAACAAATCGCCCCTTTGCATAGGTTAACCGACCTGCCACTTGCACTGTCAACTAATGCATGTGCCCCCTTTTGTCAACCCACTTGCCTCGACTCACCCCAGGAGCACATGGCCAAAACATGCCCAAACGTGGAGGTGGCGTGCAAGCATAATGGCGGATGCGGCCGCATGGTGCCACGTGGCGTGCTGGCGCATCATGTGGAGCAGGCGTGCGGCCGCGCCATTGTCGCGTGCACCATCCCAGGGTGCGGGCACATGGTGCGTGCTCTTGAGTGCACTGGCGTGGGCACATGGTGCATGATGGAGAGCTGTGGATGATTGAATGGCATGGATTATGACACACCGAGGCAGCACGTAAGGGTCACAAGGTTGCATGGGCCTTCCCACGTGCCCTTCCCGCGTCCATGCGCATGTCTGCCATAGTCTGGGGGGTGTAATTCTCTCAGCACCTTGCCCCCCGTGCGGTTGGTTTATGCCATCGGGGCAAGGCGATGGGGTAGGGTGGGGTGTGGGATGGAGGGTGGAGCCGGAGGGTGGAGGGTGGAGGGGGCGATGTTGGGCAGTGGGAGACGGGGAAGAAGAAGACGTGTGCGGGCGCACCGCTTGCTTTGCTCTTGCATGCTTGGAGCCCATGGTGAATCGGTCAGAGTCTGGAGGAAAGTTGGGGTCTAGATGAAGGCATCTGTGCCGGTCCAGCAAGCCTAGGCTTTTCCCACGTACTTGCGCTCTACCGGTGGGGTCCTCTCCGCTACACACAATGAGCTGGCGCCACCGGTGGCACTAGACAGCTTGCTATCATGCCGTAAAATCTCACAAGTTTGACATTGGCACGGAGGTAGTGGCATCTCACAAGTTTGACATTGGCACGGAGGTAGTGGCATCTCACAAGTTTGACATTGGTACAAAGGTAGTGGCATAGCAGAATGTGTGAGGGTACGCGGTAGCGCTGCCGACTCATCGCTGTCTTCTAGTCAGTATCAGTGACCTGCGTGGTGCTAGCAAATGTTGCCTACGAGGGCCAGCACTCCCGACTCCTGTTGGCGCACAATGATGTCTCGACCCATGCTGCCCAGCTATTTCGTCCTTTGGTCCTCTAGCTAGTAAAGCGTCCACACTGTAGTGCCCCCTAGTACAGACTGTACAGTGTCCACTCCGGTTGGACCTATGACGCATCCCCCTGCAGAGCATCACACACTCCCTCCTTGTCCAGTGCCCATATCCTCCTCCATTAATTAACAATGATGAGCACTGTTGGACTTTCTCGACGAAGGGTGGACTCCTTGAGCCTCGTGAACACACAACCATTTGAACTTTTGGAAACCCGAGCAATGAGAATGGCCGTTCATTCCACACACTAGGATCAGACTGGCCAACTCACACAGCAATCACTTTGCACCTCTATCTGCGTCGGTTCATCCTGTCTCTGTCGCCACGCCGCATGCCCCTCACATGACCTGCCAGGTGGCACGCGGGGATCTGAAGCACCACCTGGAGGTGGCGGTGCCCCACCACATGGCGGCTCTCTCGGCCGCGCTGCAGCTGCAGCTGAGCGTGAACGAGGAGCAGGAGAGGCAGCAGCAGGCCGCGCAGGCAGCGATTCTGGCGCTGCGCGTCGAGGTGGAGGACATCTGGGCCGCGCACGACCGGTTGCGCGACCGGGTCCGGGAGCTGCAGGCGCAGCTGGCGACACCTGGCGCGAGGGATGTGGCGATCGATTACCGCAGACGCATGGATGTGGTCGGTGGCGTATGGCACGCCTGCGCCTGTGTGTGTGTGGCGTATGGCACGCCTGCGCTTGTGTGTGTGTGGCGCTGCCATTGAAGCAGTTTGAAGGGGCTGGTATTCCCTTCTTTTTCGCCTTTCTTTGATCTTGTCCTCTTCCCGGCCTGTTTCCCAGTTCAGCCCTGTTTTATGGCTCCTTGTACGAGGATGCGTGAGTCCACATTCCACTCGAATACATGTCTGATCCTCAGGGGCCTGCTTCCACACGCAAAACAGGCTAGGGAAGCAGGATGCAAGCTCCTCTCTGTGGCACGTTTCAGCGCCACCTTCGTTGATGCCCACAAGAAGAGCCATATGGCTCGAATGCCTCTCTTTTGGCTTCCTCCTGGTGCCCCAACACGTTCTGACGGCATGCCCCTTGTTTCACTTGCCTGTGCGTCTCACTGCGCGATGTCTCTTGTTCTACTTGCATCTGTCCCTCTTCATAAATTGGCCCCCCACTTCTTCTTCCTAAGCCTGCCCCTCCCCCCCCCCCCCCCCCCCCCCCCCCCCCTCCCCCCCTCCCCCCCCCCCCCCCCCCCCCCCCTTGCAGCTCTGGCGTGCGGCCACCTACGCATGCGTGTCCACGCTGCACCAAACAAGCTGCGTGCATGCGCTGGTCGCGCACGGTGGTTTCCTCTACAGCTGTTCCGCGGCCGAGAAGGAAATTAAGGTGAATAATATCAATGAGACAACTCGGCAAAAATATCATCATAACTGACACAAAGGTCAGGGACGCGCGTGTTCCCAAGGGGTGGCACATGGAGGTGAGGGACAACAAGGGGAGAATCAGCAAGGTGCTTGTTTATCATCAACAAACAAACGAACAACGGCAGGACATGAGGGACTGGGGGATGTTTCTCACTGGCACAACTTCTCCCGAGGGCCCCGCGCTCCCATGCATCGAGGGCATCGAGGGTGCCCGCCAACCAGGGTAGCTGCCACTGTGGCATCCATCCTTCAAGAATTCAAAGGCAATGGCCATTCCCAGACGCCACCCCCTTCTCGCCGCCTCGCCCTGCCTCATAATCATCATAATATGGGACCACATTGCAATGTAGTATGGGATGCAAATATCAGTGTAATGTGTGCTGGGGGCATTGATGGGGCCGCACGTTTGAGTGGGTCGAGTAGGTAGCGGAGCTAGTTCGTGCAAATGTCTTTCCTTGGCCTTGGGGGCAGTCAGCGCGCATCCAAACCACTATGCTGGCCACACTTTGCGGGCCACACTTTGCTGGCCACACTTTGCTGGCCACACTTTTCTTTCACCTTCTGTGTGAACATATATGGGTGTGGTGACTTTTTTGTGCACATCACTACTCTACAGCATGTCACGAAAGTCTGGCATTTTGATTGCCCGGCTTCAAATCCTTTTGGCGCCCTACTATATCTTATCTGCACGTGCATAACAAGTGGGTGGCGGATTTGGTTGCAGCCTACTCGAGATTCTGTTGTTCCATTCCCTGCCGTGCTTCTCCTTGCTGGCGCCCCCTCTTCGTGTCACAGTTTCCTAGTCTGGTTCTTCGTTGCATGCTTCGAGCCTTAACGGGGGATAGCCGACATTGGCGGATGTCTGTGGAAGGACCCCTGCTTTCTCCTTGGTGAAATGCTGGCCCTGACCCTGGTGACACATGTCCAGTGTATGTCATCGGTTTGACAGAACCTGCTCTGCCGTGCCATCATAATGCCTCATATAACCTGCTGCACCGGGGGCTGACTGGTTGTGACCTGCCATTGAATTGTAACATAACTCCGTTGGGAGTATATGTAGCACATAGCCCTTGAGAAAGGGGCATATGGCCTATCATACATCCTAAGCTACTTCCTGCAAGGGTGGGGATGTAAAGGACCCTTGCTCTAGGTGCACCAGGGCACTTGCATCCCCATGATCTTCAAGCTATGCCCAGCGAAGGGGGAGCCTGTCATGGGGGGGTGACCTGCCATGACCTGCCATAACCTGCCATAACCTACTCTGCCGTGCGCTGACCTGCCACGCCCTGTGACCTGCCGTAACCTGGCCTGGCATGCCGTGCCGTGCGCCAGGTGTGGAGCGGCGACACCTTTGTGTGCGTGGCGGTGATGGAGGGCCATGAGGCCGCGGTGTTTGCGCTGGCGGCCGCCGACGGGGTGGTGTACAGCGGCTCTGACGACGCGATGATAAAGGTGGGGGCACGCAGAGTGCTTGCTGGCACCATAGTGACATGTCAAGGTGAGGGCACACAAACCACACGTGCTGGATTGGTTCAAGGTGAGGGCACGTCGCATGTTCGCTAGAATCAAATCTAAGCGCTTCACCTACATGGAAGAACATGCCTTGGTTGGCTAGTGGCCCTAGGGAGCCCTTGTTTGGTTAGTGGCCCTTGGGAGCCCATGTTTGGTTAGTGGCCCTAGGGAGCCCTTGTTTGGCTAGTGGCCTTAGGGAGCCCTTGTTTGGCTAGTGGCCTTAGGGAGCCCTTGTTTGGTTAGTGGCCCTAGGGAGCCCATGTTTGGCTAGTGGCCCTAGGGAGCCCTTGTTTGGCTAGTGGCCTTAGGGAATGTGCTTGCGGAGACATCCTGGGAAAGGCAGGCTTGCCGCATGCGCCGGACCCAAGCGTGCTCTGTATGTGTGTGAAGACCCGGCTGAAGCTTTGTTAGTTGCTTTTTTTTCGGAGGTTTCCGGACTTGGCAAAGCAAACGTTTTTCCCAAGGGGCTGCGCCAGACGTTGGAACCCTGGCACCGGGCGCACATGCCGCACGTTACGTGTTGGATGGATGGGTATCTGTTTGTTGTACGTCTGATGGTCATGGTAGCCCGTTGAGGAGCATCGTTGCGCAATTGCCAGCAGGTTTTGTTGACCAAGTTAGCGCGTGCTCTGCAACCAGGGCTGGCCCTTGAATCACCGACACGCACTCATGACCATGCTTGACGACATGTGACAACACAGCATGCCATTTTGTGAATGGAATGCATGACCTGCCGTGTGATCATGCTGCCCTTGGGGGTATCCACCAGTTGATGTTGCCTGACTTTACCTGACGTGAGGCCCCCACCTGTTTTAGCACGGCAGCCCTGTCCCTTGTAACGTGCTTTCCTTCGAGAATTATGTCACACACACGGCCTTGTCTTCACGCGGTCCTCTGTTTGGGTCTGTGTCAGAAGGCGCGCAGTGCAAGTGCATGGGCCTGGCAGTGCTCATTGGCGCTTGTCTGTCAATACATCGCAGCACATCGACAATCTCAACACGGCATCAATACATCATCGATGCGTGATTGATGTCAGTGCGGCTCTCGTCGCGCGAGGAATACATGTGCCCCCTGCAACGTGCCTGTAGGCCATGGCTCGGACGTGCAATGCTGACTAAGGCGCGCCAACCATGATGGGGGCGACGATCACGCATTCATTCATGCATACATGCGCAGGTATGGGCCACGGACGCGCGCACGTGCACCGCCACGCTCCGCGGCCACACGGGATGCGTGTCGGCGCTTGTGGTGGGCAACGGCGTGCTCTTCAGTGCCACCTCGCATGAGATCAAGGTGGGTTGAAGGACCACTGTGTATGCTAGTTTGTGTGTGTGTGTGTGTCATGGCTGCTGCCTGTCGCACAGCTGCTGTTTGACGCACATGAGAAGCATGCGGGCCCATGGGGGCGCATGTTCATTTTCTGTTGGCGACGCAAGCCGGCATCATCATCACTCCAGGCCTGCTCGGGCATGCTTGACGTGGCGCATGGCATTATACTGTTGACGTGGCGCATGGCGGGATCAACCGCCGTCCTAGCATACAGCGGCTGCGGGCCGTGCATTAAGGAATCAATTTGCTGAAAAGAATCCCATGCTTCATGTGTGGCATGGCCGCGCGCACGCTTGCCCGTGTCAACAGGCGTGGGACTTGTCCACTCAAGCATGCCTTGCGACGATGACGGGCCACACCGGGTGGGTGAACACGATGGCCGTGGGTGGCGGGAGGCTCTTCAGCGCGTCGCGATGCGACAACAACATCAAGGTGGGCGGCCAGCGACGTGGTTGCGACTTGACTCTGTTACGACATGATTTTGTTTTGGGGATCTGCTTAGGCGCCGCTTGGCTGGCTGATGGCAAGCACGATGGGAAGCCAGCGTCCCAAGGGGAATAGCATGCCCTACCTCGAACCCTATGGCTCTAGCCCCACAGCCTCAAACGCTATGACCATCACCCTGAGGGCAACCCCAAGACTATCACCCTAGGACTATCGCCCTAGCACAACAGTTTCAGCAGGGAAGCACGTCATCTGCCCTAGCACGACAGTTTCAGGAGGGAAGCACGTCATCCGCCCTCGCACGACAGTTTCAGCAGGGAAGCACGTGATCCGCCCTCGCACGACAGTTGCAGGAGGGAAGCACGTCATCCGCCCTCGCACGACAGTTGCAGGAGGGAAGCACGTCATCCGCCCTCGCACGACAGTTTCAGGAGGGAAGCACGTCATCCGCCCTCGCACGACAGTTTCAGCAGGGAAGCGCGTCATCCTTTTACGTTGCTTGTGTGAGCCGATGGCCATCAGAGTGTGCGGAGAATCAAGCCAGGAAATGGATCTACTGAACCGTCACCGGACCGTCATTGAACCGTCACTGAACCGTCACTGAACCGTGTACTGTAGCCTGTACTGGATTTTATCCTGGGGGAGGGGGGCATCATGGGGTGTGGGTTGGTTGTTTGAAGGGCATGGGCGACATGGGCAGGAAGGGTGAGATAGGTTATACGCGGTAGATGTCTTTATGTGGCCCCCATTCTCCCTTTCTGTCCTGTCTAACCATGTGATGCTTGCATCCTGGTGGCCACCTTTGCTTGCATCCTAGTGGTCGCCTTTGCTTGCATCATCCCAGTCCTTCCCCCCACCTCATGGCCTTATGTGGTTTGGCATGCTGCCTGATGCCATAAGATGCGATGAGGTTTTAGGCGCTATCCTAGTTTGGGACACGAGTAACTCTCTAGGTTTGGAGGTTAGAAATGGATAGCACGCGAGGAAAAGTAGCGCCAGCTTCTCTCTCGTTTCGGGGTAGAGAATAAGAGCACCAGGTGTGTCTTGTGAACCTTTCTCACACCACACTCCACACCACCACCACCACCACCACCACCACCACCACCACCACCACCACCACCACCACCACCACCACCACCACCACCACCACCACCACCACCACCACCACCACCACCACCACCACCACCACCACCACCACCACCACCACCACCACCACCACCACCACCACCACCACCACCACCACCACCACCACCACCACCACCACCACCACCACCACCACCTTCAATTTGGTTAGGTGTGGGACACCACCGACTACCGCCCCCAAGAGCCGCTGAGCGGCCACACCGAGACGATATCCTCGTTGGTGGTCGCG
This sequence comes from Mesostigma viride, assembly GCA_009746045.1. Taxonomy (NCBI): domain Eukaryota; kingdom Viridiplantae; phylum Streptophyta; class Mesostigmatophyceae; order Mesostigmatales; family Mesostigmataceae; genus Mesostigma; species Mesostigma viride. The sequence goes on along the minus strand of RPFO01000127.1, from coordinate 2,044,665 downwards.
GACGACCTGCTCTACAGCGGATCCGACGACCACACGATAAGGGTATGCTGCTGGCATTCCGCACCACGCAGGTATCCAGGGACACAACCGCTATATACTCTGTGTGGGGCTATTCCATTGGCCTACCGTTTAAACCCTAAGGGTACGCACACGCTGGCGTCGTGTTGGCACATGGAACCCACGATAGACGTAGGCCCATGGCATCATGCACACTCTGTGGCCTGCCCACTTGCGTCAGTGAGAGAAGCTAGGGCGCCCTCCCTCCTTCTCGTTGTGTATAGGGGTTGAAGGTTCCTTTACTCTGTATTGGCACCCACGTGACGCAGTCACGTGCTTATTAATTAACTAATCATGCACACACCAAAAACCTATTCTCGTTCTCAACCTACTTGTAGTGTTGGAATATAACTCACACCATATGTGCATACCATTCACATCATAATCATGGGCATGACCGACCAGTATTGCAATATAACCCCTACCATACGTGCATACCATTCACACCATAGTCATGGGCACGACCGACCGTTTGCGCCCGAAGAGTAGTAGGGTATGAGGGTACGCACACGCCGGCTGGCCTTGTATTGGCTTATCACCCCCACCTCAAGGGTGCGCCGTTGAAATCATACTGGCCTTTCTGGCCTGCGCTGGTTGTCTCATGGATACAGTAGCAGCCACACCATACAGGCGCACAGATGGCATCTCATCACGGCACCATACGGGTATGCGGCTGGCACCCGCCGCCTGGCAGAAGCGTGCCCAAGTACACCAGCAGGGAGGAACATCCGAAACCCAAAGTCTCAAAGTAATATCGATGACATCTGCTTTTGATATGCACTGTACTAAACGTTTTGACTGGTGCATTATTGGCATGAGTACGTTTGCTGGAAAGCCGCTGCAGGAGCCTCACGTTTTCATGCTGGAAAACCGCTGCAGGAGCCTCACGTTTTCATGTTGCTCACGTTGCATTCCCCGCCCATGCTGCTGTCGATTTCCGTGCTGCCAGATCCCTGGCCTTGCATGTTCTTTTATATGTTCTGGCATGCTCAACTTGTGCTCATGAACAGCGCGGCTGCCAGATTTTCTCATGGTTTTCACAAGTCCCAGCGTTCAACAGATGGTGTATAGCCCAGATGACTATTGCAGTGATGGTGACAGGTCCTTGTTTGTGTTGAGTCTGATTTGTCCGTTTCCCTCACTCCCACCATTGCATGCGCTCGCTACTTGTCCTTTGTTTCCTGAATACCAAATCCATGCAGATTTGGAGCTTGGCGGATAACAAGTGCATTCGGCAGATGACCATCCCGACTGCCGCCGCTTTCTGCTTGGCACGTGGCAAAGGGTTCTTCTACGCGGGGTCTGACACAAAGACAATCCAGGTCAGTGCCGGGCCGCGGAGTACAGTGAGGCTGCATGCTTGTGAATATTAGGTGGTAGGGGAGGTAGGCAGGCAACAGGCTAGCGGGGCTGCCTGGTACACTTTTACCATTTTCTCCAGAATTCTACTTGGGATGGATTACAAGAGAGTAGCCAAGGTAGAGGCATCGTCTACTGTGTACTTCACATCCTGTACGTAAGTAAAGATGTCAGCTATCATATTTTTTATGATGACTGAGCCTTGCTGAATGTCTGTACCTCAGACAAAGTGACCAGTCTCATGACGGTAAGTGTGATGATAGTCATCTGGACAGTACTGCCACCCCTACACCGCCTTGTTGTGCTGCCATCTGCAGATATTTCCTAGGTATACACGTGGTGTATGTAAAACACAGGCGCACATCCACAGTTTGCTCCTTAATTGCACAATGCAGGACCAACATGGGTGGCAAGCTGGGGAAAGGGCGTCTTGGTTCCTCAGGATGGCTGTTGGACTTGTGAACCAAAATGGCTGCTGCATGCTCACCCATGGTATCGGGCACGCGGTGTAGACATTGGGCACTAGGCACGCGGTCACGTATAGCTAACCAACACCGTCCTCCATGACCGTGTCTTCCAATGTGTACGGTGCCCTCAGTCACCTCTTGGAGTTGTCTGTGCGCAGGGCTAAGCTCAATTGAGCATAGCTCATTTGTGACTCATGTACGAACCCGCATCTCGCTTGGCGGGCACTAGCTGTCTCAGCTCTGGCTCTCATTCCTTTTTGTGTACCGGGGTGACCTGCGGTTGCATCGCGCCTGCAACTGGGGATTGTTGGTTATTCGTTCGTTTGCATGTTTATTTTTTTGTTGGGTTGTTGGGTTGTTGGGTTGTTGGGTTGTTGGGTTGTTGGGTTGTTGGGTTGTTGGGTTGTTGGGTTGTTGGGTTGTTGGGTTGTTGGGTTGTTGGGTTGTTGGGTTGTTGGGTTGTTGGGTTGTTGGGTTGTTGGGTTGTTGGGTTGTTGGGTTGTTGGGTTGTTGGGTTGTTGGGTTGTTGGGTTGTTGGGTTGTTGGGTTGTTGGGTTGTTGGGTTGTTGGGTTGTTGGGTTGTTGGGTTGTTGGGTTGTTGGGTTGTTGGGTTGTTGGGTTGTTGGGTTGTTGGGTTGTTGGGTTGTTGGGTTGTTGGGTTGTTGGGTTGTTGGGTTGTTGGGTTGTTGGGTTGTTGGGTTGTTGGGTTGTTGGGTTGTTGGGTTGTTGGGTTGTTGGGTTGTTGGGTTGTTGGGTTGTTGGGTTGTTGGGTTGTTGGGTTGTTGGGTTGTTGGGTTGTTGGGTTGTTGGGTTGTTGGGTTGTTGGGTTGTTGGGTTGTTGGGTTGTTGGGTTGTTGGGTTGTTGGGTTGTTGGGTTGTTGGGTTGTTGGGTTGTTGGGTTGTTGGGTTGTTGGGTTGTTGGGTTGTTGGGTTGTTGGGTTGTTGGGTTGTTGGGTTGTTGGGTTGTTGGGTTGTTGGGTTGTTGGGTTGTTGGGTTGTTGGGTTGTTGGGTTGTTGGGTTGTTGGGTTGTTGGGTTGTTGGGTTGTTGGGTTGTTGGGTTGTTGGGTTGTTGGGTTGTTGGGTTGTTGGGTTGTTGGGTTGTTGGGTTGTTGGGTTGTTGGGTTGTTGGGTTGTTGGGTTGTTGGGTTGTTGGGTTGTTGGGTTGTTGGGTTGTTGGGTTGTTGGGTTGTTGGGTTGTTGGGTTGTTGGGTTGTTGGGTTGTTGGGTTGTTGGGTTGTTGGGTTGTTGGGTTGTTGGGTTGTTGGGTTGTTGGGTTGTTGGGTTGTTGGGTTGTTGGGTTGTTGGGTTGTTGGGTTGTTGGGTTGTTGGGTTGTTGGGTTGTTGGGTTGTTGGGTTGTTGGGTTGTTGGGTTGTTGGGTTGTTGGGTTGTTGGGTTGTTGGGTTGTTGGGTTGTTGGGTTGTTGGGTTGTTGGGTTGTTGGGTTGTTGGGTTGTTGGGTTGTTGGGTTGTTGGGTTGTTGGGTTGTTGGGTTGTTGGGTTGTTGGGTTGTTGGGTTGTTGGGTTGTTGGGTCGTTGGGTCGTTGGGTCGTTGGGTCGTTGGGTCGTTGGGTCGTTGGGTCGTTGGGTCGTTGGGTCGTTGGGTCGTTGGGTCGTTGGGTCGTTGGGTCGTTGGGTCGTTGGGTCGTTGGGTCGTTGGGTCGTTGGGTCGTTGGGTCGTTGGGTCGTTGGGTCGTTGGGTCGTTGGGTCGTTGGGTCGTTGGGTCGTTGGGTCGTTGGGACGTTGGGACGTTGGGTTGTTGGGTTGTTGGGTTGTTGGGTTGTTGGGTTGTTGGGTTGTTGGGTTGTTGGGTTGTTGGGTTGTTGGGTTGTTGGGTTGTTGGGTTGTTGGGTTGTTGGGTTGTTGGGTTGTTGGGTTGTTGGGTCGTTGGTCGTTGGGTCGTTGGGTCGTTGGGTCGTTGGGTCGTTGGGTCGTTGGGTCGTTGGGTCGTTGGGTCGTTGGGTCGTTGGGTCGTTGGGTCGTTGGGTCGTTGGGTCGTTGGGTCGTTGGGTCGTTGGGTCGTTGGGTCGTTGGGTCGTTGGGTCGTTGGGTCGTTGGGTCGTTGGGTCGTTGGGTCGTTGGGTCGTTGGGTTGTTGGGTTGTTGGGTTGTTGGGTTGTTGGGTTGTTGGGTTGTTGGGTTGTTGGGTTGTTGGGTTGTTGGGTTGTTGGGTTGTTGGGTTGTTGGGTTGTTGGTTGTTGGGTTGTTGGGTTGTTGGGTTGTTGGGTTGTTGGGTTGTTGGGTTGTTGGGTTGTTGGGTTGTTGGGTTGTTGGGTTGTTGGGTTGTTGGGTTGTTGGGTTGTTGGGTTGTTGGGTTGTTGGGTTGTTGGGTTGTTGGGTTGTTGGGTTGTTGGGTTGTTGGGTTGTTGGGTTGTTGGGTTGTTGGGTTGTTGGGTTGTTGGGTTGTTGGGTTGTTGGGTTGTTGGGTTGTTGGGTTGTTGGGTTGTTGGGTTGTTGGGTTGTTGGGTTGTTGGGTTGTTGGGTTGTTGGGTTGTTGGGTTGTTGGGTTGTTGGGTTGTTGGGTTGTTGGGTTGTTGGGTTGTTGGGTTGTTGGGTTGTTGGGTTGTTGGGTTGTTGGGTTGTTGGGTTGTTGGGTTGTTGGGTTGTTGGGTTGTTGGGTTGTTGGGTTGTTGGGTTGTTGGGTTGTTGGGTTGTTGGGTTGTTGGGTTGTTGGGTTGTTGGGTTGTTGGGTTGTTGGGTTGTTGGGTTGTTGGGTTGTTGGGTTGTTGGGTTGTTGGGTTGTTGGGTTGTTGGGTTGTTGGGTTGTTGGGTTGTTGGGTTGTTGGGTTGTTGGGTTGTTGGGTTGTTGGGTTGTTGGGTTGTTGGGTTGTTGGGTTGTTGGGTTGTTGGGTTGTTGGGTTGTTGGGTTGTTGGGTTGTTGGGTTGTTGGGTTGTTGGGTTGTTGGGTTGTTGGGTTGTTGGGTTGTTGGGTTGTTGGGTTGTTGGGTTGTTGGGTTGTTGGGTTGTTGGGTTGTTGGGTTGTTGGGTTGTTGGGTTGTTGGGTTGTTGGGTTGTTGGGTTGTTGGGTTGTTGGGTTGTTGGGTTGTTGGGTTGTTGGGTTGTTGGTTGTTGGGTTGTTGGGTTGTTGGGTTGTTGGGTTGTTGGGTTGTTGGGTTGTTGGGTTGTTGGGTTGTTGGGTTGTTGGGTTGTTGGGTTGTTGGGTTGTTGGGTTGTTGGGTTGTTGGGTTGTTGGGTTGTTGGGTTGTTGGGTTGTTGGGTTGTTGGGTTGTTGGGTTGTTGGGTTGTTGGGTTGTTGGGTTGTTGGGTTGTTGGGTTGTTGGGTTGTTGGGTTGTTGGGTTGTTGGGTTGTTGGGTTGTTGGGTTGTTGGGTTGTTGGTTGTTGGGTTGTTGGGTTGTTGGGTTGTTGGGTTGTTGGGTTGTTGGGTTGTTGGGTTGTTGGGTTGTTGGGTTGTTGGGTTGTTGGGTTGTTGGGTTGTTGGGTTGTTGGGTTGTTGGGTTGTTGGGTTGTTGGGTTGTTGGGTTGTTGGGTTGTTGGGTTGTTGGGTTGTTGGGTTGTTGGGTTGTTGGTTGTTGGGTTGTTGGGTTGTTGGGTTGTTGGGTTGTTGGGTTGTTGGTTGTTGTTGGGTTGTTGGGTTGTTGGGTTGTTGGGTTGTTGGGTTGTTGGGTTGTTGGGTTGTTGGGTTGTTGGGTTGTTGGGTTGTTGGGTTGTTGGGTTGTTGGGTTGTTGGGTTGTTGGGTTGTTGGGTTGTTGGGTTGTTGGGTTGTTGGGTTGTTGGGTTGTTGGGTTGTTGGGTTGTTGGGTTGTTGGGTTGTTGGGTTGTTGGGTTGTTGGGTTGTTGGGTTGTTGGGTTGTTGGGTTGTTGGGTTGTTGGGTTGTTGGGTTGTTGGGTTGTTGGTTGTTGGGTTGTTGGGTTGTTGGGTTGTTGGGTTGTTGGGTTGTTGGGTTGTTGGGTTGTTGGGTTGTTGGGTTGTTGGGTTGTTGGGTTGTTGGGTTGTTGGGTTGTTGGGTTGTTGGGTTGTTGGGTTGTTGGGTTGTTGGGTTGTTGGGTTGTTGGGTTGTTGGGTTGTTGGGTTGTTGGGTTGTTGGGTTGTTGGGTTGTTGGGTTGTTGGGTTGTTGGGTTGTTGGGTTGTTGGGTTGTTGGGTTGTTGGGTTGTTGGGTTGTTGGGTTGTTGGGTTGTTGGGTTGTTGGGTTGTTGGGTTGTTGGGTTGTTGGGTTGTTGGGTTGTTGGGTTGTTGGGTTGTTGGGTTGTTGGGTTGTTGGGTTGTTGGGTTGTTGGGTTGTTGGGTTGTTGGGTTGTTGGGTTGTTGGGTTGTTGGGTTGTTGGGTTGTTGGGTTGTTGGGTTGTTGGGTTGTTGGGTTGTTGGGTTGTTGGGTTGTTGGGTTGTTGGGTTGTTGGGTTGTTGGGTTGTTGGGTTGTTGGGTTGTTGGGTTGTTGGGTTGTTGGGTTGTTGGGTTGTTGGGTTGTTGGGTTGTTGGGTTGTTGGGTTGTTGGGTTGTTGGGTTGTTGGGTTGTTGGGTTGTTGGGTTGTTGGGTTGTTGGGTTGTTGGGTTGTTGGGTTGTTGGGTTGTTGGGTTGTTGGGTTGTTGGGTTGTTGGGTTGTTGGGTTGTTGGGTTGTTGGGTTGTTGGGTTGTTGGTTGTTGGGTTGTTGGGTTGTTGGGTTGTTGGGTTGTTGGGTTGTTGGGTTGTTGGGTTGTTGGGTTGTTGGGTTGTTGGGTTGTTGGGTTGTTGGGTTGTTGGGTTGGTGGGTTGGTGGGTTGTTGGGTTGTTGGGTTGTTGGGTTGTTGGGTTGTTGGGTTGTTGGGTTCGGAGTGACTGGCAAATTGATGGTCTGGTTGGAACAGGTATGGAGCACCAACGCAGTCAGCTATCATCATGTCACGTCGCTGACCGGCCATTTTGGCTATGTCTCAGCACTGGCGGTGGGCGAAGGCTTCCTGTACAGTGCATCCAATGATGGCACCATCAAGGTATGTACGTGCATGCCCTACCTGTGAAGTTCTGTGGTGAAAAACCCTGAAAGAGTGCTCGGAAACTTGCGGTGTGTCGTAATTGACGCCATCCATTCGCGGCAGCAGCAGCAGCACCAGCCGCCGCGCCGCCGCCGCTGCCGCCGCCGCCGCCGCCGCCGAGGGCCTAGACTTGTTAATACCTATAACAGGAAGGGCTCTTGCTGGGTCTACTGGTGTCCCTCATGAATTTGTTTTGCAGGTATGGTTGCTCCCAGAGCCTGCGGAGAAAGCTCCGGCGGAAATTTTGGCTTTGGACAGTCCTGCTTCTTCACAGCGCGCTGGCGGCGGTTGTTGTGCATAGTACGGGCAGCATGAGGGTTCTGCATGTTGCTCCGTCATCGATGAACAGTCTTTTCCCTGTCCTTTTCTTCTGTGGAGGTGTGAGGCCTTCACCAGTTCATGGACTGGATACCCCTATCCTCCACAAGGATACTTGATGGGGAGATGCCCAGGCTTCTCTCAGTACCAGGTGGCTGACAGCAGCTTGCTATGTCTGCATCCATGTAGTACAGGCCTGCACAGCCGTGCAACCCACTGGCCGCAACCCACCGGCAAACTTGCCTGCGCCCCGCGCCGCGTCAGACCCAGGCCTATGTCAGACACAACTGCCTGAGGATGCAGGGCTTCTGGGACTATCTCTACTCTGCGCCCGCATGATATGTACAACGAGAAGTGGGCTGCCATCTGCGATAAGCCCCTTCCTGAATTTGTGATCCTGTTGTCTCCCCACGGGGCCCGCGGCCCATTGCTAGCCAGGGTAGAAGTCCGCAGATGGAGGTTATTGGTCCTGAGGATCGCCGCTACACTACCGCCTCTGTATACAGTAGAGGACAGCTCAATCAAGTAATGAATTAAGAACATATCTCCGTTGGGAGCATATGTAACACATATCCCTGAGAAGGGGCGTATGGTTGTTAATACATCCTGAGCTACAACCTGCAGGTGGGGGATTGATTAATTAATTAATTATACTCGTGCTCCCGTTTGGGAGTCGCAGAGCCGACCGGAGTGCTTTTAATCCCTAGCTGTATGTGCACAACAGGAAGAAAGGGCAGAGACCCCCTAAAGTTCTCGATCCTTCATGCCTAAGGCATGCATGCCACAGCAGCAATCGGACACGATGGACGATCCGGCAAGGTCTGTGGGTGCAATAAGACCCGCGTGAGCATATCATAACAAGGAGTGTGGGCAAGGAAGCTAAGCATGCATAGCCAGGACGTAGCATGGCTGGCTGTTCAAGGGCTAAGAGCTCTAAGGCTATGGCTGGTTGTGTACCGTGCGTTAGCGGCGCACGTGACTAGGTATGGTGACAAGCGAGGCTAGGCAAACATTCTAGGCATGGCTGCCATGGCGGCAGTGACTATGATTACAAGCTAGGGCTATTCTAGCCCGCTGGGGGCGTCCACATCTTGTGGTTGATCATCAGGGCCCCGTCCCGCCAGTACACCTTGCCGGCTTCTGCGGGGGGTCCTGCTTGTGGCGGCCGGAGGTATTCCGGGCACAGGTCGCGTCGCTGCTGCTGCTGAGCGGGGGTCAGGTCGTCGTCCAGCGTCCAGGTGAGGTCGTGCAACCTCACCTGCGACGAGAAAGGAACCGCTGCTTGTCCTCAGGGGAGGGGAAGGTGAGCGGGACGGGTGGGGGAGCCGCCTTGTCCCGTGAGTGGGGACTTCAGGCGGTGGCAACCACGCAGTTCTACCTCACCTACCAGGCCCATGAGGGTAAGAAGCTGGTCCTCAAGAGCTCGTCGGCAAGGGTGGTTGCCGTCTCACCTGGCTTCTGGGGGAAACGACGCAGCACCACTCGGCACTCGCGGCGAGCGCGCGGTCGGTGGCCTCCCGTTGTTTTGCCTGGCGAAGGGCTTCAAACTCCTGGAGTTTTGTAGCAATGCCATCAGTGGTCGAGGCGGTCCCTGACCGGCCGCAGCAAGTCCGCGTAGCCGGAGTACGCGGCTGAGAGGCTATGATCATCTGCCGGCGCGCCGGGTGGGTTGGGCTGCGATGGTGGCCGTCTGCGCTGCAATCGCCGGGACCTGCGCGGCCAGGACGTCGGTTTGGGTGGTGATGGCTTCTATAGCTTTTTGGCAAGCAGGCCGCACAGTCTAGTGCCATCCACCTGATAATTCTAAAGCTCGAGAGACTTGAGTGCAGCATGCACCTTGCGCAGATGCCTGCGCCGCGGTCTGCAGCGCCGTGAACTGATGTTGGAGCTTGTGGACGACGGCTTAGGTTTCACATCATGGATGACCCGGGCCTCCACCGCGGTGTTGAGCGTCGTGAACATTCAGCGAACGTCAGCTTCTTGGCCAACGGCCAGGTCACGTGCTCCTCCAGCACGTACTGCTTGGATGTCATCCTTGCAGAGGGAGGGAGCCGAGGTGGCAGCTGGCTGCGCTGCCGCTCGGCCTGGCCGGACTGGGTTGCGGAGCCTTAGCGGTGAGGCCGGCTTCAGTTAGCTGGAAGAACTATCAAGTTTCGTTTAAGTGGCCAGCCGGAGCGGCTGCTTAGGTTTTAGCGGGCAAGTGTTCGAAGCGCGTCATTGGTGAATTACTGGGGAACTTGGGTTTCCCCGCGAAACTCCAACCGCACGTTCAGATTTCCAAATCTCAAGTAAAGTTCGGCGCAACTTTCTGAACGGGGGCAGTTGACGAGCAGCATTCCTCCGGACGAATGAATTGCGTTCCATACTTGCGCAAAATTTTGAAAGGTAGCTTGCGTGCAGCCCTACTAAAATTTGCGCGGACGTTCAGATTTCCAAATCTCAAGTAAATTTCGGCGGAACTTTCTGAACGGGGGTAGTTGGCGAGCAGCGTTCCTCCAGACGAATGAAATGCGTTCCATACTAGCGCAAAATTTTGAAAGGTAGCTTGCGTGCAGCCCTACTAAAATTTGCGCGAAGTGTGGGACTGAAAATTCGTAACGGAAACTTTTTGGTAGTTGCCGTCACTTCCTCTTGTGCAAACGTGTGGGAGAGAAAATTCGTAACGGAAACTTTTTGGTAGTTGCCGTCACTTCATTTTGCGCGAGTGTTGGGCTGAAAATTCGTAACGGAAACTTTTTGGTAGTTGGCGTCACTTCCTTTGGTTCGACTGAAAATTCGCTGAAATTCGCTGAATTCGTACCGTAGCCTAATTTTTAGTACCTCGAAGTGACGGGGCACCTACAAATTTGCCCACAAGTACACTTGGCAGCGCGCTCACTGGGAAAAATTGTACAGCCGCTCCGGCGGGCCACTTGAACGAATTGTAATTGAGCTGCACAGGATAGCGAGGCGGTGAGTGTTCACTGGCCGGGCGAGGAACCTTCCAGGTTCTCATCGGCCGGATGCCAGGCCCACCGGGCCCAAGTGAGCTTGCGTTCCTGTGCTAAGAACTGGACTATTTCGGCGCAGTATTCCTTCGTCAGGTGACCGGCAGCCGGCAACGAAGAAAAGAACACAATTCGTAGCATGGGAGGATCAAAGCTCACCATTTGTGTTCGTGGCAGGGTCCGTCTTTGGATCGGGCGAGGCACTCATGCAATGAAGGCGATGGGTTTGCGGGCTAATGGGCGAGGACAATGGCGAGTGGGTTGGGCTGGGAGGGCTCCGGAAAGCTCCTTTTCCAGGCCCCGTTTGAGCTTTCGGAGTCGCCCTTGCATGAATCTTGTCACGTCCGTAACTTTTTCAATCAGTACCGTGCGTTTCAGCCCGGTAACCGATCGATTCATACTGGCGAGTGCATCTTACTGGCGAGCGATTCATACTGGCGAGCGCATCGAATGCAACTGATCTGACTGAATTTGGCCGGGGCTCAGACGCAAAAGCTCTGAGCTCCGCCGTCAGCCATACCAGCCATTTCTGGCCTGCCCTGGTTGTCTCCTTGATACCACGTACCGTCAGCCATTTTAAGGCCGTTGCCGATGCCGATAGCTTGTTCTGTATGGGTATAGGTGGGGGTTGTATTTAGTGCCACCTACTCTTCAATGGTGCAAAAGGTACACCTGCACCACCATTATTATGTATCATACCTCAAAGACCTGGCATGCCTGGGGTGGAAGATGATTTTGGCTAGGCCGAGTGGCTAGGGCATGGCGTCTCACATGCAGCAGAGAGTAACTCTCCGCCTGGGCAAAGCATGGCTATAATACAACATCGGGCGTGCCGGTCCCATCTGACATAGGCATGTACATTGTACATACCCTGGGGCGTGGCCGGCCACTAGCTGCTGATCGATGCTAAGCTTATTAACATTACCCATAACAAGAAGGGCTGGCGTACGGCTGTCTATGATAAGCGTGCAAGGATCCTAAATATCAGCAAATTCCTTTTATTCGCTACCTCGATATTCACAGTCTCCTTTCCCACACAGCAAAATATGGTGTTCATGTTCTTAGTCAGCTGCATCGTTTTTCCCGTCTTTGTTCTTATCGTGTCGTTTTCATCACGTGCGACTCTTGTTGAACTCTTGCATCGATTGTTGGTCAAAGACTATGACCGAGACATTATGAGCACTCGCCCGTCAAGTCCGGTGTTTTTTGCAACGTCACCCACATCAGTCTGTGATCGGTGCTGCCCCTTGGCACATGAGCTAGCTCTACAAACATGGTCGTGGACCGGCTGGATCGCGTAGTATATCTCCGCACATCTGAACCCTGTGAGTGCCAGATCTCCTTAGCGGACGTTCCGAGCTTGGCACTGGATTCGTTGTCCACATCGTCGCGTCGCTGCAGCAACAAGATGTTTTCTGGCATACGCCGGCGGGCTTTTGGTTCCCGCCGCACTGATTTGAAAGTGCTGTCCTCCGGATTATTGCCTTTGCACCGTGTGCAGTTCTTGGACGTTTGGAATCATGGCATGGCTAACGTAATGACTGACTAGCTAGACTTTTTCAGTGGTTTTCCATTTGCGGGTATTTCCCGTCGTAAATGGTGGGAGAGCGATCGCAGCAATGGTGCTCACCACTAGTCGACACTCCCGGCCAGTTAGGCTCGAAACACACGCCCTGATCCGTGAAGCAAGCTGTGTCCGGCCTCACCGTCTAGGTCATCTAGTCGCTCTACACGTAAGCCAGCCATAATTTCAATGCACAAGGCTACACATTTCCATCTCCATTCATATATTCATCATCCTAGCTGAACGACTCGAAAACGCGGACAAGATAACGGCAGGCTCGAGCTCTGAGTACTGGTCATGGTCCGTCCGGATTCTCCCGATTTCTGGCCTGCGCTGGTTGTCTCCTTGATATCACTGTAACAATTAGGAGCGTGGGCTTAGCTACATATGGTACACTTTCTAGTTCCCCTGCCGGGGCTGGCCGGCCGGGGTGGCTTGGGCCGGCAGGGGTCGCCTGCCAGGGCAAGTGTTCATGGTTGACGTAGATCTATGACCGCCCAGCGCCCCCCTCCACTATACGTACCGCTGGCTTTCTGATCCCTGCAAGTGCTGTCACAGCCGGAGCTGGAGGCAGGTCGCCCAGATCGGCTAGCTCCCGGCGTCGCCGCTATTGCAGCGCCATGGTCAAGTCGTCGTCCAGAGTGTAGTAGGAGGTCCCCCCAAGCCACTTGCGACGCGCTTGAGGACCTCGATCCACCTCCGATATCTCCGGCTTATCCCCGGCCGGCCATCATGGTGTCAAAGGTGAGGAGCAGCGCTGGGCCGGACGGGCCAGCCTTACCGGCCCACGATCGCTCGAGCGGGGAAGGCGGATCATCACCCCCGGCTTGACCGGCTCACCGAACATTGTCAGAGCCATGGGGACAAGGATGCATCCTTGTCCCCATAGCTACATACATGCATGCATGTTGAACATTCTCAAACGCCTTGGCGAGGGTCTTATATCACGGGCAAATGTGGCGCACCTCTTCGATCCACCAGCTGGCGCACGACAAACACAGCCATGACAGTGTTACGGCCACGTACTACGGAAAACCATCTGAGACTCACCCAGGTGTGGGTCCAGCGCGGCGCAGAGCCTGTGCATGCAGCATCATGTGCAAGAAAACCTTCAGCGCGGCGCTCTGGAGGCAGACACCCCGATAGTTACCGCGGGGTCACGATCTGTTGTTGTTATAAGCGCCTAGATGCTATATGTAGGTGCCTATGACCACTACCTACCTAGTTTAGCCGCAACTGTCTTCTGCATTAATTTAATTAACAATTAATAGACACGTGACTGCGTCACGTGAGCCCAAGTCCTCAGTCGACACTGGGAGGGGAACATGGGATGGAATGGATGATCGATGTAAGCTATCTAGGTCATATTTACAGACAGGGTTGTGGGCACGGTACGACAGCCGGGCACCACGCCGCCCGAGTCGCTATGAAATCCATATTCGCAGTCACACGCGGAGCCCCTACGGCAGACTTGGGGGTGGTCTCCTTCATCACTACTTGCCATATATCCTTGCGTACCATCTGCCACCATATTACAGACAAACCAGGAGACTGCCCGGTTGTGAGCCCGTCTGGCCTAAGGGTTGAGCACATGTCCATGCCTAGTCTATCACGCAAAGTCCACGGGACTGGCCCCGCCCTGCCACGCGCGGCCTGGGGCACGCCAGGTGAGCCGGACATAACGCCCAGATCAGAATAACGCCCAGGCTGGCCGCGGGCTCAGTGCCAGCTAGCCGGACGTCTATCTGAACATGTGTCTACCTGATCTGTGCGGGCCAGGTGCCCGGCTGTAGGCCCAGGCGGGCCGGCCTGTGCCTAAGAATGTCGGGGAAACATAGGGCAAACCAGCGTACAAATCCGCATTACTATAATGTGCAAACCAAAGGGGATGTTAAAGGGCCTAGCTTGCACAGCATCTTGGCGACGTTGCCGTCGAGTTGTTGCTCCAGCTCCTGCGTCAGTGTCCACTGAGGTCTCGGCGCCGTAGGTCAGGATCGTCAGAATGACGATCTTGAAAAGGCGGTCACGCTTGACGAGCCGGGGTAGGGCGGGGTAGCTCCACCAGCTAGTGGCGGTGGTCATGGAGTTGCGCCCACGCCATGCCTAGCCGTGTCGTCAGGTACCGGTCGTCCTCGCAGTCGGGAAGCCAACTGCCGAGCAGCTTGAAGCGGCCTGAAGTAGTGTAGTTGACCTCGGTGTCGTCTAAGAGGCGGAGTGGGGGCGGGGGCCCGGCCATGCCGAGAGCCGCCAGGGCCTCCGTTTTGGAGCTGATTTCTAGACCAACAGCCGGAGCCTCGAGCGCCAGGCAGTCCAGCCAAATGAGTTGGGCAGACTCCGGCTTCTCGACTGATGAGCGCGTGATGTCGTCCGCATATAAATGAGGTCAGCAAGTAAATTCTGCCTGTTGGTCGGCCCCCCTTCCCTATAGGCTCGTTCGTGATCACTACGGGCCAAGGGCACGGCCAGCCAGCAATGCATGCTAGCAAAGCGGGCACGTGCCTGGCGCATAACATAATCCACGACAATAATAAACAGGTACGGCGACAGGATGCAACGCCTGCCAGATGCCGGTCTGCAGTGGACATATGGCGGGGGATGAGCCGTGTTGAGTACGCACCGAAGTGGTCGACCCCTCATACAGCGTGCGGCCGATGACCGGTAATCATGCGGGGAGTGGGGACGCGAGCGCGAGCAAGGACAGCCCATAGAGCGGCCCAGAGGACAGAATCAAAAGCCTTGATGAAGTCGACGAAGATCAGGATGGCGGGAAACTCACCTGGTTGCAGGAGAGCGATTTCCTCGTTCGAAGAGGCGGCGCGCGACGAAGATGGCCATGACGGTGCTACGCCCAGGACGAAAGCCCATTTCACTCTTCCCAAGGTGACGGTCGAGAGCAGAACGACGGCGGTTGAGGATCATGCATGCGCATGAACAACTTGAGTGCGGCGCTCTGGATGCAGACTCCGCGGTAGTTGGCGGGGTCGTCAGGGGAACCTTAGTTTTTGTACAACATAATACGGTAGCTGTGTTGCCACTCATGCCATCGCATTGAGAAATCGTCGGCGCGTCGGCATTGAGCAGGATCCGGTTGCAGACGTCAAGCAGGAACCCCGTGAGCGCCGTCAGTTTAATCAACGGGGTGGTGAGCTGGTTAGGTCGAACGGCGGCGTAGAAGCAGAGTTGCTCAAGTGGCGGCGGTGCTCAGCTTGAGCTCGGTGAACGGCGCTGTAGCTCGCGTTGGGGTCGGCCAGGGGTTCCGTCAGGGCCAGGTACGTGTAGTCCTGCTCGGCGGCGGGCGCCGTGGGCGGCACAGGGACGTATACGCCCGCAGGCGCCAGGCGCGCGGCCGCCAGAGGGCCAAGCGGCGGGGGCGGCGGGGGGGCGCCGGGCAGCCGGGACTGGGAGGAATACCACTGGTCCAGCTGCTGCTGCGGTGAGCCAGAGAGCGTCCGCGGCGCCGGCTGCGCGCCGCCGCCTGGCCGTTGAGCGTGACGCAGGCCGGCAGGTCCAGGCGTACTTTCCGTGCTGGTCCTTGAGGTGGGCGAAGTACTCGCGGACATGCATGGAGGTCCTCCTGCTCCTTGGTCGCCTGCCGGATGGCCGAGTGGTATTCGGCTTTGAGGCGGGCGTAGCGGGTGGGGTCGCGGTTGTCGCGCAGGGCTTGCCGGGCCTGGATGACGGCGGGGAGCCGGTGCAGGCTGGTGAAGCGGGGGCGGGCGGGGGGGGGGGGCAGCGCAGGGCCCCTGACGCGGGCAGCTTGCCAGCGAGGTGCTGAAGGGCCGATGCCTGGCCGGCAGCGGGCAGCTGGGCGTGGCTGGCCGGCCGGGACGTTCAGCGCGTCGATGAACTCCTCTGCAGCGGGCGCTTGTGGGCGCGCTTTTCAGGGAAGTCCTCCAGAGCGCCGTCAGATTTCTCAAGCAACTGCAGTGTGCGCAAATCAGGTGGTGGGCCACGTGCTTACGAAAGCGCGACCTGGGAATTGCAGGCGTATGCGGGCGGTGATGATGCGATGATCTGAGCGCACCAGGGGGATCACGTGCGAGCGAGCAGCTAGTACAGATCCTTGATGACGCTTGCGCATTACAACGTAAAAGTCGATGTAGCGTTCAGTGCCAGTTGGCGAGGTGTGTGTGACCAGAGCATCTGGACTATGTGGAAAGCGGGTGTTGGCAGTTACCAAATCGCATGTCGTCTTGTGCACATGCATGCACACATACATGCAGGATTGATATATATCGAAGTCAAGTGCACAACCATTCTTCGTCGCTACAAGACACGTCTACACGTATGCAAGTTGGTGCTCCTGAACGTACAGGCATGTGGCTAATTCTGATCGAGCACGCCCCCTTTCCTCTCATATTGGACATGTGTACTTCAGTCCACGTTGGCATGGCATGCCGATGCACAGACGATCTAACTGGCACCTGTGTTTTGATCTTATCAAAAGTTCAAGGCCTGAAAGGAACATGGGAATCAAGTATACTTTAAAGAATTCAATGTCCTTTGGAAAACAGCAACTTCTCGGGAACGAAGCACATGCCTGGGATGGCAAGCCATTCAAAGGAGGCTACCTCTTGCCCCCTCCTGCAGCTGCTACTGAGCATTGGGAGTAATCTCGCCAACAGACGATTGCGCATGGAGTTTGTGCCGACTAACTACCTCATACTACCCAATCGGGGTAGCTCTGGTGGCAAGTATGTATAAGAAATGCAGGTATCCGCCTGCCCTCCCTGCTCACCCCCAGCAGAATGGCCTGGGGCAACGCAGGCGGCGGCACACGGCGATGGCTGGCCCTTGCGCAAGCTACGATGCTCCCTATATATGGTTGGACCTTTTTACAACCTGTGTTACCGACATGCCTCCTCCTGTACTGTCCACCATACGCGCAACTTCTCCCTCCCTCCTGCGTCTGCTCCCGCAGGTTTGATGTCTCATTGACGCAAGCCTTACGCCCACATGTTTTACACATCATGACGCAAAGCCTTACGCCTGCAGGTTTTAGCTTCCTGCTGCAAAGTTTTACGCCTTGAGCGCGAGCGCCCAGCCGTACTTGCCGCCCTTCTCGAGCTGCCGGCTGTCCAGCTCGCTGGACAGCGTGAGCCGCACGTTGGGGTTGATCTGGGTGGCCACCAGCAGGCCGAGGGTGCCCGCGTTGCTGACCTTGCCCTTGTACGTGGTGTCGCGGTCGTACGCGTAGGCCAGACCGCCGGTGACCGAGATGTCCCCCTTGCTCTTCTTGGTCAGCTCCACGCCGGCCGTCATCGTGTCGTTGACCACCTGGTGGAAACCCAACTTGACCGTGTCCAGCTTGTCCGCGCTGTGGGTAGAAGAAGTAGAGGGAGAGAGGGGCGGAGGCAGTCGTGGGGATGGCGTCAACAGTGGAGCAGATCAATGCTACTGGTGTGCACAAGGAGCAGGTCAAACGCCTCTAAATGAAAGGAGGAAGTTATCATTCTGAAATATTGTCCTCTCAGCCTGCCGGCGAGATTGGCACCGCTTATGCTAGCTGGTTGGCCTGCAAATTAGCATACCCCATTAGCTGACCAACATCATCACCATAAACTACCTCCATGCAGTATGACAACGCTTGCAAGCTCGCCAAAATACCTGCCATGGCCACTACACACTTGAAGAGGCACAGTGCCAAAGGAAGCGTGTCCCATTCCTTGCAGCATCCCATGTTTCAAGTCATATCCCATGGTCACTCAACTCAGCCCTATAGCTTAGGTCATGGCTACTATACTCACGTGACGTCGGTGACAACCGAGTCATTAAAGTCACGGTCACGATCACTATACTCACGTGACGACGGTGATGACCGAGTCCTTCTCCACGTAGCTGGCGGCCACGTTATACTTTGTGACGGCGCCCTTGGCGGTATCGTATCCCACCTCCCCTCCGAGCGTGAGCTTGTCCAAGAGGCCCACGGTGAGGGAGGACTCGAGGGCCGGGGCCGCGTTGATGCCTGACGCGGTCGCACCCATCTGGGCATAGTCGCACATCTTGTACACAATCTCCAGCTGCACAGTGCAATTGTGTGTGTGTGTGTGTGTGTGTTCACATGTGTTTGAAGGGGGAGCAGAGGGCGTGGTCGGGGTCAATGACAAGAAGCAGCAGCAGCGCAACCAGACGTGTAGAGGCCGGGGTGAGAGGACGCCACGTAATACACATCCAATACACATCCAACACACATCCAATACACATCCAATACACATCCAATACACATCCAATACACATCCAATACACATCCAACACACATCCAACACACATCCAACACACATCCAATACACATCCAATACACATCTAGTACACATCCAATACACATCCAATACACGTCTAGTACACATCTAGTACACATCCAATACACAGACAATACACGTCTAGTACACGCAGTATTCAATATATGTCCATGCCTGTGTATCGCTCACCCTCGCGCTCTATTCTTGCACTGTCCATGCCTGTGCATCGCTCACCCTCGCGCTCTATTCTTGCACGGTCCATGCCTGTGCATCGCTCACCCTCGCACTCTATTCTTGCACTGTCCATGCCTGTGCATCGTTCACCCTCGCGCTCTATTCTTGTACTTGGCCCCCCGCGAAATGCCACACCGAGACCCCTGCCGGCCCCCACCGACCACATCTGGGAGGCTATGTTCCATCGCAGCGCTGGTCATCTCCAGGTGAAAAATTCCGATGCTGGCTAAATATGAACTGCCTTAGCAGGTGCGCACGAGGGTGGCATCCCATGGTGTGGCCCTGCCATCGCCACACCCACGCACGTGGCGAGCTAGGGAATGGGCAAAGGTGTCCCGATGCAGCTGCTGCGATGGAGATCGATGCCCAGCCCAGGACCCGACAAGCTGTCGTCAGATTCAACCCTGCACCCACAAGCAAAGGTCAAGGAGACAACCCTGCACCCACAAGCAAAGGTACCCACACCTGCCTGTGTTGACCTGGTTTTAAACTACCACCCGGCACATGGCTGCCTCACGAACCATGCCGCAGGCATGGGGGCATGAAATGCTGCACAGGGAAAGATACACCACCCGCGTCACCAAGCGTGGACACTAAAACAGGCCAAATAGAAACACTAGACTGCTACCGCACGCACCTTGGGCGTCTTGGCAACTGGCACGGCGGTGCTGGCCATCACCTTGAGCCCCGGGAACAGGTCCTCATACGTCACCAGCGCCGTCAGCTGGTGGGGGGAGAGGAGAGAAGGCAGAAGGGTGACAACAACGACAAGGGTGGGACATCGGTATCAGCAGTGGTGACCATACCGGCGGGCAGACCGGGACTAACAGAGGCCGAAGCACCGAGGGAGGGAGTGGGCAGCAGCAGTACAGCAGCAGCATAACACAACGCACGAGAAGCCAACCACACCATGGGGGGGTCTATTACCCATGAGGGGTCGCTATACGGCGATGGCGTACACAGGTGATGAGAAGCCACCCCGCGCTAGAGGGGGGCTGGCACATCGCATGCGCCAGGGCCTACCATACAGGCTGGTAGGCGGCGCTCCGAGCCTTGCGGAGCAGACAGCACGGTCCAACAGGCAGCTAAAAATGTTACCACATGAGTCGCTGGCAGGTCCTGGAAGCCCAGGAGGCTCTCACCACACGCACTTGGATACTCGTGCTGTGAAGCGTGCCCCTGGACTAGAAGTAAAGCTAGCCACAGGCCCTCGGGCAAACAACAAGAGCGCGGGAGGCCCACTGCCGTTGCCCTCATCCATAACCACTGCGGCCAAGTCCAGCAAATAATGGCCGCAACTGCCAACACCATGATATGGGCCGAGTAGAGAACATGCCTCCCCACGCGCCTCCCCACATGCCTCCCCACTCATGCCCACGTCGTGACAACTGGCAGCTGCTGTGTTAACCGAGGCTGGACGCATGTGGTAACAAAATAACCTCCAGGGGGGTATTCTAGAGATTCCACACTGATTCCTAAAGCCACACACCAGACCCTCCACGCGTCCGCAGGAACGCAGCCAACACTTCCCATTGCATGGGGGCAGGCGTGCTAACGGTTTCACTTTCTTAAAAAGGGGTGGAAGGGGTGGAAGGGATCTGCAAATTCAACCGGGCCCAACTCCGATTTCCATGGGTCAGCAACTGCCCATGGGTCATGCCTGCCATGCTGATTGGTGTCTGGCTTATCCCTCAGGGCGCCTCCTTTAAAATGCAATCGCAGGGGGGAGGGGGGGGGGGGTGCATTCATGGAGTCCATGTAGGGTACCATGAGGCTGAATTGCTGGGGTCTGATCGTTACACAAAAACTGGGGCACGCTTCCTGACAAATGTGCATCACCCTATTTACCATATCCACAAATATCTTCCCAGGGCGATTTCATACTCCCACAGTAGAGGTCTGCACAAACCCTTTACGAACCCGCTTCTTTTTGTCTTGCTACTGCCCCCCCCCCCCCCCCCCCCTTCCTATCCGGCTCTGGGTTTTGGGTGTGTCCAGCTAGTGTACCTGCAACAACCCCTCCATGACACATACCCGGCACTTGGCGCCTTGCTAGCATACACCAACCCATTCGCCCATATCAACCTACCCGGTTCTTGGTGTCCAGCTTGAGCTCCGTTTTGATCGCGCCCGTCTTGAACTCGCTCTTGATGTCGCATAGTTCCGCGATCTGGGTCGCACCACTCGCGTTAAGCGCCACATTCTGCCGCACGCAGCCAGGGGCAAGGAGGAAGAGGGCAACACAAGACAGGCGTCACAGCGGCCAAGGGGGACAGGGTAGAAGCAAAACGCAAAAAAATAAAGGTGATGAGTGATAACAGACAACTCAAGGAAACTGCAGAGGCTGTGCAAAACCCCGGGGGGGGGGGGGAAATGAAAAATGAAGAGAGGGCAACCACGCACAGGATGGCGCCACATGCTGGCCTGCCAGTAACAACCGTCACCCCTAGCGCAGCAACGGGGGCCAAGAGGCTGGGCAAGAGATGGCTGGGCACCCTGCAGCACTTGCATGTCCACCAGATGGAAGTAGGCATCAAGCTCCCCAAGCAACAGTGTGCAGGTATACAAAACATGTGCCTATTTGCAAGCCTTCCGTCCAATACGTGCTTATTTGATGGCCCGAACGTGCACGTACTAGCATAACTTGCAATTCCTGTAGAAGGTAGCTGCACAAGCGTGGACGTGCAGGCTGCTGAACGAAGCTAGCATTGTTGCCACTGCCAAGGAAACATTGAAAGGCACGGTAATAAAACAATCTGAAAAGAAGCATGCAAGCAGCGATGCCAACGTACGAGTCCGGTTTTAGTGACAGTTGTAGCGCTGATTTTAGTCTCGCTTGTGAAGTCCTTGTACAACAAATCTGCGAGGTTATCGCAGGAAAAGTGCCAGGAGAAGAATATTGGGATGGGACGTTAGTAACTTGGAAGATGCTTGTTCAAGCCTATTCTCCACGGCTTCGCATCCGTGCCCAGCAGGCGGGATTCCTCAGATATTTTTCCAACAGGTGACATCCACCAACTTGTAGTACGCGTAACCAGCGCAAGAGCTGGTAGCTTGGGCTGAACTAAAAAGGTGATGAACCACAAAAACAGGCTATCCTGCAGTGTGCAGCTGTCGCGTGACATCGGGCTCACGCTATTCCTAGGTCGCATCGTGGCAAGCCATGAGAAAATTCGTACCATTAATGTTCTTGGCAATGTCCTTATAAGAGCACACAGGCTTAGACGCCTTTCCCGACTTGTTCGACATATTCGGATGGCTACTTTCGCAACAAAGGGGCCAAACAAGCTGTGAGAGGAAGGCACAAGGTCGTGCTGATGACGACGGCACTATGATAACGAAGGCCCCGCTATGTGCTGGGGTTGGGGCTTTTGAGGCGCGAACGTGGGACGACAGGCGAAGACGCGGAGGACGTGGGACGACAGGCGAAGACGCGGAGGCGCGCCAATTTGGTGACCGCGATGCTCGGGCCGCTGTGTTAATAATTGGCAAGCATGGCCGAAGCCAGGTGGGATCAACATGACCCTGCACGAAGGCGCGCTGACGGCATCAGCCCGTGTACTGTACAGAGAAAAGCGAGAAGAAACTGAGTTTCTTGTGCCGGGGCCTCCCAGGGTGAACGGCAGCCCAGATCACAGAGATGTTGGACTTGGGGGCAAGATATTTGGAAAATATCGAGTGCAGGCGGCCGAGAATATGCTGCCAAACATCCCCCCCATATATCCGGCCCTCGGCCACTATCTATAGATTCTCTGCTGCCCATGTGCCCAGGGCCAACAACAACAACAATCCCTCCCACACGCCTCAGTGGGGGTCCGGCCAACGAATTTAACCATGAAATTGAATCCATGGCTGATAGTCGTGAAGTTGAGAGCTGTTGGACCTGAACGTACCACTGACCAGATCATTTGTACCTACTAATGAGATCCTGGTACCTACTACAAGATTTGCCAAAACCAGCCCTGCGATCTTAAAAAACTGAATTTCACGAATTCAGGGTTTCAAGATCTTAATAAAGCTGGGAGTGCTATACGTGTGTGTGTGTGTTCATAGTTATGTGTACAGAGTTCAGTTCAGTTCAGTTCAGTTCAGTTCAGTTCAGTTCAGTTCAGTTCAGTTCAGTTGGTTCCTATGCCGCACATGGGCCGCAGAGAGTCTATACAAGACGTTAGTTAGTAAACTAACTAACTAACATACTAAGTACAGTACTGTAGCCCGCAGATTCTCTGCGCCCATGTGCGGCGTGGGACACAACAACAACAACAACAACAACTGTACAGTACAGTAGCCCGCAGGCCGCTGCAGCTGTGATGCCGCTCCCAGGCAGCTACTGTAGGGTCCTTGGCTTAATATATTTTTGGCTCGACGTGACGCACAACTTTTGGGGTGCGCGACTGCCAGCGCGTGCATGATGCCAGCATCGCGTCACCCCCGGCATGGGCCCCGAGCAGCCGCCCGCGGCGGTTGGACGTGAGGCAGCAGAAGAAAGGAGAAGTAACGTTTGTTTCACGCGCGGTTCCCGCCAGCTTTCTGTTTTCCACACCCTGTTCCAGCCTTGCCATTATTATTTCTGCAGTGTACACAGACGTTGCAAACGCAGCAGTGATTACCGACATACTCTACTGTATTGCACAAGGGTTCACCTGCCAATAAACTACTAATATACCATGAGCCTACTTTTTTGAGAAGACTGGAACCAGCTCTACTATGGCGGACAGTGTTGCACTTTGATGCAGCGTTTTCCGCAGAACATTCGCTTGCATGTAGCTGAGGCTATTGGCAGGGCATACTATCCGCAGTCTTAAGGGCATGCTGTGAGCCGTCCCTCGTGAACGTTTGGGAAGCCAGACGCGTAAGCTTCTGTGCTCACGAGCTGACAACAAACATATGTCAATACAACGTTACCACATATCGACTCTGTTTAGCCAAGGTTATTTACTGCCCCATGCAAGCCGGCTATCACAATGACTAAATAGAATTCCAGCTACATATCCACGTAAAATTTGAGCTCCTACGTCTTGCTTTAGCGTCGGGCTATCGATTTGCCATTGGCGTGGCAAACTTCTGCAAAATGAGCCACTTTCCGAAAGAAGGGGAGCGGACAATATGCGAGCTTCATTGTCAACTGCGTAAGTTGACATTGTTTTATATCTAGAAGTGAAGGACACCGTGGCATGGCGCAAGGACGCTTTGCTTATTAGATTTAATTGTTCCGATTAATTAGGTCCACATGAACAATAATTACGGCAAGTTCGGTTTCACCAAGCCACAATTTGGGCAGCGGTCCACATGGACCTACGCCGTGGCCTCTTTACATGTAATGTGCAGCCACGTGCGTAGTTTTTGGTCGATCCTGGACGTCTACCTCCTTAGTAGTTACCCAGTCATCATCACTGTCGCTTCCCTGACTCGTCCCCACACATGCATCACTGCGCCCTGATGACCTGCCGTTGTCTGCTGCCTGCTGCAACACCAACCCCACCTACTTCATGCCCTTGTCTGCTGCCTGCTGCAACCCCACCGTCCTCATCCCGGTGCCCTGCCCAGTGACGGCGACCCGCGAGGACGACCCCAACTGGGACCGCCTGGCCTCCGTTAAGGTGCGCCACTATTTTGGGAAACCAGCCATGGGGTTCGCACACATGCGTCCTCGGTGTTTGTGGGTAGCTGCTGCCTTGTTCACATTCAAGAGTGGTTGCGCTGGGCGCGTCATGAGGGATTGGTTCCCTGTCCAGTGGTTGATATGTTCGGCATCCCGTTGGAGTGCTTGCCCTGTACCGCTAGAGCATGAGGGGGTTGAAAAGGTTTCATCCGCGGAGGTGAACCAGTTTTGGCACATCCAGGCAAGCAAGTGTCAACCAGAACTGGTATCCTCACATAGTAGGCGACAGCTTGCATCTGTCATGCCTCTATACACAGCAGATGATAAGTGGCATCTATAACATATTTGTCCTACCACCAGGTGCAGTGACAGCAGGATGCGCGTGCGCACATCCAACACAGGTGGCACCAGCACACGGCTTCCGTGTCCTGCCGCCACCTGTCACGGGCACCGCCGCCTCCGTGCCGTTTGCCAGTGCGTACGGTGCTGGCAGATTATTACATTTAGTGAATTTCATTCAGCTAATTTCATTCCGGTGAGCGAAACCGTAGCTAGAACAATACCGCAGCTGGAGCGATAAAGCATGTGGGGGCAAACCGCGGAATTAGAAACAAACCAGCAGCCCCTCTGTTGGCTAGGCAGTTGGCCTCATTCACCCCACCTGAATCCCTCTCAGGTTGGTTGCGTCCCTGTGATCATCCCCTCGGTTATTGCATTGCTGCATGCGTGGCGGGCCACCTGCATTGCCACCACACGCTGCAGGGATCGCGGTACCCTGATGTCATGGTGACGTCAGCGTGCCAGGTGGCGCCACATGCCGCGCTGTGGGAGCCCAATGGCTCCTTGTCCCACCGTGGCCACGTAGCCAATAATGCTGGTGCCGCAACCACGGGGGTAGCGGGGTGGGCCGCCTCGCGGGTAGCTTCCCTTGCGGATGCCATCGGGTTGGGGGCGGTATGCCCTGACAGCTGGCGCGCCCACGCGGATGCCAGCCATGCGGGAGGCGAACAGGTACGCTCTGCGCTAGCATTATAGAACTGAGGCCCGAAACTTATGCTACCCTTGGCTAGGGTGCCGATGGGTAGGATATGTCAACCGTGCCATTCAAATGGATGGACATGCTGCTGCATCTGCAATCATTCATCGCGCACCGGCCACCCGGGCACGCTACTGCACTCGTGGCACATTGTCAGCCACTTTGTTGGTGCGAGTTGCATGCCGTGCGTTATACACACATTGCATGCGGCATGTGCAGGGTGGCCATGGATTTAGGACTCCAGCCCCCCCCCCACGTGATTGTATGTGCATGTTGAAGATCTGGGGCTGCGTTGCCCCTTGTGCACAGCGCTTGCTCAATGGAACGGTTGAGCCAGACCGTTAGACACCGTGGTCCCTGCCTGCCTGGGTGCTGTCACGGTTATATAGTTGATGATCAGGGCCCATCGTTTGGCTTCCGTTCATCAAGCTTCTGCACCGCCCAGTCTGCTTGACCAGCCCATGACAGCAGGCGGTTTGAGGGTGGGAGCTCCCCTGTTGTTCTGCTGATAGGATAAGGTCAAACGATACAGAGCACTGTACTATATACAGAGCACTGTACTATATACAGAGCACTGTACTATATACAGAGCACTGTACTATATACAGAGCACTGGACTATATACAGAGCACTGGACTATATACAGAGCACTGGACTATATACAGAGCACTGTACTATATACAGAGCAGTCCTTGGAGGTCCACTCTGGTTCCGCTGACAAGAACAGGCTGTTTGAGGTTCGCTCTACTCACTCTACTCCTGCTGTCACCGGACAGGTCATCAGAGGGGCGGAGGCGGTACTCAGGAGCTATGATGGTCACTGCCCGTAATAGAGAGTTGGGTGGCGTGAATTTGGTGATGGTCAGCCGATACACATAACGGGGTCTGCCCTTTGGCCTTCGGATCCCCCTCGGCCGCCTGTTTCCAGTACGGTTCCATGTGCCTGCATGCCATCATGTGATGTGTGCCTGCATGATGCCACACGTGCCAGCATGCCGCGGCATGTGCCTTGCGTGACGTGACGTGCGTTCCCATGTCGTGGTGTGCCTGCCCCATGGCCATTCCCGTTGTCAGGTGGCCACCCAAGGCCCCGTCAAGTGTTTGTCCTGGCATCCGCGCCGCGAGACGTTGGCAGTCGCTGATGACCAGTGCCAGGTGCACGTGTTCAGCTACGCCGCAGCGCCGAGAGTTGAGCGCCTGATGCTGGCAAACCGACACACGAGCGAGGCAGAGCTATCGGGTATATTTGTACACTTGAGCGCCAGATGGTGTCGCCAAGTTGCGAGGCGGCGACATGTGGGGGGGAAGGTGGTAGGGGAGTTGCTAAGACTGGGGGGTGGGGGGGGGGAAGAGGGCCTGCTGTCAGCTGTCACACTGCCCCCGCATTACAGCTCCAGCGGTTAGACCCCTTACCAGCGTTGACTGGCATATTAGCATGGGTGGGTTCGAGCCGTCGGCGTGTCTGCATTTTGCGGCTTGTGTTGCCAGCTAGCCTGGGCGCATGCGTCCTAGTCTGGTTGGTCTTCGTGCGATGATCGGATGCTGGCCTGTCCTAGCGCTGTCCGAGCACTTCGGTCCCGTCTGGCCGGCCCTTGGCATGCTTGGCATGCTTGGCTGCACTGCACAGGGCAAGAGTTTTAGAAAGCCTGTGCTGTGCGCACATGGCCTTAAACCTGCATCATGCAACTTGGTGCGGGTGGGAAACTGCGTGGCCATCCCATATCATCTCAATGAGACAAACATACCATATGTTTGCGGGTCAACAAGCAGAGCCAAAGCTTGCCCTCGTCACGCGCCACGCCTCTTGCATGTCATGCTGTCACAGTTCGTGAACTCGTTCCCATGCATCACATACGTCGGCCCTTTGGTTGGTCCCCCCTGGCATCATCGTCTAGTTTCGTCGCCATGCGTATCGCCCATGGCTGCCTTGTCCGATGCCCCTGTCACGCTTCCATGTCACAAGGCGCTGCCCTGTCTTAACCCCTCGCCCCTTGTCCCCCCATCGGAGTCGTCTTCTACCCCTCACGTTGCCCGTTGTCATTGCCCTTGTCTTCTATCCTTCCCGCTGTGCCTACGTTCGCCGTGGGTGCGTTGCGTTCGCCAGCAGCGGGCGTCGCCGACCCGCAGGAGCTCGTCCGCACGTTCCCTGCGCCCGTGCTGTCCCTCGCGTGGCGGCCGTGCGCCAGCGGAACCCTCGCGGTGGGCACCAGGTGGGCACCATGAGATGATATCATACCACCAGTAATTAGTACCGCTACAGTAATTATTTTTTTCCGTTATAAGCACGCGGGGCACTGCTGTGCGGTGTGGTGGCAGCAAGGTCTTGGGCTGCGGTGGGAACTGTGGGGCATGGGGGTGTGGCGGTGGGGGGTAGCCGTCGTGGGATGTGGGATGTGGGATGTGGCGGTGGGGAGTATAGGGAATTGGGAGTGTGCAAGATGTGTTGGAGTTAGTGGGCCATGGAGGCACAGCCGGCCGGTAATTGAGCTGGGTGGAGTAACTTTTTTGGTATTAGGCCATGTGGGCGACGTGATTAGGCCAGGTGGTGAAGTTTGATATCAGAGTTATCAGACTGGGTTGTGAAATAGCCAAGGTGGGTGGTGGAGCTCTTACTTTTCCACTAAAGCTATCCCGCCACAATGGCGGCGTCGGGTGCACCAACCAACTTTGGAAGTTTCGCACGGGTAAACTGGGGTACGCACGGGTAAACTGGGGTACGCACGGGTTAACTGGGGTAAGGCTTTCTTTTCGACCGTTATTCCACCAACATCTCTCTCGCTCTGGCCTCCAGATACCTTTCATGATCCTGCCCTCGCTCACCGGCACCATGGCGCGAATCGGTCCAAGACGGGGCGTGTGTGTGTGGGCCAAAGACGTAGTTAGGACCCCACGTGTGTGGATAACACACCGATAGGTCTGCTCTTGTTGGATGACATGCACGGACAGGATTCTCATGGGTTGGGACTCTAGCCAGTGCTGTGGAAATGTGTGGCCGTCCTGGAGAGCCCCAACCGCTGCATGCCCTCTTGCGCCCCAGCCTGCGTATCGCACACGTGTTGCGGCTGCTGCTTTGGGACTCTGCAATTTATTTTTATCCGTTCTATGGCTCCCCTGCCACAACACCCCACCCCCGGTGTGCCGAACCGCCCCACGCCGCGGCAACAGCAAGGGGACCTTTCTATGGACCATCGCGGCCGCCGGCCAAGGAGCCGAGGGGCTGGCACCCTGGGGCTCGCGCGCCGAGTCCTACCCCACGACGGGTCTCTCAGACGCGCGCGTGCTGCGATTGGAAGGAAGCGGGGGCGCAGCCGCCAGCTGTCTCGCCTGGAACCCGTACGGGAGATATCCTTTTGGGGAGATGAAGTTTTTTATTCATTGGCCATAGAATATTTTTATTCATTCGGAGATATCCTGTTGGGGAGCTGTGGGATATGACCGCTTTAGGGGTGGCGCAAAACCTAGCGGCCTCACCTGTTCCATGCCCCCCCATCATGCCAGCATGGCTGCCAGCAGCTGCGCTGTCCATTACCGTGGGTGGCAGCAGCACCCTAGGCGTGCCTTTGTGTGCGTGCGGAGGGGAAGTTGGCCCCCATTTTTTTTCCTTTCACCCACATGTCGGAGAAGTAGGGGGCGCATGTGGGTAGGCTGACTTGACTGCTCCTTGATGTGCGAGGGAGGTGACACTGGCGGCTACCCGTCGCAGGTCATTCGCTTCGATGCTTCCTCTGTGTGTTCGAGTCAGTTGGCTCGAGGAAGACGAAAGATGATGGGAATAGCAGTCTTCCCTTCAGGTCACCTTGATGTCTATGGGCACTTGTAGGGTAAGCGATTGCCAGTCTGCCTGATGTAAGTGTAAGCAAGCTGCCATCCAGTCCTCCTTTCCTCCCCCCCGGTTGGCCCAAGAGCGCATGTGAACCTTGGAGCCCCTGGCAGGTGGTGTGAGATGTTTGACAGGAGCGTTGTTAGGTTGGCCACTCTCTGCTGCCATTCAATTGTGGGACGAGCAGTCGCCCAAGGCTTTGTTCTTGCCTGTGTGCCATACGCAAGGGCCAAATCCACATTTTCTGGGCACTCGCTTGTGTGGTCTTCTGCGACGATCCTTAACATTTTCTGCCATACCTACGGAAACAATCGGCCTCATCCCGCGGTCGCAACTGCGAAACCTCCCATGGTGGTACTGCCCGCCGGCTGGTGTCCTGCCATGCTTGGTGTCCTGCCATGCTTGGTGTCCTGCCATGCTTGGTGTCCTGCCATGGTTTTGTGGCCATCGGGCATGATGGTGTGGCTTCTTATTTGGTTCATGCAGCACGCTGCTGGCGGTGGGCAGCGTTACTTCTAGCAACGTCACCGTGTGGGACGTGTCCACGGGTGAGTGGAAGGGGATGCGTCCACAGGAAATCCCCACGCGGCTTGGCATGAGCATGCGTCATGCCACACCCCCTGTAATTTTATTCATGAGCAATGTTCCTTTGCGCAGTGGTAGATCTGCACACCGCTTGAATCCAAGCGTCCCCTGGCATGGCATTGCATGGCATGGCATTGCTGCCCCACCAACTGCCATCTTTACCCACAAATGCCGTCGGTGTCGCACCCATGGCTGATAGATTCCTGTGACGGACGCCTGCATTGCTGCGTGGGCAGTTCGGTGGATGGCGCATCGAGGTCAGTATGGCGCCCCACGGTCCAGGGACGTGACTTGTCGCATGCCCTCATGCTTGGAGTGTCTGCTTCCCACCGTGCACACACTCGCAGCAGCCTCGTGGCCTAGACCATGTGCTAACGAATCCATGTACTGTGGGTGCAACGGTGTCCGGGTCATCCCTGCCACGCTCCTCTCCTCCCCTGCCGTCGGTGGGCATGTGGGACGGGACAGGCGGGCGCGAGACGCTCAACGGGGCAGCCGGGGCGGCGCTGCTGCGATGGTCACCCACCGACGACTACCTTTGGTGCGCCTTGGCCAAGTGAGTGACGGGTGCCCGTGTTTGGCCAAGTGAGTGACGGGTGCCAGTGTTTGCCAGGGAAGGCGTGCCATGGAAGGCAACTGTTTCCAACGGTTGGTTGGACTGTGGATTGCAGTTTTTCATTGGCACAAGCCACCATATCCCCCGGCCCACCAACACTGCCAAGAATGATTTGCATGTTGTGCCCATGGACGTGTAATGCGGCCCAGCCTAAGTGGGGGAGATTAATTAAAGTGTGCGCATGACTGGGGGAATACCAGCGGAAATTTAGAGGCAGGGGACCAGTGCGTGGCCCCTGTTTGTTTGGTGCGCATCCTGGCATCAATACCTGAGTTTGCTGATGGCATTGGACCTGCTACGTTCCCTCACGCATGTGCCATGCCATGGCTGGTCCTGCACACCCTGCGGGCCCTTAACATGCCCCTGGTGCCCTGGTCTCTCTGCACCAGGCCGCGTTCATAGGGTGCATACTTAGGACGCATACATAGGGTGTGCATATTAGGTAATAGGGCGCAGACTGTATATCTGCCCGTGGTCTGGGGTCGCCCAACCTGTTTAAAGGCGTTTGCTGCGGTGCTTATGTGTGTAGGTGTATGCATGCGTCCGCATGTGTGTGCTTATCTGTCTATGTGTGCGCATGTGTGTAGCCGCCGGCCTCACCACCTGTGCCGATGGTGTCTGTGTGCGTACTCCACTCTGTTGGTCGCGTGCGTGTGCTCGTGTGCGCATACTCTTCTCGCGCACTCTACTCTGTTGGTAACGTGCGTGTGCTCGTGTGCGCATACTCTTCTGGCGCACTCTACTCTGTTGGTCGCTGGCAGCTCGTCGTGCTTCCAGATCTGGGAGACGGCCCGATGGACGCACGAGAAGTGGGGTGGGGGCCACGTGGCCATCCGGGTGAGTGGCCAACGACGGTGGCTATTGCGCAGCCCATAAAGGGTGGCCGTGGATTAGGGACTACCACTAGGGTTGCGCACGTTGGTTGCCCAAGACACGGCTCTTATGACCAGAATGCCCCATCCTCCACAACCAGTAACCGGGACATTGCCCGACAAGTCCGCCACAACCCGCAGGGCTCGCGTAGGTGTAGATGCCTCTGCAGCCACACGCGCAGGCAGCCACACGCGCAGGCGGCCACACGCGCAGGCAGGATAGGTAACACGTTGTAGGAGACGTGAGTGGCTCTGTCTTGCAGGTGCAGGAGACGTGAGTGGCTCTGTCTTGCAGGTGTAGGAGACGTGAGTGGCTCTGTCTTGCAGGTGTAGGAGACGTGAGTGGCTCTGTCTTGCAGGTGTAGGAGACGTGAGTGGCTCTGTCTTGCAGGTGTAGGAGACGTGAGTGGCTCTGTCTTGCAGGTGTAGGAGACGTGAGTGGCTCTGTCTTGCAGGTGTAGGAGACGTGAGTGGCTCTGTCTTGCAGGTGTAGGAGACGTGAGTGGCTCTGTCTTGCAGGTGTAGGAGACGTGAGTGGCTCTGTCTTGCAGGTGTAGGAGACGTGAGTGGCTCTGTCTTGCAGGTGTAGGAGACGTGAGAGGCTCTGTCTTGCAGGTGCAGGAGATGTGAGAGGCTCTGTCTTGCAGGTGTAGGAGACGTGAGAGGCTCTGTCTTGCAGGTGTAGGAGACGTGAGAGGCTCTGTCTTGCAGGTGTAGGAGACGTGAGAGGCTCTGTCTTGCAGGTGTAGGAGACGTGAGTGGCTCTGTCTTGCAGGTGTAGGAGACGTGAGAGGCTCTGTCTTGCAGGTGTAGGAGACGTGAGTGGCTCTGTCTTGCAGGTGTAGGAGACGTGAGTGGCTCTGTCTTGCAGGTGTAGGAGACGTGATAGGCTCTGTCTTGCAGGTGTAGGAGACGTGAGTGGCTCTGTCTTGCAGGTGTAGGAGACGTGAGAGGCTCTGTCTTGCAGTTTCCATAACAATTGTATGACCACCGTGCCTGTGGTCACCATGCATTCGCATGGCATGTATGCTCATCATCCCCCGTGCGCCCTGGTCCATCCCCCTGGCATCTGCATGCGGGTGGTTGCTCTGTCTCCCAGCAAGCGGCGTGGGCGCCCTCCGGTCGCGCGCTGTTTATCGGGTTGGGCGCGCCGCAGCAAGCCGCCGCGCTGTACCTCACGGCGCCGCCGCCGTCACTCGGTACGTCTTTGCTAGTATTTGTACTTCGCTAACAGGTGGTGAGGGGTCAATAGATCGGTGTACATCACTGCAAGGTGGCGAGGGGCCCACAGTTTGCTGGATGCACACGGACTGGTGGAGGTAAGAAACTGCGTGGGAGAGTAGCTGTTGGAAGGTCATTGCACTTACCATGCCATTTCTTCTCTTCTTGGCTTGTGAAATTAGTGTCCACCGAATTTCTTCCTTTTCTTGCCGCCAAATGTATTTGCATTTGCGGAAAACTGGCCTCATCAAGAAGTGGGCGAAGGGCGGTATCCATTTTTATTAGGGGCGATAAATTACCAATTTAAGTAGGGGCGATATGCTCACAACCTAGGAGAGGCCATGGGTGGCCATGGTTTGCTTTGCTGCCTTGATGAGGACTTTCCGAGCTGGTGCAGCGCTAGGCGCTTGGTGGTTCCGCATATGGCGCACACGTGGGTCACACCTTCTCCCAGCCCGTGTGGGTCACATCTGCTCCCAGCCCACTGTTTATCCTTGTGTCATGTGCTTGTCTACCCCACATGCGGGCCCTTGTGAGATGAAAGGATTGGACAGTGTGAGATGCATATGTTGTGGGCAGCAACGCCACATGTGCGCGCATTTAGCCGTTCCTTTCCCGCACTCAGCTGCATGTTTGCAGAGCCCCTGACAAGGCATGCAAGCTGCCTGCTGCTGGCACGCGGGTCGCCGCACCAGATTGCTGTATGCTCACCACTGGCAGGACCATTAGCCCACTGGCGTTTGATGTGTGCATTGCCTGCGTCGGTGCTTGCGCCTGCAGACGCCAACCTGCTGCCGGTGGACTTGCCGGACGTGTGCCAGAGGTATCCCGAGCTGAGGTGAGCACCGGGGCGTGCACTCCTGTGACGCAAATCTATGATATTTCTAGTGCATTTTTTGGTCTTTGTAGGGACACACGTCGTGCTGTCCATGCCACCGCCTTCTTGTGTGGTAAGCACACGTTACCATAAGCACATGTGTTTCCCCATTCCCCCATTTTGGATTGTTTCGTGTCCCGGATCTGCTTAGTGGGGTCTAGATTATGTTTCGTTCCTTGGCTGAATCCCTCGCCCCTGACTATTCCTACCTTGCTTCCACCCCCCTCGCCCCTGACTATTCCTACCTTGCTTCCACCCCCCTCGCCCCTGACTATTCCTACCTTGCTTCCACCCCCCTCGCCCCTGACTATTCCTACCTTGCTTCCACCCCCCTCGCCCCTGACTATTCCTACCTTGCTTCCACCCCCCTCGCCCCTGACTATTCCTACCTTGCTTCCACCCCCCTCGCCCCTGACTATTCCTACCTTGCTTCCACCCCCCTCGCCCCTGACTATTCCTACCTTGCTTCCACCGCCCTCGCCCCTGACTATTCCTACCTTGCTTCCACCCCCCTCGCCCCTGACTATTCCTACCTTGCTTCCACCCCCCTCGCCCCTGACTATTCCTACCTTGCTTCCACCCCCCTCGTCCTTTCCCCTCCCGCCCCCGTTGAATCACGCATGTGGAGCGCATGCGGAACGCATGACGCGCAGGCACGAGGGTGCGCAGCTGCACGCGCGCATGTCGGCCTGGGATGCCCTGGGTGACCGCCTGGCGATAGTTTTGCGACGTTCATGCCCCCCATCCGGCTCCTCCCTTGCCGAAGGAGAGGGCATGCGCTACCCTGGCGACCACGCGGGTGGTGGTGGTGACAGCGCTGGTGGCGATGGTGCGGATGGCGGCAACGACCACGGTGCGGGACGAGAAGGGCCCGAGGATCTGGTCGCGCTGTTCTCCACGCGCCAGTACCCCATGATCTCCCTCACGCTCATGTACGTTCGGTGTGGGGGTAATGTTGCGGTGTCGATCTAGTGCTTGGGTCACCCCTCATGCTTGGGTCACTCTAGTCCTGCCAGTACATGGGTCACTCTAGTCCTGCCCCTCGTGCTTGGGTCACTCTAGTCCTGCCAGTACACTGCAGGGGCGTGCGGACACACCCGCTGCTATACGTGCGTTCATCTTTTTGTCCCTGCATAAAGTACCAGCCTCCCTTTTTTTTCTAATGCTTGCGCCAGAGCTTCAGCTGTAGACCAGTCGTTGAGGCACAGGGTACTGCGTCTATAGGTGGGTTGTGGGTGTGTTCCCCTTCTTGGCGCGCGGAGCAGTTGCTGGCGCATGCACGACCAACACCCACATGCTTGCCATGACACAATCTTGTTTGTCCAACAACCAAATAGATCATGCTCTGGCCAGACATGCTGCGTGTGACCGGTTGCCGTGCAGTGGACTGATCCGGGGCCCAAAGCGCGCGTGCGTGACCCACATGGAGTTCCACCCGAACCGGCCGAGGGGTGCGCTGCTCTGTGTGGTGAGTTAGCATGGAATCAAACTAAGTCAAATGAACTGAAGTTCACGTTACATAACTTGGCTGTGTCCTGTGCGTGGCGAGTTTGCAGTGCCTGCTATGCCACACAACTAGCAAAATGTTACCCGGTCGTACAGCTTGAGCTTTGGTTGCCTATGCTAACTTTGCGAATGCTGCATCTTTGTGGGAAATGTGCAGGCATGGAGCACCGGATGTGTGTCGGTTTACCCGCTCTACTACAAGAAAAGCGCTTGATGACATGGGTGTTGGACCCAAGAGCGCACAGCGCGATACCTGTGTGAACATCGCATGCAGGCCTTGTGTTGGGCCTTGGGTTGGGCCGAATACCTCGAAGCGCGGTGCCAGTCGCAGACGTTTTCTGTCGGGGAGATCTTTTGGACGTTGTTGGGAAGCTTCCTGGGGATGTAAGGGGAAATCACTAAACACAACCTGTATGTACCTGGTTTTCTGTGCTTTCCTCAAGAGCCTGGCGATCAATGATGCAAACAGCACGGGCTTGGTAGGGCAAAACTTGGTCAGTGTTGTAAGAAACAGTGTTGTAAGAAACCGTGCACCTGTTAGTTTTCTTTCAGGGTATGGAGGAGGGACATGAAGGGCATAATCTAGTCATGGCGACACTGTATGACATATTTCTATGAAGCATGGCACGTTTCTTATGTACGCTCCATATAGTTTACGTGATTTTAGTTAATTCATTAATCTAGCTCCCCTCCGCCTGGGTGAATCAAAGCTAGCGGCAAGCTCGTCCATGATCACATCTTTCAGTTGTGACTAAAATCAAAACCCTTGCAAATGACCACCCACCTCCAATAGATGTACTAGCTAGACTAAGTGTGCAATGTTCCAAACGGCTATAGCTCCTTGATAGCTAGATTCATGTAGCTAGCTGTTAATCCACAATCATGTGCACATGCAATCCGAGCAGTTCCACGAGCCACGAAGCCACGAGCCACAAGGTAGCCATGGCTGACGGCGGAGCTCATAACTTTCACCTTTGGGCACCAAAGTCGGCCATGAATATCACTATCGCTTCGTCTTTCTAAGATGCACACGCTGATATATTTTTCCGAAACTAAAAACGCAATATTATGACGAGCAAACGCTCGAGACTACGCAACCTATGCAGCCTGGCGGCTGCGATGAGCCAAGAAAATTCGCCTGCAGCTTCGGCTGCAATGCCGCCCGGCCTGCCAGGCAGCGAGACCACTAAGTCAAGCGTTAGTAGAGCACTAGCTCGGCTCCTGCGGCCTCGCCCTCGGCATCGCCAGATCCTAAACGCAGCTCGCCCAGCAGAACCACGCCCAACTGAACCGCGCTTCCGGCCCCAATCAACCTTTCAAGGTCGACGATCACGTCTGGACCGACCTGGCTCCAGCAACTGCCATGCATTTCCTCTTCTAAATTTGGGGACTACGCCTCGCTTTACGACCTGGGCCTCCATCTCCACGACATCAATCGCCTCATCAACCCCGACGGCCCCAATTACATGTGCCGAGACTTTCTGTTCGGGCAAGCCCGCCCCCAACTCCAGCACACCATTCTCAACTCCCTTCTCATGCGCTCTGATGGCGAGATCTGGGCTCCATCCATCTCCGCACCGACACTCCGTTCCATCCTCACGGAAGCCCTCCAGCAGCATGCACGTTCACGACCCCCCTCGCTGCAGAAGTGGCAGCAATGGGGCGGGCACGCTGGCTACTGAGCTCCCTCACCTTTCCACTGCCACCTCCGCCTCCACTGCCGACATCAAGGCCCAGCTCCTCGACATCGACCAGCGCATCCACGCCAACGCGCCATGGCCATTGAGTGCCTGCAAGACACCGCAGGCCTCACCGCCCAGGCGGTGAAGGACATCGCTGCCCAGCCGGCATGCATCTGCTGGCCCGGCCAGCGATGCTCCTTCCACCCAGACCGGGCCGGGCGGACTTGCTGAAGCACCACACCACCTCCACCACCTCCACCACCTCCACCACCTCCACCACCTCCGGCCACCATCGCGGCACAGCTCAAGCAACAAGCACTCGACCTTCGTGAGGAGCTAGGCCGGGCTCGACAAGCGCAGCCACACTGAATGTCATAGTCAAGCACTTCGACCAGCTGGTAGATGAGACCTCGGAGACGCTTCTCATGGCGTTTAGGCGCGACATTTTCAGTGCCCGGGCCATGCAACTCATGCACTGGTGAGCTGCGGATTTTGGCTGTCCGCCTCCCCCGCGCGCGGGGCCGGTAACTGAGGCTGGCCCGACCCCCGTGCTCCTCACCTACATGGCGGATAAGCTGTCGTTCCTTAAATGCCGCAAGAAGCTCTCGCGGACTCGCTACACGCTGGACGACGATTTGACCCCAGGTGGCCCAGCAACAACGGCGACGCGAGCTATGGCCGACCTAACTTCAGCTCCGGCAGAGCGCATGGGGGAAACCGGTATACTGGAGGCGGGCGGTGCGTCATCCACGTAGCTTGACCACAAGCCCTGGCAGGCACCTCCTGCCACCCCAGCAACCTCAGTCTAGGGAATATATAACAGTAGTGTAGATTAGTCAGGCTTAGCCTAGCATATAGTGGCGTACGCGCATGTACGTGCGCCCATAATGGCCCCCCATGGGCGACGCCTTAATTCAGAATTTAGCCAAGCCATGCCTATAATGGGCCCCCCATGGATGCTGCATTAAGAATTTAGCTACGCTCTGCCTATGCAGCGAGTCACCGGCTCTGTTGAGAAGCCATGCCCTAGCGCTTGTTGTATAGCCATGATGATCTTCCACACACAGTGGTGGTGCAGGTGCACCTCAGTTGTGCACCCCGAGTAGGTGGCAGTTTACACCCACCATCTGCAGGTTGGACATCGCCTAGAGTGTATTAAAATTACCATATGCCCCTTATCAGGGATATGTGTTGCATATATCCTCCCGGCCCACGGCTTTGCTGAGTAGTGCAGTTAGGATTTTCTAGACTATATATATGCCTATCTATATGCCTATCTATATGCCTGCATGGGGGGCCAACAGAATCAGAATTGGTATTTGTATTTGCACACTGTCCTCCTGACGGTGGTGCTCGCCATGATTCGGTCGGTTTTCCCCCACGCGAACATCCGGTCCGAGGATGCGGATGGCGCTGCCTTCTATTCCCCCAACCACTGGCCTGACATCGTGGTGCTGGACTTTGAGGGGGGTGGCCGGCATCTGCTTATTGACGTTTCGGTGGCGCGGCCCTTGGCTCTTAGCCACGTGGCTGGGGCCTCCCTCACGGCAGGTTACACGGCGGACCGGGCGGAGCGGGCCAAGCTCCTGGCCTACGGCGACGTCGGGCACCATCGTGTGGTGCCCTTTGTCCTGGAGGAGTTTGGGGCCATGGGGCCCCTGACCTCCGCCTTCTTCAAGGAGTGTTGCCGGCTCCGGGAGGACCGGCTGGACCTGGAGGGCCAGCGGGCCCCATGGTCGGCGCGGACCTGGACGTCATATTGGCGTCAGCGCCTGTCGGTGGCGCTGACTCGGGCCATGGCTGACATCATGCTCCGCCGTACGCGGGCTGATTTTGCGGTGCAGCAGGGCTATTAGGTTCCTCCCGTTAGGCGTTTCCATTGGTCTTATCGTAGTATAGAGCTTTGACATGGCTCTGTATATAGGTTTATAGCTGGGCGTTTGCTTTGGTTTGAGTGATTTCACTCTGCTGTAAGTAATTATATTTTTAATATATAGTTTAGAGTTAGTTTGATTACGCGGCGCTTCGCCCACCTCCACCCATTGAATTGAATTGAATTGAATTGTAACATAACTCCGTTGGGAGTATATGTAGCACATAGCCCTTGAGAAAGGGGCATATGGCCTATCATACATCCTAAGCTACTTCTAGTACAGCCATGCTACGCCCTGGCTATGTTCAGATTACTTGCCCACGCTCCTTGCTATGACATGCTCACATGGGTCTTATTGCACCCACAGTTTGCCGGATCGTTAGCCTGTCCTTTTAGCTAGCCGCGCCCGATTGCAGCTGTGGCATGCCTTTGGCATGAAGGAGACTGGGGGTCTCTGCCCTTTCTCCTGTAGTGCACACACAGGGATTAAAAGCACTTCGGTGCTCCGTGACTCCCCAACGGGAGCACGAGTTTAATTAATTAATTAATTAATTAAGCTACTTCCTGCAAGGGTGGGGATGTAAAGGACCCTTGCTCTAGGTGCACCAGGGCACTTGCATCCCCATGATCTTCAAGCTATGCCCAGCGAAGGGGGAGCCTGTCATGGGGGGGAAGATCAGCATAGCTATACAAAAAGCTAGGGCATGGCTGCTCAGCAGGGAGTTACTCCCTGCATGGGCACTGCATAATTAAATAAAGCTAGGCATCATCTGGAGGGTGGCTCATCATAGGCACACATGTACATGACTAAAAAGGCTAGGCCTTAGCTGGTATAGTCACTGTAGTAGGCGGGCATGTACAAGGCCACTGTCTAACTATTCTACACTACTGCTGTATTCCCCTAGGCTGGGGCTGGAGTTGCTGGGGCCGCGGTGGTCGAGGGGGTCGCTTGCCAGGGCTTGTGGCCGACGTAGATGGCCGCCCCCTTCCAGTACACCGGCTGGCCCGCCTTGGTCTGCCGGAGCTGGAGGTAGGTCGGCCATAGCTCCCGTCGCCGTTGTTGCTGTGCCAGGGTCAAGTCGTCAGTCAAGGGTGAAGAGAGTCTTCTCGAGCCGCTTGCGGCGTCTGAGAAAAGAAATCTTGTCCGCCGGGGTCTTAAAGGTGAGAAGGAGCGGGGGCGGCCCGGCCTTACCCCGCGCGCGGGGAAGGCGGTGGGCGGCCAGCTCGATCTCACCAGTAAGGCCCATGCGATCAAGGATTTCTCTCTCAAAAGCACGCGCAAGCTTCTCGGAATTCTCACCTTCCTCCATCTTGAGATTCTTGACAATGACGTTGAGGCTGCGCTTGGCGAGCTCGGCCTCCTCGCGGAGGTCAAGCGTCTGCCGCTGGAGCTGGGCTGCGACGGCGGAGGTGGTGGAGGTGGTATGTTGCTTAAGCATGTCCGCCCAGGTCGTGATGGGAGGAGCATCGCCGGCCAGGCCAGCCGGGGCTGGCTTGGCGGCGATGTCCTTCACTGCCTGGGCGGTGAGGCCTGCTGTGTTCTGCAAGACCTCGATAGCGATTGCATTATCC
Organism: Mesostigma viride; assembly: GCA_009746045.1. Lineage (NCBI taxonomy): Eukaryota > Viridiplantae > Streptophyta > Mesostigmatophyceae > Mesostigmatales > Mesostigmataceae > Mesostigma > Mesostigma viride. The sequence continues at coordinate 2,005,205 of RPFO01000127.1, read as the reverse complement.
TTGAGGCGCTGGTCGATGTCGCGGAGCTGGGCGGTGATGGAGTCGGTGGAGACGGAGGGGGGGGGGTGGAGGCGAGGAGGGTGGCGGTGGCGGTGGGGATGGTGGGGAGCTCAGCAGCCAGCGTGCCGCCAAGTGCCGCCACATCTGCGGCAAGAGGGGTCACGTGCTGCTCGAAAGCTTCCTTGAGGAGGGTGCGGATGGAGGCTTCGGAGGGGAAGGGGGGCGGTTTGGGAGCCCAGATCTCGGATTCGGAGCGTCCAACAAGGGAGCAGTTAAGCTTTCTTAGCACCTGCAATGTGAAGGATATGGTTGCAATGCAGCAATGTGTGATATGGTTGGAAACGGAGCTTTGTTAAAATCGGATAATGTTTACAGCGCTCACACACGTGAGGCTTGTACACGCGCTTGCCAAGTCAAGGCACAACACGTGAGGCGGGCTCGCAAGAGATGCCCATTTGGCACTGGCCTATTGTTTATATACTTGTGCACTGTGCTTGCTAGTCCTGAGCAGCCTAGGAGGCCTGCTCAGTAATAACACCCCCGGTACAGTATTCACTACCTGTACAGCGCCCAGCTCCTATACAGTAGGTCTGCCATACAGGCACAGTGACCACAGAGCACAGTCCACAGTGACTATTGCATCTGCACCTAGAAGCCCAGGACTAAGCCTGCGGTACCAACAGACCACAGGTTAAGGTTCCTATTTCCTGCGTACGACGTATTAATCCAATACCGTCGTAGGTACAGCACCTAATTCCTGTCAGCCCAGGAATTACTGTCGACCCCATATGTCGTCGGCAAATATTCACGTCCGACTTAGAAGAACAGCCGGCTCGCGCTCGCGCGCGACCGGGAAGTCGGAACGCCATAACTTTCTTGATACTCGTCGGAATGAACTCGTTCCGGTGCCGCTGGAATCGCAGAGATATGCCGAATCAGGATCACGCCAATGCGCTTGGCGTTAACTCCAATCCTTTCTTTTCTTGAGCTGTAGCAGCTCACACAAGTCTACATACAAACACACACAATGGGTACTGGATATCCTCCCCAGACTACAAGTCACAACCCGCTGGGCATGACAGTCAGCTTGGATTCCTTATTATATGTACATAGCACCCATACTGGCTCAGGAGCACAAACAAATTACAATGAGTCCCTATCCCTTCACGGGAGGCTCGTTGTGTTACCCATGTACAAGAGGTTGGCCAACTGTGGCAGCCCATAGGTGTTCAGTTAAGAACTTGAGAAGTATGTACAACCTTCAGGACCTTAGGCGAAACCCCACAGCTCACCCACAACAGCTCATCAGAAAACATTGCTGACCCCCAGACGGGAGTCGGCGCCGGTCTGCTGCCCCTTATCGAACCAGACACAACATCTACGCGAAGCACATGCAAAACACAAGCTCCTATACTCGTTCCAACCGTGGAAAATCAGGGGACCTGTCGCCACCTCACCAGCATGGTGGATGGGTCAGCCAGTCCGTGAAACTCCGCCTTAAGACGGCACCAGGGAATCGAACCCCGCCCACAAACCACAGATCTGGGGAAACCTCAGACTGAGATGAAAACCCCAGATAGACATCTCTCCATCAGAGACAATGTCAGACATTCCCACACCAGAGACATGTCTCACCCCTCAAGGTGTGCTCAGGATTATGTACAATCAAGCTCCCAGCCTGATATCCAGAGACTTAAGCACCCAGCTCTCAGCTTTTAGACAGATAGACCGACTTGACAGTCAGCATTCATGAGCTTCCTCAGTACATTGTACTGGGCTGGGGCCTTGTGTGGCAGCTTTGTCAATGCATCAGCAGGGTTCTCCTCGCCAGGGATATGCTTCAAGTCAACCAAACTGGCCAACTCCTTCAGCAACAAATAATCCAGGTCCCGGCTCCTGGCCAGCTGCTTGTGAACAAACTGGACCATACCCATGCTGTCTGTTAGCAACAACGTCTCCATCTGCAAGGTCCAAGGGGTAACTGAAGCCAGCTCCAGCATTAACTCCTTTATGTACAAGCTGGACTGGATCCCCTCGCATATGGCCCTGCATTCTGCCACATCTGAACTGATACAGACCCTCTTCTGCAGTCTGCTGTACCAGCTGAACAAACTTGCCCTGCTCTGATAAAAAGCAAACAGAGCAGCAGATCTCCCCCTGACCTTGGTAACCTGGCGAGCATCCATGGAACTGTCAACAAAGATCTCCAAGGTGATAGGCTGGGTAAAGTCAATCCCAGACAAAATCAGATCAGGGGTACTCTCCACCAACCGGGCTATGACTCGAGGCTTCTCATCCTCAAGCACCTCATCAGGCATTCTGCTATGGACCATCAAAGACGGACCACAGATGCTGGCAAACCAGGCCCACATGCCTCTCAACTCAGGTCCTGCAGCCTGGGTGATCTTCTCTGGCAAGGCCTTCACAATGGTCTGTTTATAATCTCCTCCAGCCTGAAGCCTGATACTCCATTCCCCGTCCCTCCTGAACAGGGTAGCCTGCATTCCACAGAACACTACAGGCTTGTTGGGCTCCTGCCACAGCTCCTTGCCCAGTGAAAACTTGCCACTGATGACAGGAATAAACTTCTTCAGCCAGGTCGTGGGGGCTAGCAAATGCAGATCATCTCCATGCAAACTAGCATACACTGGCAGACCCTCCCATTGGGCCAGCAGCAAACAGGGATCAACTGAAGACACTCTCAAGCCACACTCACTGATCAGAGCTTCCTGCAGCGTGAGTCTCCAGATGATTGGGCTCGACCTGAGTCCTTCCAGGCCCTTCAGAATAACCAGGAATTGTTGATGCAGCTCCAGCTTCCAGATGGCAGGCACCTCAACACAGTAAGGCTCATCCTGCTTCCACACCCTCCTGGCCACTTCTGGATCAGATTTTAAAAATGCCCTCTTGAAGTCCAGCAGCACTGATGACATAGCTGCTCCCCTGTTCAGCAACCCCACGTAGAGACATAGCAAAATTCTCCATACATGTGTCGTGTAGCATCCCTGGCGTGTATAGCTCCTCTCCTGGCAGACTCCCCGTGCCGTGATACTCATTCAGGACAGGCCTGACATGGGGCACTGATACCTCATCCACAACCTTCCCGCCTCACGTGTTGTGCCTTGACTTGGCAAGCGCGTGTACAAGCCTCACGTGTGTGAGCGCTGTAAACATTATCCGATTTTAACAAAGCTCCGTTTCCAACCATATCACACATTGCTGCATTGCAACCATATCCTTCACATTGCATGTGCGAAGAAAGCTTAACTCAAATTACAACCAGTCTCAGCGGAACGGCCAGGAGGGTCGTTGCCGGTTGCGGTGTGCAGCGTTTACGACGAGAGGAGCTCGTCTGGTGGTGAATGGTGCAGGAGGAACAGCGGCAGCAGGATTTCCGGTTTCGGCAGTCTGCTGGGGGTTCGATTTCTCCTGAATTACGCCGTGTCGTTCGGGATCTATCTTTGTTGCTTGCAGATCGTCCGCCTGTAAATCGCAGCTTCGTGCAATTCGTCGACGACCAGGTCGAAGATTGGGAGCGAATTCTGCGACACGTACAAACCATCGTCATTCCGGAGCACCGGAGCATCGACGACCTTGAGCAGGAGCTTCACGGGTTGGTCGGCATCCAGACGGTGATTACTGCAGTAGCAGAGCGAGTGCGGACGGAGTTGGCAGCAAGGCGAGGCGAGGTTGCGGAGGCAGCTGGCGCAGGGCGACACGAGTTTGTGCCGACAGTAGCGGGCGCGGGAGTACCACGTGCTTTCGCAGGCGGCATCGGCGACGAGGGTGTTGCAGCGGGTCCAGTTAGGCGTGAACGACGCGGAGCGGAGCATACAGGCGGCTTGCAGAGGTCGGGGCGACAGCGGAAGCCATCGCCGGAGGACAGCGCGCGACAAGAGTCGGCAGGTTTCCAGAGCGAGTAAGAGTTCCTTTTCAGGAGCTGCCCCCGCCCCTTCGCGTTCGTGTGACGCGTTGGGAGGAGTTTGCACCTCTTAGGTACGAGAGTGACCTTGAGGTAGGAGCAGGGGGTGTCGCTGGGCTAGGCGACGAGGCACTCGGCGACCACGAGGTGCCAACGTACAATCCGCGAGGTGCCAACGACGGGTTGTCACCTGTCTACTTTACCAACGGTGACGATTCAGTCATCGCGGGCCGACAGCGGGTCGACGACGGCGCAGCAGGTAGCAGGGTACCAGAGCTGATTGTGGTGAGCGACAGCGACGACGACAGCGACAAGGAGAACCAGGACGCGCCTGGGGCCAGCCGTGGTGGTCTTGCCTGAGTGGTAACACTTGGCACTTTCCTTTCTTGTTCAGTAGCTTATATTGCTTTAATTGCTGCTTGGCCACTTGGCTGGCTGTAGCAGATCTGAACAGAGGCCATCATGGAGGATGGAGCTATCAACCAACAGCGGGCTTTATGGGCTTGGACGGCGCGGCGCTGGGATGGATGGACGAGATGGACGCGGTGGACGCGATGGACGCGGGGACGGCCAGGCGCTGGGAGACCAGGCTGAGGTGCCAGATAATCAGAGCCAAGGATCGCAGGGCGGGCAGCACGCGCCAGCCGCAGATCAAGCGGCGCCTAAGCGACCAACCGTTGCTGAGGGGTACGCGGTGCTAGGCCAGTTTCAGTCCATCAAGGACAATTGGCAGCCCCGGGATGCTGAGAGGATGTTAGAGGACATGAACTTGTACACGGAGATATACAACGGTGACAAGCTTCGCATCCTGGCGTCTAGTGCCTACATACGGCAGTCGGCGAGGCGGCTGTTCAAGTTTGTTCGGGAGCGACACGCGGCGGGGGACACCTGGACGGCGTTTATGACGCGACTCAGGTCGTTCCTGAGTGACAAGAGGACCATAGATGGGTCCCACCTGAAGCAAGAATACCTGGACTACAAGCCCATCAAGGGGCAACTAGTGGTCCACGCCTTTGAAGACTTCGTCAAGCTGAGGGAGGACGCCATGGCCAAGGGCTTCTTCGTCGCAGATCGGATGGCCATGGGCGACTTTCTCAAGTCGCTGCAACTGGATCCGGTCACCATGGATAATGTGACCATCCACATGCGACAGGTCCATGGCTGGGCAGCCATGACGGATCAGTTGTATGAGTGTTTCAGCGGCAAGTACGTGGGGGTAAGCGCCCTCGTCAGAATGATGAGGAGGCCACTGAACCCACGGTTAAGTCCATGAGGGGATCGGGCCACGGGGGCCCAGCGTCCTCGAGAGGGCCTGAGACCTCTTCAAGGGGTCGAGGAAGGTCCAGGAGGGGGCGTGACAGAAGGGCTGGACGGGGGACCCCGCCGAAGTCGGGACATCCACAGTCCCAGTTTGACTTCAAGAGGGTGGGTGGTCCTCCCAAGGCTGGGCCCAGCAGTGGGACCTCACGGGACATCAGTCAGGTGGAATGTTATTTCTGCCAGGGGAAGGGTCACTTCAGGAATGAGTGTCCCTCGTACCTGAGGCAGGAAGGTCAGAGCAAGCCAGCTCAGGGTGGCAGCAAGGACAAGGCTGGTCCATCCCAGGACAAGGGCAAGGGCAAGGCTGCTGATCATTGATATGAGCCTGCACACATCCCTGAACCCTGGAGGGTGCCCCCAGGGGTGTGTAATGAAGCTGCTAGTGACAGCAGTGAGGGGCAGCCCCATGCTCTAGTGAAAGAGCCTATTGGACACGATGGGGCAAGCTTGGTTACCACAGAGAGTATGCCAGCTGTAGCTGCAGTGGTTACTCGCCAACGTGCCCGCCATGGCGGTGCTGAGCCTGAGGTAGGACCTGGTGATGTGGACCCAGGTGGATCTCAGAAGCATTCTGACCGTGCAGGACTGGCACAGGATGGTCAGGATGAGGATAGGGCTGGAGACAGTCTGACAGGCACGACCCTGGTGCCTCCTGTACATAAGGGATCTGTACATACCTTGAGTGCTAATAATGACAATAAAAGGTTTTCTCTCTTGTATGACATTGCCTCAAGGTTGCATACCATGTTTGGCCATGCAGCTCAGTCTTTGCAAGTTGCTAGACGGCTGGGAGGAAGTGAGTTGTACTCCATCTGCCAACAGGTTGCTCAAGCTTGCAAGTGCAGGCTAGTTGCTAGAAAGCCCAAGCAGTCTCATGCCAGGACTCCTATTTTGCAGCCAGGCCATGTGCAGGTAGATATTCAGAGAATCAGGGGTTTGAAGCTGCTGGTGGCAGTGGACAGATATACCAAGTACAAGACCCTAGAGATCCTGCCTGACATGGAGAAGCCTACATTGATTGCTGCTCTGAAGTTGACAAGGAGCAGGTACCCTGGGTTGGAGTTGTTGCAGTGTGACATTCAGTTTGAGTGCTGTGAGAACCTGCCAGAGTTTCCAGAGTTGCTGATTACACCCAGGGAGAGCCACGGCCAGCAAGGGGTGGTGGAGAGAGCCATCCAAGAGATAAAGACTGTGCTGCTGGTGGAGAGGATTCCAAGGACGTCATCTGCCATTGTGACATCTGCATGGCTACGTTCTGTGGAGGACAGGCTGAACCTGAGGACTCCCATGTTCTTTGGTGACATTGCCATCAATCCTCTTATGCTGCATACCAGGATGCTGCCAGCTGATGCTGAGCAGGCATGGAAGGAGAAGCTAGAGGCCAAGTTCCTCAAGCTGAGGCAGAAAGACAAGGGCTGGAGTGTCCTAGAACCTAACGTTGGACAACAGGTTGTTGTGTGGAAGGAACCAAGCTTTCCAGGGAAACGTGGCAGCTGGCATGATGGGGTGGTGACCCGAGTAGAAGCCGCTGGCCATAAGTGCTGGGTGGCCATTGATGGCTCCCAAGCAGTGCACCGTCTGTCCTGGTCAAAGATCCGTCCCCGGGGAGGTAATCAAGGAGACCTCTTCCAGGTGCCCGCTGGTGTACAAGGCGGGGGTGACGTGGAGCTTCCTGATCAGGGTGCTACAGCTGTATCGAGCCCTCAGGGTGACCCTGGCCCGGCCCCTGGGGTACCTTCACATACGGTGGTTGGGCAAGCAGGCGGACAGGCTGCACCTCCGGAACGGCCCGACACCAGGCCTAGGGGTGTGCGTCTATCAGATATTGTACAGGCTTTGCAAAGAGCCAAGAAGGAGCCTAAGGTGTCCAAGCTTGTCCAGTTGGATGAACCTGAGGTAGCTGCCATGGAGATAGATACCAATGCACAGGTTTCTGTCATGGGACCTCAGCATACAGGAGAACTGCTGGTCGGAGAACCAAGTTGCCCCTGGGTGTCTGATTTCAGTGGTAGGACGCATCTAAGGGTGTTGGGAGAGGTTAATGCCCCTGTCATGTGACCTTCCTTGTCCTAGAGGACTATGATGGCCCTGTGATTTTGGGTCAGAATTTTCTGGGCAATCCTGGGATTTCTATCAGAGCTACAGCTCTGAGAAGAGATGGCTGGGGGATGATTCCCCTAGAAAATTTCAGGACAACATTTCCAGTCAGGTGCAGGGCCAAGCCGGTCAAGGGTGTAAAATGGGATGAAGGGGAGGTGCCCCCAGCGGCCAGTTTGGTTTATATTCCAGCTGTGTTGCACCCCAGCAGTATTGGCATAACTCACAGGAGCCTTGCTGCACACTCTCCTTTGACATATGATCAGCTGGTCCAAGAGATGAGCTCGCCTACTTTGTTTGAGGCTTGGAAGCTCGCCTTCTCCAAGGCATTGGAGGAGTGGCTGCAGTTTGAGTGTGCTGCACCAACAGACAGACGTCCCCCAGCATCAAGGAAGCTTGCTTTGAGATTTGTGCTTAAGAGGAAGGTTGTGGATGAGGTATCAGTGCCCCATGTCAGGCCTGTCCTGAATGAGTATCACGGCACGGGGAGTCTGCCAGGAGAGGAGCTATACACGCCAGGGATGCTACACGACAAATGGAGAATTTTGCTATGTCTCTACGTGGGGTTGCTGAACAGGGGAGCAGCTATGTCATCAGTGCTGCTGGACTTCAAGAGGGCATTTTTAAAATCGGATAATGTTTACAGCGCTCACACACGTGAGGCTTGTACACGCGCTTGCCAAGTCAAGGCACAACACGTGAGGCGGGCTCGCAAGAGATGCCCATTTGGCACTGGCCTATTGTTTATATACTTGTGCACTGTGCTTGCTAGTCCTGAGCAGCCTAGGAGGCCTGCTCAGTAATAACACCCCCGGTACAGTATTCACTACCTGTACAGCGCCCAGCTCCTATACAGTAGGTCTGCCATACAGGCACAGTGACCACAGAGCACAGTCCACAGTGACTATTGCATCTGCACCTAGAAGCCCAGGACTAAGCCTGCGGTACCAACAGACCACAGGTTAAGGTTCCTATTTCCTGCGTACGACGTATTAATCCAATACCGTCGTAGGTACAGCACCTAATTCCTGTCAGCCCAGGAATTACTGTCGACCCCATATGTCGTCGGCAAATATTCACGTCCGACTTAGAAGAACAGCCGGCTCGCGCTCGCGCGCGACCGGGAAGTCGGAACGCCATAACTTTCTTGATACTCGTCGGAATGAACTCGTTCCGGTGCCGCTGGAATCGCAGAGATATGCCGAATCAGGATCACGCCAATGCGCTTGGCGTTAACTGGAGCAGAGGGCGAAGCGTTGAAGCTTGGGGCGAGGCATGCGGTGAATGATGGGGAGAGCCTCGGCGGGGTCGACAAGCTTGCCGTCACCAGGCCAGCGGCCACGGTTGTGGGACGTGAGGTACACGCACAGGGCTAGAAGCGAGGCGTGATTGCCGTAATAAAAGTCTTCCATAATCCAAGTGGGGCTGCGTTGCCAGAAGTCGGGGCTGTTGACGTCAAAGGAGCGCTCTTCCCAGGGCGGCTCAGCAGAGCGACTGCGCTTAGGTTCAGGCGATGCTGATGGCGAGGCGAGCCCGGGAGGCTGGGCGAGCACCAGTGCCCTACTAGTGTCACCGTTGCCATCTGGGCCGGTGGGCGAAGCTGCAGCCGAAGCTGCAGGCGTGTTTTCATTGCCGAGCGCAGCCGCCAGGCTGCGTTGCGTCGAGAGGCGTTTGCTCATCGAATATTGCGTAATAGCGTCGGAAAATTATATCAGCATGTGCGTCTTAGAAAGACGAAGCGATTGTGATATTCACAGCTGAATTCGGCGCTCAAACGTGAAAGTTATGAGCTCCGACAGCCATGGCTACCTCGTGGCATCGTTTTTGCACCACTCCACCCATCCAGCAAGGAATATGTGCTACATGATCTCCCATGGCCAACGGAGGACCATGTTATAATTTAATTTAATTTTAATCATCCCCACCCGTGGAGGTATATAATTAATTAGTTAGTTAGGAACATAACTCCGTTGGGAGTATATGTAGCACATAGCCCAGAGAAGGGGCATATGGCCTATAATACATTCTAAGCTACTTCCTGCAAGGGTGGGAATGTAAGCGACAATTGCTCTAGGTGCCCCAGGGCACCTGCAGTCCCATGATCTATCAAGCTATCAAAGAGACAACCAGCGCAGGCCAGAAATCGGGAGAATCCGGACCATGGTAGCTCGAGCCTGCCGTTATCTTTTCCGCGTTTTCGAGTCGTTCAGGATGATGAAGATGAATGGTGATGGAAATGTGTATCCTTGTGCATTGAAATTATGGCCAGCTAAGGGGGGGCCTAGCTGTCAAGGGGGGGAAGATCAGCATAGCTATACAAGAGCTAGGGCATGGCTTCTCAGCATACTTCTTACGGGACCACGCCCCCATGCCCTTTACAGAAGGGTGTGTGGCAGGGCTGCGTGCTGTCGCCCTACCTGTTCATTATTGTTGTCGAATACGTAATGATTCAGGCGCGCAAGCGATTTGCCCGCATCGTGGGCAGGGAACCAGGAGTGCAGGTTGCTAACAAATTCTGGCATGGCGGTGCGGACACGGAGATTCGGCTGGCAGACATCATTTACGCAGACGACACCACCCTCTTTGAGGACACTGAGCACGTGCAGACATGGCTTGACTGCCTGGCTCTCGAGGCCCGTGCAGTGGGGCTTGAGGTCAGCAAGAAGACAGAGGCCCTAGCGGTTGGGCTCACCACCTCAGCGCCGCCCCTCTATCTCCTAGACGGCGATCTCGAGTCCTGTATCGGGACCGCGTTAAGCTGCTGGGCAGCCTGCTCCCTAGCTGCGAGGTGGATGTGGACCACCGCATCTCCCTCGCCTGGCACGCTTTACGCCAGTACCGGGCCCTATGGCGCAAGCCCCTGGGCAAGATCGAGAAACAGGACCTGTTCAAGGTCCTCGCCCTTCCCGTTCTCACGTATGGCGCCGAGACGTGGACCCTCACCGCCGACCTGGCCCGCAAGCTGGACGGCGCGGTCACCAGCATGCTGCGTTCCATTTTCAGAGTAGGATATGCTGCTCATGTCCGCAATGAGGACCTGTACCAGGGCATGCCCTATATCACCAGCACAATTAAGCAACGCCGCCTGCAGCTAGTAGGGCACCTAGCTCGCACCAATCAGGTAGACACCTCACGTGGCCCCCCCGCAGGACTGCGACCAGCCCAGCCTGGCCGGCACCTCCTGACGTGGGCTGGGCCCAGTGATGTTAGACGCCGCAAGGCCCGCACCTTCAAAGAACAGCTAGTAGAGGACCTGGGGGGCCTAGGCCTCTCCGTGATTTGGAAGAAGATGATGGACAAGGCCAAGTGGGCCCAGGTCATAGAGGACAACGAGCCCCCCCCAGTGGGGAAGCGCCCGCGTGTGCAATCCCGCGGGAGGCACGCTAGATAGCTCCCCCTAGGGCAGCGTGCGGCTGCCTAGATAGATGATGTAGTTAGAATGTTGTTAGATAGATGTAGTATGTAGCCAATGTAGATAGATTAGACCGGTAGGAACGTGTGCACCCATCCATCCATTCATCGGGGTTAATGCTCCGTGACTCCCCAACGGGAGCACGAGTCTAATTAATTAATTAATTCTCAGCATAGAGTGACTCCCTGCATGGGCACTGCATATTGAAATAAAGCTAGGCATCATCTGTCCAGAGTGTGGCTCATCATAGGCACACATGTACATGACTAAAAATGCTAGGCATCAGCTGGTATATTCTCACTGTGTATATAGGGTTGAAGGTTCCTTTACTCTGTATTGGCACCCACGTGACGCAGTCACGTGCTTATTAACTAATTAATTAATCAGCTGGTATAGTGCCTGTAGTAGGCGGGCATGTACAAGGCCACGGTCTAACTATTCTACACTACTGCTGCTGTATTCCCCTAGGCTGGGGCGTCTGGAGTCGCTGGGGCCGCGGTGGTCGCGGGGGTCGCGTGCCAGGGCTTGTGGCTGACGTGGATGGCCGCCCCCTTCCAGTACACCGGCTGCCCCGCCTTGGTCTGCCGGAGCTGGAGGTAAGTCGGCCATAGCTCCCGTCGCCGTACGTTGTTGCTGCGCCAGGGTCAAGTCATCGTCCCGACGGTGAATGGAGTGTTCTCGAGCGGCTTGCGGCGTCTGAGAAACGATCGAAATCTTGTCCGATGGTCTCTTAAAGATGAGAAGAAGCGGGGGCGCCCAGGGGCTGCCTTACCCCGCGCGCGGGGAAGGCGATGGGCGGCCAAGTAAGTAAGTACTTGCGTGTCATGCGCAAAGGCATGCCACGGAGTACTATGCTAATCTCATTAGAAAAATAATTACACAAAAGTTTAAACAAATATCGTCTGCATCATCCCCCAACCGTTAAGCACTAGATGGGGATGTAATTCTCATCCGAGCTGTCCTCTACTCGGCCAGCTTAATCTCACCAATTGAAGGCCCATGCGTGCAAGGATTTTGCTCTCAAACGCACGTGCAAGCTTCTCGGAATTCTCACCTTCCTCCATTTGTCGAAGTTCTTGACGATGACGTTGAGGCTGCGCTTGGCGAGCTCGGCCTCCTCGCGCCGGAGGTCGAGCTTCTGTTGCTCGAGCTGTGCTGCGACGGCGGAGGTGGTGGAGGTGGCGTGCTGCTTAAGCATGTCCGCCCAGGTCGGGATGGGAGGAGCATCGCCAGCCAGGCCAGCTGAGGCTGGCTTGGCGGCAATGTCCTTAACCGCCTGGGCGGTGAGGCCTGCGGTGTTTTGCAATACCTCGATGGCGATGGCAGTGTCCTTAAGGCGCTGGTCAACAGTGTCGCGGAGCTGGGGGGTGATGGAGTCGGTGGAGGCGGAGGGGGGGGGGGCCGGGGGTGGAGGCGAGGATCGAGGGTGGCGGTGGCGGTCGGGATTGTGGCGGGAGCTCAGCAGCCAGCGTGCGACTCACAGCTGCCACATCTGCAGCTAGGGCCGTCACGTACGTGCTGTGAGAGGGCTTCGTTGAGGTGGAGGAGGAGGGTGGATTCGGTCAAGGGGATGGGGCGCCAGACGTCCAAGGCACAGCGCTGAAGGATGGAAAAGAGGGCGGCGAGCTGAAGCTAGGCGCGGTCGCGTCCAGCGCCAGGTCAGGTGCACGGGGCTGGAACTGGCCGTCGGACTGGCTGCGGAAGCATTTATGGCGTTGGAGGCGCTGGCACAGGTCAAAAAGGGAGGCATACGACCCATAAAACAAAAGCTCCAGGATCCGGATGGGTGGCCAGTCGAAATAGCCGGGTCTGTTGACGTCGAAGGTGGAAAATAACCCGTCAACGTCAAAGTCGTACTCAGACCAGCTAGGTTCAGTTGGGCGGCTGCGTTTGGGCTCAGGCGAGGCTGAAGGCGAGGCATGAAGCCCGGGAGGGTGCGGGGCGACCACCAGTGCGCGACTAGTGTCACCGCTGCCTGCCGGACTTGAGGGCGAAGGTGCAGCTGGAGCTGCAGATGTATTTTCATGGCCTAGCGCAGCCGCCAGGCTGCGTTGCGTCGAGGAGCATTTGCTCGTCATATATTGCGTAATAGCTTCGGAAAATTATATCAGCATGTGCGTCTTAGAAGGACGAAGCGATTGTGATATTCACAGATGAATTCGGTGCTCAATTAAACGTGAAAGTTATGAGCTCCGCCATCAGCCATGGCTACCTCGTGGCTCGTGGGCTTGGGATGTTGCCACGGAGGTATGTTCTTAATTAATTAATCATGGATAAATTCGATTGAGCCAGTATGCATGTGGATTGCATGAAATGACAGCTCATACATTCATGAAGGCGTACACAGGCCAGTGCACGCATGTGATGCGCCTAGCTGACTGTGCAGTACGTTGTAACAGACAAGATTATTTTACTTTTTTTGGTACAAACGCAGACTGGTCACTAGGGTTGCATGAAAGCTGCTTGAATGTAACTTTTTCTCTTGATTACATTATTTACAAATTGATTGTCTATCTACCCAAAAAGAGAGTTTAGTCGTGGTATGAAACTACGCAATCTACACAATGGGCCCGCACTTTTTATTTGGCAGATGAATTTTCTACCTGCTAGCCCATATTAAATTGTACGTTGATGTGAGGCTGACGCAGCATTCAATGAGCCGTGCAAGGAGTTCTTCTCTGCACGTAATGCTGCCACCACCATCACCATAAATAGAGTAGGGGCAAGCTTGCCTCACGCCAGCACCTCGCATGTGAAGCGACGCTCACCATGATACAGGGACCCAGCAGTGCTTGGCAGCAATGGCTTGGGCAACCACTTGCTGAAGCCTGGGTGTAGTGGGATACCCCAACGTGGGTCATCATCGGAGCACAATAGAGTGCGGCCAATTGTAACCACGTTGAAATGTAATCGGCTTTGCTGTCAACGGTAGGAGTGCCACACCTTCCGCAGGCGGGCCGGCTATACACGCAGCGCAAGCTGCAAGCGTGGGAGTCATGGACGTCTCCCACGCATCCCACAGGTTGGGCCCCAGGGAGGCCAGGCGCAGCACGCCAGGGCACATCGATGGATGGATGTACAAGTGGTGGAATGGGTGGCTCTGGATTCACACCCGCTGGCTGGGTGCGTGCTGGAGCAATGAAAAAAAATCAGACCAACACACACTGGAGCGCACTTCGTTCATGCGTTCCTGCCGACCCGCGTTGCAAGCGCTCACACGTCGCAAAGAACTGTGTGCGCGCGCTTAGAAGTTGGTGCGGGAGGGGATCCACGGCGTGCTGGCCATGAACACCTGCTGGGCGGCCGCGACGCCGCTGCCCAGCGTGATGTTCAGCCCCGCCTCCAGCATGGCCATCTCAGCGCCCGAAATAGCTGCCAGGATCTGCAGCTCGTTCAGGTTACCCAAGTGGCCGATGCGGAATGCCTTGCCCATGATCTTGTTCAGCCCCATGCCGAGCGACAGGTTGTACTTCTTCCATGCGATGCGGATGATCTTGTTGCTGTCCACGCTCGGGGGCACCATGATGGTGGTCACCGTGTCTGAGTGCCACTCAGGCTTCTGGGTGCACAGCTTGATGCCTGGGACGCACTTGCCCCACGCGGCCACCGCGGCACGCGTGGCAGTCGCCAGCCTCGTGTGGCGCGCAAACACGTTCTCGAGGCCCTCGGCGAACAGCAGCTGATAGGCCGCCTTCAGCCCGTACAGCATCTGTATGGAGGGGGTGTATGGCCAGTACGTGCCCATCTTGTAGAACTTGAGGTAATCCGCCCAGTCGAAGAAGACCCGCGTGGACTTGCAGGTCTTGGCGGCCTCGAGGGCGCGGGGGCCAGCGCACACGAGCGCGATGCCCGTGGGCATGCCCAGGGCCTTCTGGGACCCAGTGAGGGCACAGTCCACCCCCCACTCGTCGAATCGGAAGTCGAGCGCGCCGATGCTGCTCACGCCGTCCACGAATAAGAATGCGGGGTGACGGTATGCATCTGCGGAGAAGGGGGGGGGGGGGGGGGGAGGGTCGAGGTTCGGACACGCGGAACGGTTAGCATTGCGTCGTTGGGGAATGCCGACTGATTATAATTACCGGGTTATTATTAATTTGCAGGGAGGCACAGGTCGACAATTAATGAAGGCAGGCGAGGCGATACACGCGAGGGGAAAGGGGGCAAATCGAACACGGGGGTTTTTGGAGCTGTCAGCGGGGAGACTTACCGAGGATTTGGCGCACGGCAGGAATGTTGTTGGTCACACCGGTCGCGGTCTCGTTGTGGACGATGCAGACGGCCCTGATCGTCTGGCCCTTGTCCGCGGCAATTTTGGCTCGCAACGCATCCAGGTCGGCACCGGCGCCCCACTCGCTATCTACGATATCGACGTCGAAATTCAGGCGCTGCATCATGTCACACCATAGCAAACTGAACTGGCCGATGCGGAAGCTGATAACTTTATCCCCAGGGTTGAGCGTGTTGGTAAGACAACTCTCCCACCCACCAGTGCCCGTTGATGGGAAGACGAAGGTCGTGCCCTTCGTTGTTTTAAACAGCTTCTTTGTATCCTCAATGACCTCCCTTGACAAGGATGGGAACGCGGGCGACCTGTGGTCTTCGTTATTCCTCATCATCGCGCGCGTGATCTCCTCCGGGATGTTGGTGGGCCCGGGGACGAAAAGATGGTTCCTGCCCGCATTCGCCGGGAAGTAATCCATGGCTGCTGTTGAACTAATGCAGCAGGGATGACGAAAGGAGGAACGAGGGGTTGCAGCGTACCCGACAACTTCGCTGCAGGTTAGCACCGCTATCGATAAATTGGGTGTTCCTATCCTCGCATTTATCCTCCGTGGCTCGCACGCACTTCTGCTCACCGGTTTCATAACTGCCGCCCAGAGCCTGCTGCCTGCACGGAGACGTTTCGGCACTTGATCTGGGCGCCACAAAACTTGGATCCGACCTGGCGGGCATCGGGGGCCAGATCACACGTGTTGCGTGCCCCGCTCCCGCTACACGGGCTTGAGGTGCCACATCCGCGCGGGACGGATGCCAGAACATTTTCCGGAGTGAAACCGTCGCGCGGAACGCCAGGAGACGGGAGTCAAGACATCAGGACTGGCCGACTGGCCATTCCCATGGGCCCAATTGGCTTGCGAAGTTGAGATGGCACCTGTTGTTGTTGTTGTGTCCCACGCCGCACATGGGCAGCAGAGAATCTATAGCCGAGCTGTACCTACGAAACAACAACTCCCCTGCGTCACACGTGGCAGGCAGGATTGGACTGGCAGCAGAAAGTCAACAAAGTATGCAGGAATTGGTGTAATTTTTTCCCCTGAGTTGGCCGCGTTGGTACATAATATGTCCGCGGGTCGGGAGGCAAGTGCGTGAGGTCACGCATGGACTTGGTGGACGTAAGACGAAATCGTGCACATTTCAACATGACGTTTGCCCTTTAGTTTCCTTTTGGTTGGGGCGTCTCGCATAGTGTAAGCTGCGAACTTGTCTGAGCACGAATAACAGGTTATACCGTCGCCCGTTCCCTGGCATGCAGTGATTGTGGCTAACACAATGCCTCGCTCGGTCCTTGCAGACGAGGATGTCTTGCGGCCTTATGTAGAGTCACTGCTGCGATGCCGTGCAACCTTCGAGGTAAATGCTCGAATCCTCCGCGATGCGCCCGGTGTGTTTGTCTGTTTTAAGCACTGGGGCATTTGCATATTCTCTTTTTGTTCTATAAAACTTAACAGCGTTGCCTGGTAATGTTTGGTATAGGAGCAAAACGAATAACTGTCGTTTTATTGTGATTAGCAGTGCTATTGAGTTATGCTCTTTTCATTTCTTAATGGCATTGTAAATCTAACATTTATCTGCGCTGGTTGTCTCTTTGGTTTATTCCAAAGAGCCTGGCAGTTTGTGTAATCGACTGCTAGCCTATCCGAATTCAATGATTACATTTTATGCCGTTGATGATAGTAATGCCTCGGATACCATGGTTTTCCTTGCCGCCGCACCTGTACCGCAGATTGGCCTGCTTATCGGCAGAGCAGCGACAAGTGCCAGCAGCAGGGACTATTTAGTTGGCCTCGTCCGCGCTCCACCTCAGGTGGGCGGAGATAACAGCCGGCGTAGCGCCACCTATCCGGTGGATGCGGACTGGATCAGCGAGCATGGAAGACAGGTACGCAGCAGGCATCGGCAAGGCTACGCATGGCGACGTCAGCTTTCTCGCGTGTCCATGCGAGGATATGGTCCATTTTTAGTTTGTGAGTGATAATATCCTTAAGATGTGGGTGTTCATATCCTTAGGGCGTGGGTGTTTATATCCTGAGGGCGTGGGTGTTTAT
The DNA here is from genome assembly GCA_009746045.1 of Mesostigma viride. Lineage (NCBI taxonomy): Eukaryota > Viridiplantae > Streptophyta > Mesostigmatophyceae > Mesostigmatales > Mesostigmataceae > Mesostigma > Mesostigma viride. The sequence continues at coordinate 1,988,128 of RPFO01000127.1, read as the reverse complement.
ATCCTAAGGGCATGAGTGTTTATATCCTGAGTGCGTGGGTGTTAATATCCTAAGGGCATGAGTGTTTATATCCTGAGTGCGTGGGTGTTAATATCCTAAGGGCATGAGTGTTTATATCCTGAGTGCGTGGGTGTTAATATCCCGAGGGTTTTGAGTGCTTACATCCTGAGGATGCGACGTCGATGTTTATACCGTTTTGTACAGGATGTGTGCTGGATGGACAAGGGTGGCATAAAGTCACCATGTCAACTGAGAGATTTTTGAGGCGGCGGTGGGGATGAAACGTTAGTCTTGTGCGATGATCTTCAGATAATCCACAACATGCTAATCCCCATTCTCCCCTCCCCGCCCCTGCCCAGATTTCTCCACCTCTCCGGTTTTCCTCCCCCCCCCTCCCTCCCCTGCTTTCTGCCTGCCTCCCCCTTATCCCTCACGTCCTGGTCTCCTCCCCCAAGTTTCCTGCCCCTCCCCACGGCTCTCTTCTCCTCCTCCTTCTTGACCTTGATTCGTCTTGCTGCCCAGCGTGCTGACACATGGCATACGGCAGCTTCTGAAAAATGTATACTGTCAAGGCAAGCAGCAAAGAGTAAACTAAATGCTGCTTACTGCTGGTACGCGAAAAAGCGCGAAAACTCAGCGTAGCTCCAGCGCAGTTTTGAACTGGGACAGGTCTCTGGCATCAATGCCGCGGCTATAGGGGTGTCCCACTCTATAGCTGCCGCCGGTGAAAAATGTATATTGCTGAATGGGCGGGGCCGCGCACTTGACTGTCTCCCTGAACCACCATCAGTCCTCCTCACATCCTCACATCCAATCTCCACACACAGCTCTCGCGCACGCCTCTAACATCCCCCCACACTCTCCCTGTAGCATCCTCATATCCGTACATCCCCCACATCCACTCGCAGCTTTCGCGCATGCTACTAACACGCATGCGCGCCCACACACACACATACACACTCACAAGCTTCCTTGAACACCATCGGCCCTCCTTGCGCCATCGCCTCTCCACCCACAGCTTTCGCGCATGCTGCCGGGTGGTCTGGCCGTGCTGGGTGCGTACGTGTACGTGCCGGACGCCATATTCAAGGCCAAGCTGCCCGAGGTTGTGCACGCGCTGCAAGCACTAAAGGAGAGCTGCGGGCCGGCGTCGGGCCGACCAGCGCCGCTGGCATCCGGCATCTCTGCAGTGGCTAATGCTGCTGCACCGGGCAAGAGCGTTGCGTTGGGAGGGGAGGGGACGGAGGAGATGCTTGCACTCCATATCAGCGCGGAGACGGGCAAGTGAGTGGGGGGGGGAGGTGGGAAAGGGGCCAGTGAGTGGGGGGGGTAAGGGCACGTTCATCGCGAGGGCGACAGGCAAGGGTTGATGGGAGAGAGAGGCAGTGACTATAATTGTGATTATGCATGCGTTTGTCATGACTGGCGATGTGTTGCGACGCCATTGCATTTCTTATGCGCTTGTAGGTGGCGAAAGGCCGCCATAGGGTCTGCTCACCTCACATTATTGGGGAATGCACTACATGACGAGAAACGTGCATTATTAGCAAGGTACGGAGGATACCCCCTGACAGGGTGAACATGAGGGGTTGCTTGGGCATGGCAGGTGCACAAGGTATCTGCGTCTACGCCTTGCATGCGGTGATGGGAGGCTTTAGAGGGCTATGCCACTTGCCACCCCATCACCATCGTCGCGGCCACTTGTGCCTGTCACCATCGCGTTGCCCCACATCCCCATGTAGGCCATTGTCGCCCCACATCGTTGTTGTACCTCACGCGGCTTTCGTCAGTACCGGATGCCATGGTTGGGTCATCATCGTGGATGCTCTTTGCCATCCCGACCAGTGCCTGCATCAGTGCCCGTCTCCACCATCTGTGCTGTTTGCTGCCCGTCTCCACCCTCTGTGGTTATTGCTGCCCATCTCCACCATCCGTGCTTTTTGCTGCCCGTTTCCACCATCTGTGATTATTGCTGCCCATCTCCACCATCTGTGGTTATTGCTGCCCGTTTCCACCATCTGTGCTTTTTGCGGCCCGTTTCCACCATCTGTGGTTATTGCTGCCCATCTCCACCATCTGTGCTTTTTGCTGCCCGTTTCCACCATCTGTGATTATTGCTGCCCATCTCCACCATCTGTGGTTATTGCTGCCCGTTTCCATCATCGCAGATCACTGTGGCCCACTTCCACCATCCTTGCTTGTCATCACCCAATTCTATCTGTTGTGCTGTTGCCTCCGCCAGGTTCACGGCCAAGAGCTGCACGCCCCAGGAGGCGCGCCCGTGCGAGTTCAAGATGGGCAAGGTGCTGGCCAGTTTCACCGCGCTCACGTCCGGCTACCAGGTGGCGCTCAGGTGACGAAAGGGGAGGTGGAGCTAGAAGAGTAGAAAAGTAGAAGAGTAGAAGGGTGCACGAGTAGAGGAGTAGAAGAGTAGACGGGTAGTAGGGTAGAAGGGTAGAAGTACTGGTGAGCCATATGGGCATTAGCAGGGTGGCGGGTGGGCCAGCTCCCTAGCAGGTCGAGCCGCCGCGCCTCCTTTTCTAGTGAAAGGTTTTCCCCACATTCCACTCACGGAGTCGCGGCGCTGCTGGCCTTTGTATCATCGCTGCATTTTTCTCGTTCTGTACCCGGTGGAGAACCCTGCTTGTCGATTGCCGCCATGTGCTTCTTGCCACCGCTTGAGACTTGGATGCTCTCTGTTGTAGTCAGTGCATGTGTAGGGATCAGCGGGCGGGGTATCACCGCTGGAATGGTCGACGCATCTTTCCTGCTTGCCAATGCACCAGGACTGCACACCCTGTTGTGGTTAGGGCCCGTGCGATCCCACGCTGGTGTTGGTGGCCCTGTGTGTGGAGAGGGGGGATCTGTGGCCAGAAGGCGTTTCCAGGGTGCCATGGAGAGATACCAGTAAATATCTGTCCATGCTAGTTGTGTTATTCTCTGCTTGAAGCTGTGGCCGTGGCTTCATGGTGGTTGTGCTGTGTGGCTTTGAAATCAATCGGAATCCGCGGCCCACCGCCCACCCACCCACATGCCACATGCCATATGCGTGCCCGTACACCCCACCCACCCCGCGCAGCGTACCGCTGCTGTCGCCCTCACCATCCGGCGCCGCCACCACGGCTGGCAGCAGCAGCACCAAGAAAGCATCCTCCGCCGCGGCCCGGCGCACGCTGCATTCCCACTTGGGGCGTCTGCTAGCGCAAGAGGAGGCCAGGCTGAGGGACGCCGTCCTCGCAGTGGGGGGGGTTGTCCCCAGTGAAACTGAACAAGTGCTGACGGTGGTGGAGAGGGAGCAAGCACAGGCAGATGCGGCACAGGCGCAGCGACTGGGGGGATGCTCCCCCCTTGAGCCAGCGCTGACGTTGCAGGTGTTCGCGCCGCTGCCATCGGCAGCGGCGTTGGACGAATGGAAGGGGGCGCTGTCCAAGGGCGGGGACGGTGGGTGGTGATGCTTCGTGCAGCAATCTTTTACCGAGTTGCTAGATCCCAATGTACGGTACTGCCTGTGCTTAAGCTTGGTGCTTATGCTTGGTGCTTTATCTACTAGTCCAGGTGCTTGTGCTTGTATGCATTGCCAATGGGTGCTTGTGCTTGTGTGCGTCACCAATGTGTGCTTGTGCTTGTCAAGGACGGGGAGGGTTTCGTTATGCGGCGCGGCATGTCCTGTGTGCACCGCATGCACGCCCATGTGCTGCTTGTTGGCCATTCGTGGTTCGTGGTACAACCAACTCCGGCCGCTGGTAGTGAGACCAGGTCTCCCTTTGTTGCCTGCCTGTCCCATGGGGCGTTCAACAGCACCTTGATAAATGTGCTGCGTGTTTCCCATTCGTTTGCAACACAGGGAAGGTGGGTGTCCCTTAGCACAGAAGCACCCTACCCCCTTGGTACAGGGGCACCCTACCCAGCACTAGACACAGGGACCAGCCACCTGGGGATCCAAGTACGCGTGAAAGCGTATTCTGGTGGCTGGCACCTGCTGCGTTCTCTAAATATAATAATACACCACGGACCCATTGCAAGTTTTCTTTCGGTGGGGGGTTTTGGAACCCGCACGCTGATCCGAGTCCCTGTGGTGTGCTGCCCACGAAGCATGGCGTCATGCTGGCGTGCCCCCCTCTGGTGTGACTCCTTTGGGGTGCCCCTTTTGCGTCGCAGGGGGCGTTCTGGAGGGCATCGTACTCACTGTCCCGTTGCCCCGTGGCGTGCTGCCCACGGTGCATGCTTGTCCTGATGCTTGTCCTGATGCTTGCGCGTCCCCTCTGGTGTTGCAGAGGGGGTGCTCGAGGGCCAGCTGGAGGTGAGGGGCAGCGTGCGCGCGCTGGCGTATGTCCACAACCGCGAGCCGTTCGCCAGGGCGGCTGACAGCATAAAGGTGGGAACGGAGCATTCTCACAAGTTAGTGGTTAAGGGTGGGAGCAAGGAGTCGTACGATGAAAGATTTTGGTACGATACTGGATTCAAACACAAGGCCTCTTGCATGATTTCGCGGCTATAGGGGCCTCCTGATCCGAAGGCATCCCAAGCGATAGCCCAACTGGGAAAAAGCTCTCTACCAGAGAGCGTTGCAAGTGCGTCCGATGTGCACCAATATGAACCTGTGGAGTGAAGCTACGCTAGCCCCACGTGGGGGATGCTTGCCCACACATCAAGGTGGGCACAAGTAGTCGAACTATGCTTGCTCATGCATCGAGGTGGGCATGGACCATTTTCAAAATGTCCGGGTGGCTGATTTCCGGGTGGGCACAAACATTTGGGTGGTGCGCGCGCATGCGTCGAGATGGGCATGGGTGATCACGATCGTTCCGTGGGCACGCGTACTTGAATGTGTGGCAGGTGCGCGATGGGAACTCATGTTATGTTTTACGGGGTCTTGGATACGTACGGTGGCTTCGTACACAGCAGGCGCTTGGAACTTGTCCATATTGTGTCGCTATGAGTCCATATTGTGTCGCTTCCGCCCTGTCATGTGTCCTGCATCACACATCATCCCATCCCACGCCCGGCCCCTGCCCCCCAGGCCGACACCCTAACCTCCTTCCCCTGCGCACCATTCCTGCTTCTTTCATCCTTCCTCTCGCACAGGCGGACATCCTGGCCACGCTGCGTGTGCGACTGGACGTGCTCTGTGAGGAGCTTGAGCGACGCGCCGAGGAAGAGGAGGAGGAAAGGCAGGCGAGGGAGGGCAATGGGGCCGGGGACAAGGGGGCCAGCCAGAAGGGGGGGGCGGCCGGGGCGGTGGGTGGTGCTGGCGCTTCCACAAGTTCTACCAAGGTGCAGCACCCCCTTCTGGCGACCGTGCAGCAACTGTGAGTTTGTGAAGATGCGATGAACGGATGTGGGTGCTCACGCAAGTTGACATCTCAGGTCATTGGAATGCCGATTGATCCTCAGTGGTTGCACCGAATGGGGAATCTTCTGTACCTCTGGCTGCCCCGTGCTGGAGGTAATGGGAAGCACTTAGGCCAGTCAGGGAAGCAAGGCGTGAGTAGTCACGGAAGCAAGGCGTGAGTAGTCAGGGAAGCACAACACAAACGACAGTCTTTGCGCTTGCAGAGCATCGTCGCAAGGAGAGTCTCCCTGAGACAACTAGCGCAAGTAGTGGGTACAGACAGCAGCTCGTCAGCCCATCCTTCTGTGCTGTACGCAATCTCTGCATTTTTCATCTCCAGGACCAGTAGTTTTGATTGGATCTTGCGCCACTCAACAACCTGCAGCGCGCTGCCTGGCACCAGCTGCAACAGCACACATCCTTTCAAGATGGGTAGGGGAAGGATGTGTGTGTGTATTGAGTGTGTGTGTGTGTGTGTGTGCCCACTTGTCCCGAGGAGTAGCCTGGTCCTTGTATGCGCACAATAGGGCTTGTCAACAAGTTGCACCCGCAGGCCACCCAGAGTCATGGGTGTGGTATCTCGGGCATGTGATGTATAGCGGACGGAACCACGTTGAATGCCAGGGTACCTGCAGCGTGGAGGGTGGGTTCCTGTGGACATGGCCGACCTTCGCATCCGCAAGTGAGTGCTCCAACACCCACGTATGCGGATCACTGCACAAGACCAAGGCCTGCTATGTTAAGGCCCAAAATGCCGCATGGACCCGGTTCTAGTTCATGTTGCCTCGTGCGCTTGCACCCTTGCGCTGGCATGCCTGCCCATGTATCTACCCCCTTTTTACCCCCTTTTTACCCCCTTTAACCCCCTTTTTACCCCCTTTTTACCCCCTTTTTACCCCCCTTTCACCCCCTTTTTACCCCCTTTTTACCCCCTTTTTACCCCCTTTGTCCACCCTCTTGTGAACCATCCCTTGCCATTGTATACCCCCTCGTCTACTCCCCTACTCCATCCCCTGGCCGACCCCCTTGTCTACTGCAGGAATGCGTCAGCGCAGCCCCTGTTCTGCCCACTTCCTCGGCGCGCTTTCGTCAAGTACCGGGGCGGCCTGCACTTCTGCGACTACCTGCTCGAGGACGAGGCCGTTCAGGTGGGTGGCGTGACGTGATGGCATTATGCAGCAAATGTGGCTCGTGGTGTAGCTGCTGCAGGACAAGGCGCTGCAGGTGGGTGGTATGACTAGCTTGCGCCACGGCTGCAAATGGTGCTAGCAGACTTAATCTTGGGTTGTATGAATGGTGGATGGTCTGCACACCGTCACGAATATGTGCTGGTTGGAGCCTCTCGCTTTTAGTATGCCTCCAGGCATAATAAATGCTACAGTAATGTTTCTTCAGCTGCGTCTTGCATGCGCATGGAGCGCATTGGGCAGCGTTGCAGGTGACAGCTTTTTTTGTGTTCCTCTTCCCCGAAATTTCACAGGACATGCCTTTCTTTATGCTGGTCTTAGCTATGGCATTGTCCTTCTTATCATGTCGCCTATTCACGCAAATTTGCCAAACTTGTACGGTACTTTTCTGTGCAGGATGTGGAGGAGCGGTGCCGAGAAGTGCTTGACTTGGAGACTGCCGCGGACATGGAGGCTATGGACAACTCGGTGGTGATGTGGATCGAAGGAGTGCCCAGGGACAGCCTTGGGAGGGAGGCAGCGGGAGCCATCGAACCTCCCCCGCCAAGCGCGGAGAAGATGTCCGTAGCACGCCGGAGTACGGGCTTCCTAGTCGCGGCGGCTGGAGCCGTAGGAGTGGCGGTTGCTGCCGTTGCCACAACATTGGGTTTAGAGTACCTCGAGCTGACTGATGTGTTGTGATATAAATAAGTGACCCAACCAGCAGTGGTCGCATGTGGTGTAACTTGTTATTTATTTCTAAGTAAAGTGCGCTTTTGTTCAGCGAGCGCTGCCCACAATTTCCCAGCAGGGTTTTTATAGTTCGTGGTCTATTTGATCATGGACCATGATGGCATGCGTAACATGTTGTGTACTGGCATCCTGTTGGTAGATGCAGATCGAATGGATTGGTTAGTCCCCAGGTGTGCCGGCAGTTTGCCTGCATATGTATTAAAAAATATATATACTTACATCAGAGTCAAGGCACCCACGTAAAAATAAACAATAAACAATAAACAAAGCTAACGCTAACAAGAGATACCTGCATATGTATGCATGTGTTTCTGATGTAAAGTATAGTACGTGTGTGCGTGTCATGCGCAGAGCAGTATGCCACGGAGCTCGTGCATGGTGGCCATTAATGAATCAACCCGTAATGAATTACAATTAATTAATTTATTAGTTGAACACATGCTCCCGTTCCCACCCTTGCAGGAAGTAGCTTAGAATGTATTATAGGCTCATATGCCCCTTCTCAGGGCTATGTGCTACATATACTCCCAACGGAGTTATGTTCCTAATTAATTAATTAATTATAATGCTCCCGTTGGGGAGTCACGGAGCACCAGAGTGAACTCGTGTGCACAGCACGGGAAGGGGGCAGAGACCACCCCGTCCTGTCGAGGTTACATATATGCCTCAATGAGTCATGCCACATGCATGAGGGTGCACAATATCGTCGACCCGTCGAATATAACAATCCGGCATCCCCTGTGGGTGCAATATGACCCCCGGTGTGAGCATATGGCATTACTATACATGGAGCCACGAAGTAGCCCATGCATGGAGCCACGAGCCACGAGGTAGCCATGGCTGACGGCGGAGCTCATAACTTTCACGTTTGAGCCCCAAATTCAGCTGTGAATATCACTATCGCTTCGTCTTTCTAAGACGCACATGCTGATATAATTTTCCGAATCTAACACGCAATATATGACGAGCAAACGTCCTTTGACGCAACGCAGTTTGGCGGATGCGCTCGCCCATGAAAATGCGGCAGCTGCGGCTGCAGCTTCGCCATCAGGTCCGGCAGGCAGCGGTGACACTAGTCGTGCACTGGTAGCCACCCAGCAACCTCCCGGGCTTCAAGCCTCGCCATCGGCATCGCCTGACCCGAAACGCACCCGCACAGCCGACAAAACAGGATGGTCCCGCCCCTAGGAACCGCGCTTTCGGTTCCACCCTTTCAAGGTCGATGATCACGACTGGAACAACATGTCTCCTGACGATGCTATGGACTGCATCTTCTTCGGGGACTACGCCTCGCTTTACGACCTGTGCCTCCATCTCTCCGACCAAGGTCGCCTCCTCTGCAGCAACGGCAGCCCCTGGCTAGCCTCCGGCGCCATGCTTGGCTGCACCCGCCCCGAACTCCAGCACGCCGTCCTCAACTCCCTTCTCCAGCGCTCTGACGGCGAGATCTGGGCTCCATCCATCTCCGCCTCCACCCTCCGTTCCATCCTCACGGAAGCCTTTCAGCAGCACGTGACCCCCCTTGCTGCCGACATTTCAGCAATCGGCGGCACGCTGACTGCTGAACTTCCTCACATTTCCACCGCCGCTGCCTCCACCTCCACCGCCGTTTCCGCCTTCACTGCCGACATCAAAGCCCAGCTCCTCGACCTAGCTCGACCAACGCCTTCAAGCCACCGCCACCGCCCTTGAGAGCTTGCATGACACCGCCGGCCTCACCGCCCAAGCGGTGCAGGAAATCGCTGCCCAGCCGGCACCTGCTGGCCCGGCCAGTGATGTTCCCTCCACCTGGGCGGACTTGCTTAAGCAGCACACCACCTCCACCACCTCCACCATCTCGGCACAACTCAAGCAACAAGCCCTCGACCTTCGCGAGGAAACCGACATCGCCCGGCGCAGCCACAATGTCATCGTCAAGCACTTCGACCAGCCGGCAGGTGAGACCTCCACGAGCCTTCTTGAGGCATTTAAGCGCGACATTCTTGCCCCCATGCTACTCACTGGTGAGCTGGACATGTCGGCTGTCCGCCTCCCCCGCGCGCGGGGGAAGGCTGGCCCGGCACCCGTGCTCCTCACCTTTAAGTACATGGCGGACAAGCTGTCGTTCCTTAAATGCCGCAAGAAGCTCTCGAGGACTCGCTTCACGCTGGACGACGACTTGACCCTGGCCCAGCAACAGCGGCGACGCGAGCTATGGCCGACCTACCTTCAGCTCCGGCACAGCGCAGGGGGGAAGCCGGTATACTGGAGGGGGGCGGTCATCCACGTTGACCACAAGCCCTGGCAGCCCCCTCCTGCCACCCCAGACTAGGGAATTCATACCAGTAGTGTAGATTAGTCAGGCTTAGCCTAGCATGTGGCCCACGCGCATGTGCGCCCATAATGGCCCCCATGGATGTTGTCTACAGAATTTAGCCAAGCCCTGCCTATAATGGGACCCCCATGGATGTTGCATTAAGAATTGAGCCATGCTATGCCATGCAGAGAGATGCTCTCTGTCGAGAAGCCATGTCCTAGCTCTTGTATAGCCATGATGATCTTCCTCCCTCACAGGCATGCTCCCCCCTTACCCGGGCATAGCGTGATAGACCATGAGGGTGCAGGTGCCCTGGTGCACCTAGAGCAGGGGTAGCTTACATTCCCACCCTTGCATGAAGTAGCCTAGAATGTATGATAGGCCATATGCCCCTTCTCTGGGCTATGTGCTACATATACTCCCAACGGAGTTATGTTACAATTCAATTCAATTCAATTCAATACATGGAGACGCGAGCAAACATGCATGCAGGCCGTGCTAGGCGAGCTAGACTCATAGCGCTAGGCTAGCGTTGACTACTGGTTAGGAGCTTTAGGCATGCATGCATGGCTATACTACCCCGCATTGGCGTTGCACATGATATGGCTAGGATCGAGTACGTCCAGGTTGCATCACCCGGCCAAGCATGGGTGTGACTACAGTATGGCTTGAGTCTAGCCCGCGTGGGCAAGTCCACAGCTGGTTGTATACTATCAACCAGGCATAGCTGTCTCACTTCATCAAGTCCCTGCCCCTTCTGGGCTTCTTGGGGTCTTGCTTGTGGCGGAGGTACTCTGGCCACAGGCCGCTATCGCGTCGCTGCTGCTGCTGAGCGGGGGTCAGGTCGTCGATCATCCATTGTCCAGGGGAGGTCGTGCGTGCAACTTCTTGCGGCGAGAGAGTGAACAGCCGCTTATCCTAGCTCCATGGAGCTGAAGGTAAGCAGGACTGGTGGGGGTGCCGCCTTGTCGGACCGCGAATGGGGAAGGCAGTGTCCACGCTGCTGCACTTCACGGCCTTCAAGGTCCAGGTGGGTAAGGAGCTTGATCATCCTCAAGAGCTAAGGTTGGCGGTTGCTGTCTCCCCTCTGGCCAGGACAGCTGGTGGAAATGACGCAGCTCCATATTCTGCATTAATTGGCGGCGGGCGCGGTCGGTGTCCTCGTGTTCTTCTGCTCGCCCCATATCGCTGAGGGCTTCCATCTCCTGCAGCTTCGTTGCGATGGCGTCCTCAATGGACAAAATGCTCGCTGACCGCAGTTGGTCCGCGTAGGAGTGCGGCGAGAGGCCATGCTGGCCATCTGCCTGCCGGGAGGTGGGCTGGGGGCAGCGCTGGTGGCCGTCTGCGCCGTGATCTCCGGGACCTGTGCGGCCAGGGCCTTGCTTTGGGCGGTGATGGCTTGATCAAGCTTCTTGATGAGCAGGCCGCACTTGCCCTCCAACTGGTTGAGGCGAGAGAGTAGGGCGGCATGCGCATCAGAAGCCTGCGTCGCAGTCGATCTGCAGCGCCGTGAGCTGCATGGTGGCCATAGTATATAGGCAGCCTTCCCATGGCCCCCCCATTCGCCTTAGCTCCCAGCCACTACTCCGGCGCCAGCTATTTGCACCGCAGCCTCTTGTTCCAGCCGGGCGGCCTTGTGGTAGCTGTGGGCAGCCGCTGGATCCCACGGGGACTCACTATCTTGCCTGCATGGGGGGCCAACAGAATCAGAATTGGTATTTGTATTTGCACACTGTCCTCCTGACGGTGGTGCTCGCCATGGTTCGGTCGGTTTTCCCCCACGCGAACATCCGGTCCGAGGATGCGGATGGCGCTGCCTTCTATTCCCCCAACCACCGGCCTGACATCGTGGTGCTGGACTTTGAGGGGGGTGGCCGGCATCTGCTTATTAATGTTTCGGTGGGGCGGCCCTTGGCTCTTAGCCACGTGGCTGGGGCCTCCCTCACGGCAGGTTACACGGCGGACCGGGCGGAGGGGGCCAAGCTCCTGGCCTACGGCGACGTCGGGCACCATCGTGTGGTGCATGCCCTTTGCCCTGGAGGAGTTTGGGGCCATGGGGCCCCTGACCTCCGCCTTCTTCAAGGAGTGTTGCCGGCTCCGGGAGGACCGGCTGGACCTGCATGGAGGGCCAGCGGGCCCCATGGTTGGCGCGGACCTGGACGTCATATTGGCGTCAGCGCTTGTCGGTGGCGCTGACTCGGGCCATGGCTGACATCATGCTCCGCCGTACGCGGGCTGATTTTGCGGTGCAGCAGGGCTATTAGGTTCCTCCCGTTAGGAGTTTCCATTGGTCTTATCGTAGTATAGAGCTTTGACATGGCTCTGTATATAGGTTTATAGCTGGGCGTTTGCTTTGGTTTGGGTGATTTCACTCTGCTGTAAGTAATTATATTTTTAACGTATATAGGCAGATGGTCTTGTATTCAATGAGACAACTATTCACGTACATGCTCGCAAGGTATTCGACATGCCAACTCCAACAGTACTTGCTTCCAGTAACATACTGCCCCAGTATCTTACAATGTGACAGGGATGGGGCACCATGCTGCATGTGAGCTCAGGCCGGACCTTACATATATATTGATATCCATGGTCCGGATTCTTCCAGATTTCTGGCCTGCCCTGTTTGTCTCTTCGATATATCAAGGAGACAACCAGCGCAGGCCAGAAATCGGGAGAATCCGGACCATTGCAGCTCGAGCCTGCCATTATCTTGTCCGCGTGTTCGAGTCGTTCATCTCGATATCCATGCAATGAAGCGCACATGATATCCGACATAAGGGCACACCTGTATCAGCTAAGAAGGATCTCGATTCCCTCGCATTAATCAAAGTACTCCTTTCACTGCATGCATGAATCACCTGAGCTAGTGTATCAAGCCTGCATACTTACATTCATGTCCCCTGCACAGACATAGGTGACGATAGTTTCAACACCGGGGGTCATTATTACAGGGAAGGGAGCTTGTTCTGCAATGCAATATAAATAAAGACGACGAGCATGTTGGAGAGTAGCACTTTCCAGGTCCAAGGCAAGCAGACTCTCGAGTCAGACGAAAGAAGCACCTGCCAGCCAAGCAGCAGGCCCACACCGTTTGATGGTTGTGAGTCCCTGCCGCAGGGCGTGTCGCGACCAGGTGCCTGCTCAGACGGCAGGAGCTCTGCATGGGTCGACCTCGACGCGCATGGATCGAAACTCTACTCTCTCGTTCTGCAGTGCCTCGTGGCGTCTGCGGTCCATCCAACGAACGCGTTCAATGGCGCTAGTGGTTGCAGCCAGCTCCCCTGCAGGGCAGACCAGCCGTCATTGGTGCTGGTCCCGTAAAACGTCTGGAAGAAGAACTTGCGACCGTACCTAGCCCACGTCACAAAGTGATGGCAGTTCTTGGTGACGGTGCAGTAGGTACCCCACTTCTCGTCGGTCATGCGCGCCGCGCGCCTTACCACCTCATTGTTGGTAAAGGGGACTTCCTGGTTCGGCGCCCACAGCGTCATGATGGCCATGTCGGTGCTGGCAAGAAAGGATGACAGCTTCTCCGTCTTTATGACCGTTTTCTTGATGCTACAGCCATGCACGTGTCGAATGGAGTAGTCGGGTGCTCCCGACAAGAGTATCGCAGTGTGCATTACCGCGCACCTTCAAAGTCGATTTCGGGCGGTCCAAGAAGGCAAGTATTGTGCACGGCGGAAGCGTCTCCAGTGCCGGGCTTATGGTACTAGGAAGTGGAAAAGCATCCTTCATTTTACCTCATCACTATCATGATTCAAATGGAACTTCTAGGTAAACTATACACGGGTTACCATGATCTTGCATGCTCAGGCGTAAGACCAATAAGACGAGGTGCTCAGGCATGACGTAAAGGATCCCTCCTCGACGAGCCTTCACCCCCAATCGCAGCAGTCAGAATACGAGTTTGGGCGGAAGTCTCCACGTGTGTACATTATGCCGAGATAAATGCGGTGTCGGCCAATGCATCATGCCATTGCCGATGGTTGGGCGTATGGTTGGGCGTATCATGAATTCATGATTCTGACTTCCGTGCTAGATTTCGTGGTGGCGGCAAGGTGGCGGTCTGAAATCGGGCCACCAGTCCACCACGATGCCAGTTGCCACAAGCAGGCAAACACCACGGACAGCATCCACGTGGCACCCTCAATTATTACAGCGCGTCGCCTCCGTCAAGCAGTCATCTCCCGGCTGGAAGCTGTCACCATTCGGCAGTTTGTCAAGTTGTGTCAAGACTCAAACCCGACTCAAGACGTGTCAACAAGTTGTGCGCCCGTCGGCTCCACTGTCCACTCTCAGTAGCCCACAGGTGCCAGTACCTAGTATCGAAATCCTCGAGACAAAGATGGCAGTTGGAGGGATGAGTGCAGTTGAAGGGATGAGATGATGTCGACGTAAAACAAAAATTCTGAGAAAAGACAGAACTAGAAAGTGATATAAGAACCAAAAGGCTAAAAGACAGTCGAAGACGTCGTTCACCCAGGGTATTTTCTTTGCTGTGTATGGTCGACGGCCGGGCAATTGGAATGCTATTGCCATGTGAAGGACCATGAAGGAAAATTGTATGCTAAACTGTATGTGCTGAAAGGTTCGCTAATTGCACCGCAGAAGTGCCCATGTTCGCTCCTATGGCTCAGCAAGCCAGTCTGTAGGGGCGATTAGACGATTGTATTTGTTTTCCGCGAGGGGAAGGAGCATCGATGGCGTGCCTCGCGTTGTCTGTGCAACCCATCCGTGGAAAGGACATCCTCATACGGACGTAAGTTCGCGGTTCTCCATACACTACTTCAGTACTAGAATACCCAAGCTAGTATTTCACCCATAGTGCCCATGGCATTGCCGTGTGAAAGATGTTTTGGTTCTGCGGTGTCCTTGCTTCCTGTGATTGTAAGCATGTCTTTTATTCCAGGCCTAGGCGCCAGGCGCCAGTTTCCTCAATTCGCTACTGCAGTCAGGCCCGCTCGTCAGCCGTGTGCGCGATGATCCTCGTCATGCGCAATTACGTTTCCATCAGAGCGGCATGCATGCACTACACATGAGTGCACCCCAGAATAACCCCGTTGCTGCCCACGTTTGTGTACAATATGCACTTTAGTACTAGAATGCTCACCTCAAGTTCCGTAGCGCTCTTATAGACACGTGGCAGTTCATGCCAACGGTGTGGCGATCGCCGTGCACATCTCACCGGCTGCCACACCCTTACCACTGATACCCCCCGGATTTGTACTGGTTTCCACCCCTTTTCCATCCCCACCGTGATTTCACTGGCCAGCACCCCCTTATCATCACCCCGGCCTTGTCACTGCTCACCACCTGCTTTGTATCACCACTCCCGCGCCACTGGCCACCCACTCTGTGTCATGAAACATCATGCTTGCTTTTGTCACGCCACCCACTCTGTGTCATGAAACATCATGCTTGCTTTTGTCACGAATCACTGCCCCCTCGCCGCTGACCCCCAACCGGCTGCTTGCACCGCTCTCCCCCCCCTCCCCTTTCTGTGTGCCACCAGCCGCGAGGACTTTCAGTTTGCGACTGCGCTGGAGGTGGCGCGTGGCTTCTCGGATCGCATGCAGAAGGAGCGCGAGGCCGCGGCGCTGCTGCAGGCATCCGGCACGCTCACGCCCAGGTAGGGAGCAGCGCTCATTTTTGCGCCGGTCCCAGCGGGGATTCCCGGCGAGGGCATGCCGGTCCCTGCAGGCCGAGAAAGTTGCCGGGCCGGGGCCGGCGCGCCAGCAGGCCCTAGAATTGCCGGGCCAGGCAATTTGCGCAGGAGACTAGAGCCGTGTCACGGTACCTTGGTCGCTCGACCGCAGTGCCTTACCATCCGTGCAGACAGAGCTTGGGCAACTTGCGCAGGAGACTAGAGCCGTGTTACGGTACCTTGGTCGCTCGACCGCAGTGCCTTATCGTCCGTGCAGACAGAGCTTGGGCCGTTGGGGTTAGTCATCTGCAGTCAGTCCGGTCCGTCAAAATCATCGTCCCCAATCTGAGTTGTACTAAGTACGATGTTGGTTTATTCTAGCACATGCGGAGTGGTTTATTCTGGCACATGCGGAGTAGCCAAACTGTAGACGACACCCGGCGGGCGCGAGGCAGACTATCCCTCCAAAATGCTTTCTTGACAGAAGCATGGATCTGCCAGGGACCCTTGGGTTACCTAAATGGTTGCGTGCCAGACGCCGGGAACCTGGCGGCTGTCCCCGGCCCCCGGCTTCTGCTAATCTTTGCCCGCGCGGGGCCGGCTGTGCTAAAAAGACTCAAATGAGCACTGGTAGAGAGTAGGATGGAATGTAATGCTTGCCTTGTACGCTGACGCCCCGGTGTGGAGTACTATGTTTCGACAGATTCCCCGAAAAGTTCTTGAGGAAATCTTCATTTTGGCACAGAAAGTATCAAATACTGGGTGCGCTCAGGGTGGGTTCCGTATTACCTGTTCACACGCCTGCAGGAGGCACAGCGTACAGTACCTTGAAAAACCAGCAAACCCTGGCCGAGTTTTCCTCCTAAGATGCAAAATCCGGGCAAGATTTTAGGTCGAAAATAACATTCTTCCAGTAGTTTTTTTTCCGTGTATTCGGTAGTCAATAGTGCGAGCATGGGAGCTGGCATGGGTGCCTCTGGTGGCGTGGAGTGCGCATGCAGGAGGGATAGCCCCTGGCGTTACGGGGGGAAGCGGAGGTGCCAGATGGGAGCACAGGATCAAGTCCTATTTTCGGCGTCTTTTCATGCGCAGTAATCAAGCAACTGGGGCCTTGCGCATAGGTTATTGCTGTTGTGCAGTGCGGTGAAGAGGGAGATTCCTGGCAGAGCTTTAGGCCCGCCTTGTAGAGCCACGCCGTCCACAGGCCGCAACAGGTCTTCAGGGAACGGAGTGCGATGCAACTCACAAAAGAAAACCCGCAGATCCATGCGTCCTGGTTCAGGGCCGAACGGATGACTGGTCTTGACCCAGGTTGAAAGAGTCGCTGCAAGCGTTGTTTGCCATGGCTCCTCTTCCCGGGCTCGTTCCTCTGGGGCTTGGCTGCGGACGTGACTGCTGTCTGCAACCACCCACATGCATGGTGTTGACTGTCTACAGGGTGTGCCAAACATGGTTGTGCGGAGAATGGGACTTTGTCACCAGCGCAGAAATGGATTTCGGGCCATCGCTGGAATGCAACAATCTTGCAAACTGGCTGTCCATGGGGAAAAGGAGAAATATCCATTAACATTGCCCTTGCATGCTTTGGGTGCACCGTACATGCCGCGGGACTTGTGTGAGACGCTCGTATGCTGGTCGGGCCACCGGCTTCCGTGATTGACGTCCGCCCCTTCCCCTGATCCTTCCTGCCTCACCCCCAGCCAACCGAACCCCACCATAGCTTGATTTCCATTCTGGCTGCCTTTTACCCGCCGCCCTACCCCACCCCATCTTCCCCCATCTTCACACCTTCCCCCATCCTCACACCTTCCCCCATCCTCACACCTTCCCCCATCCTCACACCTTCCCCCATCCTCACACCTTCCCCCATCCTCACACCTTCCCCCATCCGCACACCTTCCCCCGGCGAACCCTGCCCCACCCACCCTACACCCGTACCATCCATCCACGCATCTTGTCCTCCTCCCCCCCCCCCCCACACACACCCGCCTCCAGCGCCATCGACGAGCATGGTCTTCTCAGTTTCACGGCGGGGCAGGTGCTGGTGGCGGCCGATGTGCTGTGAGTGACAAATGCTGGCATCTCACGCGTCCCGTAGAGTAGTCCCGTCGCTGATGAGCACGCGCCTGTCCACGCCTGGCGCAAGGCGATGGCAAGAAATGTGGTTAGAAATGGGATGGTGACATGGTTTGTGGTGGTTTGAGGGGTGCCCTGCAGCACTGGGGGAGACCGCGGGTATGAGTGGCCGAGATGCATGCGATGACATGTGCCACTACCTACAGATGTGTGTCACTGATGTGTCCGTGAGGGCAGTATGGCGGCATCCCGTAAGGGGGACGGGATACGCCTGTGCGGAACAGGCGACCGGCGCTCAACCCATGGGGGGGGGTTAAGGGTTACTGGAAGAAAAGGATGCGGCGCATGCGCTGATTAGTGTTGAGTATGCGGTGATTAGTGTTGAGTATGCGCTGATTAGTGCGGAGCATGCGCTGATTAGTGCGGAGCATGTGCTGATTAGTGCGGAGTATGCGCTGATTAGTGTTGAGTATGCGCTGATTATTGCGGAGCATGCGCTGATTAGTGTTGAGTATGCGCTGATTAGTGTTGAGTATGCGCTGATTAGTGTTGAGCATGCACTGATTAGTGTTGAGCATGCGCTGGTTAGTGTTGAGTATGCGCTGATTAGTGCGGAGTATGCGCTGATTAGTGCGGAGTATGCGCTGATTAGTGTTGAGTATGCGCTGATTAGTGTTGAGTATGCGCTGATTAGTGGTACCAAGGGCAGAAAGGTGGGTGCACCAAGCGTGGGCGTACACAGCAACGGTGGGTGTGCCAGGTTGCCCAAAAGTCTATTGCTATGTGCGTACCTCCAAACTATTCCTCTCCTTCGCTTGCCCACCCTGACCTTTGTCACTTGTGCTGTTCGGCATCCAATCAATGCAGCAAACAAAGAGCCGTGGAAAACGTTGCATGGGGTGTGCCCGCGCATCCATCGACCCACCCGTTTTTGTCAAGCAACGATGGGTTTTGCCAGGCACTCGTCTATGGCTCTCCCCGCGCGGCTGCGCACAGCCCACCCCACGTCTGCATCTGTGCGTGTGCCCCGTCAACCACGCTTATAAATAGCACGCACACATGCACGGTTCTTCGCTCTATCGCTCTCGTGTGCTTTTGCTCTCGTGTGTGCTGCTGGGTGGTGACCGTGTCCTTTCATGCGTGGTGCTCGTGGTTGCATGTGCGTGCCATCGCCTGCCCTTTACGGGATGTCGATTGCCCCGGTGTGCTGCTGCATGGATGGGGGCTGCCCCGGTGTGCTGCTGCATGGATGGGGGCTGCCCCGGTGTGCTGCTGCATGGATGGGGGCTGCCTGGTGGGCGGAGGCCGCCACCTGTGGTCTTGCCGTGTGCGCGCAGCTACCGCGTGCTCTACCGCCTGGTCCACGGCGTCTACGTCCTGGCCATCTTGGGCACCTCGGAGCGCTCCAACGTGTTCGAGGGCATCGACGTCATCAACCAGGCCACCATGTGCGTTGGGGGGATGTGGGGATTAGGGGGAGGGATAGGGGAGGGGAGGGGGAGGGAAGGGAGGGGGGGGGAGGGAGGGGAGGGGAGGGGGAGGGATAGGGAGGGGGGAGGGGAGGGATAGGGGGGAGGGGGGAGGGAAGGGAGGGGAGGGGGGGGGGAGGGGAGGGGGGAGGGGAGGGGAGGGAGGGGGGAGGGGGAGGGGGAGGGGAGGGGAGGGAGGGGAGGAGGGGGAGGGGAGGGGAGGGGGAGGGGAGGGGGGAGGAGGGAGGGAGGGGGAGGGGAGGGGAGGGAGGGGGAGGGGAGGGAGGGGGAGGAGGGGGAGGGGGAGGGGGAGGGGGGAGGGGAGGGGGAGGGGGGGAGGGGAGGGGAGGGGGAGGGGGGAGGGGGGGAGGGGGGAGGGGGAGGGGGGAGGGGGGGAGGGGGAGGGGGAGGGGAGGGGGAGGGGGGGAGGGGGAGGGGAGGGGGGAGGGAGGGAGGAGGAGGGAGGGAGGAGGTGGAGGGGGGGAGGGAGGAGGTGGAGGGGGGAGAGGGGGAGAGGGGAGAGGGGGAGAGGGGAGAGGGGGAGAGGGGGAGAGGGGAGAGGGGAGAGGGGAGAGGGGAGAGGGGAGAGGGGAGAGGGGGAGAGGGGGAGAGGGAGAGGGGAGAGGGGGAGAGGGGAGAGGGGAGAGGGGGAGAGGGGGAGAGGGGGAGAGGGGAGAGGGGGGGAGGGGGATCCAGGCACATGGCCTTGGTTACGTGCACCGTCATGCGCCATGGACAACAGATTCTGTCCACACCAGTTCTCCACATTACGCTTCTTGTGATTGCACGTTAGTGCCGGCTGTACTCTCCAATACGATTAGGAAGTATGCACTGGCAAACCAGGGCCCGCTTCTGCCTCGAACGGGGCTTCAAGTTACATGTATAGGATCTTGGTATGTCTACGATGCTTTTGTGTGATGAAATGATCAACTCTCACACTGTTTCTACATTTGGACTGTGTGCGAAAGGGCAAAGCATGATTTGGTGCCGCTGGTTCACAGCTCATGGCTCTGTGCATTGGTTGAGTATTTTTTGTGTGTTATTGTATTTTGGTAGAGTCTTTCTACGGTGGTATAATTCATCTTTCTGCTTCCCCCCCCTTGGCAGGTTTCCATGTGACCCTATTGTTGACATTTGCGCATGAGGTGGCTGGCTGCGCATGTTGCACTTTTGATGTCCTGTCTTTCGGGTCCTCTGTCTTCCGGGTCACCCGCCTGTTGTGTCCTCTATTCCAGCGCGCTGCGAGCGCTCTGCCGTGGCACCGACGTAACGCCAGAGAAGCTGCTCAAGAAGGATGCGGAGGTGAGCTGACTTGCTGGCATAGGCAACCAGGTCATTGGGGAGAGTGAAATGTGGGACAAACTGCTCAAGGAGGGTGCCGAGGTATTGAAGTGTGCTGGTGCACACACATTGAAATGTGCTGGTGCGCCCACGCACGATGTGCGGTGTGGGGATGGGCAGTGTTGGCTGGAAGTTCCGGTGCCTGTAGGTTGCGTCAGCAGGAGAAGACATTGGGGCTAACAAAAGGATGTTGTGTGCATTAGGGATGGTGCTGGCTGTGCCTGCTGTTGTTTTGTCTGCTGTCGTGGCTGCCATGGGTGCTGTGAATGTGGAAGAGAAGAGGACTTTGCTGAGAGCAGTTTTCCATTCAAGGCAAGGGCGACCCCTTCTCCCAGGGGAAAGGGGGTCGGGGGTCGGATTGTCCAGACCTGGGCTCACGCTCTTTATCTCGTTGGTGTTTGTGAGCGACCCGCATGGCAAGGGCCACTCACTGCCCTCGTTGCTCTATTGGCCTTGCGCCCTCAAGATTGTTCCCACGCCCACCGCCTCGATGTGGGAAAGCGAAAAAGGGACAGAAAGGGGGATTACGAAATGCGGCATCACCTCTGGAACGCACTCTCGTCCAACTTTTTCACAATCCAGCCCCACATAGTAGGCGTCCTGCACATCCCGACATTGCCTTGGGACTTGGGACCTTGGCGGCCCCTGTCGCGTAGGCCTTTCTGCATATACCTGGACCACAATACCCAACGCACACGTATCGCCACACACTGAACCCCCACATGCGCATGTCACCATCCAGTTCTATCGCGCCATGGAAGCCGTCTTCAGGAGTGGCGGCGGCGCGTGCCTGGCGGCGCTGCCCTCCGACCTGCGCGGGTACATGGACATGCAGATGTCCCTGGCAGGCGGGGCCGGCCTGCTGGGCGCCACGGGCATGCCGCCCACCGCCACCGATGGCGACGTGGATCGGTCGCTGTTGGCCGGCCAGATCAAAGCATCCCCGCTGGCGCCGGACGCACACGCTGCATACCACACCATCAAGGGGAGCAGTGGGGGGGGAAGCGCGGGAGCCCCCGGCGGCCGAGGGGCATTGCTCCGCGCTCTCAACTCTGTGGCGTTCGCGGTGGCACCCCGCGGTGCCAAGGGCGGGGCCGCTGCTGGCGACGGCACAAACCCTGCTGGCAGCTCCATGCGCTCCTCTCGAGATGGCGGCCTGCCTCCTCTGGGAGGGGGCCTGAAGACCCCCGATGGCGCTGCTTCCACCTCGTTCGCGGCCGAGGGCGGCGGGGACCCCTTCGGCGGCCAGGTGTCGCGCAGCCGCAACAACAGCTTCCGTGCCACACCCGTGTCAGCGTCGTTGGATGGGTCCCTGGATCTGTTTGCGACACCGGCAGTGCACTCCGAGGATGATGCGAGCAAGGGGGTGGGGGCTGGGTCGGCATTGCACGAACTGTTTGCACCACTTGGGGCAGGCAAGGAAGGAGAGGCCGTGGCCGGGTTCGGGGATGACCCGTTTGCCGTGTCGAGCAAAGGGGCCGCCTTGCCTCCGGCGCGTTGGCCAGCAGAAGGGGACGATTTGGCCAAGCCCAGGGCGGACGGAGGGGGGGGTGCCGCGGGTGCGGCCCCTGCATCGTGGACAAACATATCTGGCGACAGCCAGTGGGGCAAGGGAGGGGTGGATGATTTGTTTGGAGCTGCGGAGCCAGGCAAGGGCGGCGTGACGGCCGATGGTAGAGGCGGAGCGGACGCCGGTGGCGCATGGGACCCGTTTGGGTCGTCCAAGGAGGAACCCTTTGGGACACCGTTGACGGCGGAGGTGCAGGGTGGGGGGGTCGGCAGGTCAGGGGCTTCACAAAGGAGGGATGTGGGCGGCGCGGGGGAGTCGTTGCCGATGGACCAGGACTTCTTCGCACTCGACACGAGCGGTGGGGGGGCGGAAGCGGGGGGAACTGGTGAGGCTTGCATGTCTTACAGGTTTTATTCGGCCTCGCGCGTTGGATTTTCTCTGGGCATGATCTTGTCAAATGTTTCAGACATCTTTGAAAACGTCTCCTCCCTGGTGGTCTCTCAAGCCGCTCGCATCCCTTAGATGATGTAATCAATGGTATGGTCAGTGATGTCATCGGCGGTGTCATCCACCTAGATCGTATCCTTCTATCGCTGTCACTGAATATCCGGCATGATGGATGTGCCACATGCGCCTCGTTCCTGTGCCTGATCTGACAATAATGGAATCTGGCGAGCGAGAGATTGGTCATCGGCTATCTCACCCTAAGGCTTATTTTCTGACACGCCTTGATTGTATCGCCACCTACATGCCAATGCCTGCGTAGCGTTGAGCTATCACTTCAGCGATGCCCACGGCCCAGGGCATCTTACTTGTGAGCAGCACAGCTCCCTGTGAGAGCATTTCGTGCGCATGTGTTTCTCTTCAATAATCATGGAGCTGCTTCCTCCCCGGAAATCCTGGCTCGATGCAGCTTTCTCCTCTTAACTCGCCTTCCTTGGTAGACATCCCCTCTCTCGCTTCCCCTTGCCCCTGCCTCCCCGCCAGGTGGCGTGCCCCAGATCCTCCGCTCCTCCTTCTCGCCCTCGCCTGAGGACATCCGCAACATCGCCGCGGCTGCACGCGGCGCGCTGCCACCTGCCGCCAAACGCCCGTTGGGTGACAGTGATGAGCTGGCGGCCGGGGGCGTAATCGTGTGGGTGGAGGAGTCGGTGCTGGCGCAATTCAGCGGAAGCCGGCTCGTGCGCGCGGGCATACTGGGCAAGGTCAAGCTGCAGTACCCCATCGGTGTGGTTTCGGATGGCAGCGAGAAGATCCGGTTCCGGATGTCGGGTCTGCGCGCGCTGGAAGACCGGGTGGGTGGTGAACCCTCGGCATGCCTGGGGGGGGGGGGGCGATTCTGGCTCATTTGCTTGCTTATGGGGGGAGGGAGGATCACATTCCGAGAAAATGTCATGCAGCGGTTATCCATGCTGTGTCACTCATTTTCGTGTCCCACCACCACACACACATTCCTCTCTCAGTTTCTCTCTTCCCAACCGCCGAGTGTACAGGCGGGGGCCGAACCCTCCGGCGAGAGGCGCGGGGATGTGCGCCGGGGCGGCACACGCCCTGCATTGCCACGATTGTTGTTCGCATTGTTGCTGTTTGAAGCCATACTTTTCCGGTCCAAGTTGAGAAATGGACGAATGAGCAACTCTGAGTGAAATGATGAATGTATTATGTATAGGAATAATACACAATGAGCTCGGAATGGGATCTGTGCGTGGAAGCTGCTCGGTCTGGTGGCACTCCCCAGTGCTACGCCTATATGCCTATGGCGACGCCGACTAGCAGCGCCTACAAGTGGACAACTGTACACTGCAATGCCATGCGACCACGTCACCTGCATCAACTACACTCGGCCCGTCAGAACCGGCTAACCCGGTTCTGGCGGGTCGAGCTAGAGACTAGGCGCAGTCTGGCACTAACTGCACAACAGTCCACATGACACCTCAGTACCGTACGGACTGCGGTACAGTACTGAGGTGTCCCACGGTAGGCAATACGCGGCGCGCAGGCCGGAAATCCGTGTGTCAGCCTAAGCATCTCATCTAACTCTCCCCACCCTGTCCAATTCACAGACAAGCATGCACTCATCCACCCACATCCGCCCACTCCCCCACCCACCCACCCACTCACCCACCCAAACATACCCCCCCACACACAGACACTGCTGATGAACAGGGCGGTTGTGTCGCTGGAAGGCGTCAAGGGCGACTTCTCGGTCGACTGGAACCGGACGAGACCTGAAGCCGCCGGCTGGGCCGTGAGCGCCCCCCCTAGCGCCCGCAATTCCGTCTCGTCCTCCTCAGCCCCGCCGCTGCTGCGCCAAGTATGCTTGTTGCAGTACCGGCTGCGGCCGCCCACCTGCCCAGTGCCGCTGGGACTGAGGTACGTCTGGCCGCACACAAACACTGCTGCAGTTGCATAGACGTATCCAAATACCTGCACTTGAACGTATACAATCACCTGCACTTTAATGTCTTATGAACACTTGCACTTAAACGTGTATAAACACCTGCATCTTAATGCAAAGATACACTTACAGTTAGTCATATATCAGCATCTACACCTGGATATTACCCAGCAGCCGTGTTGCAACCTGGTAGGGTTGCAGGGTTACAACTACGCTCGCGCAGTGTGTTGTGGCATGATCCTGGGGCTGTCGGCGTTGCTAGGCTGTTCTCTCCGCAGACATTGGGGTGTTAGCACATCGTTTCCTCCTGACATAGACCCCCTTTGGTGGGGGCACACTTGAAGCAGCTTTCCCCTAGTTGAGATCGCAACATCTTCGTAGGATCGTGGTCATCATACAGGGCTAAACTCATTCAAGTGAACCCTCGTGGCAAGGGCTGGAATTCGTTTGTTAGACGAATAGGGAATGCAGGCACAAGGGAACGGGTAGTCAACACCGGAGTCATATGCCGTAATGATGTCGTGAGCTAAATTAGGGCGGGTAGCCCTAAACAGGCAGGTAGTTAACACCGGAGGCGTACAGCATGCCTTAATGATGTCATGAGCTAAACTAGGGACAAATGCCAAAGGTCTTGGGGGCCCCGCGGCTGGCGACAGCAAGGCAGTTTATCGTGGCTCGCTGCCCACGTGCATGATTTTTTGGATGCTGGCTGCGCCACCGTGCTGTGCCGCCAGGCTGCACGGGAATGCTGCGCGGTTGCCCCCGTCTCCCACGCCTACAAACCCGTGCCTGCACACACACCTCTGATACGTTGAGCCGTACTTAACGCTTTCCCTGAGATACGTGGTTGAAACGTCACGCTCCCTCTCATGCCCTTTTTTGTCTCATTAAGGCACAATGCTCCCTATCATCCGGACGCTCGTTCGCAGTATAGAAAGCTCCTGCTGGGGTGTAGCGCGTGCCTCTGTCTCATCCCTTCCTCCGTCTCACCCCTTCCCCCGTCCCATCCCTTCCTCCGTCTCATCCCTTCCCCCGTCTCATCCCTTCCTCCGCCTCATCCCTTCCCCCGTCTCATCCCTTCCCCCGTCTCACCCCTTCCTCCGTCTCATCCCTTCCTCCGTCTCATCCCTTCCCCCGTCTCACCCCTTCCCCCGTCTCATCCCTTCCTCCGTCTCATCCCTTCCCCCGTCTCATCCCTTCCCCTGTCTCATCCCTTCCCCCGTCTCATCCCTTCCTCCGTCTCACCCCTTCCCCCGTCTCACCCCTTCCTCCGCCTCATCCCTTCCTCCGTCTCATCCCTTCCCCCGTCTCACCCCTTCCCCCGTCCCATCCCTTCGCCCGTCTCATCCCTTCCTCCGTCTCATCCCTTCCCCCGTCTCATCCCTTCCCCCGTCTCATCCCTTCCTCCGTCTCATCCCTTCCCCCGTCTCATCCCTTCCTCCGTCTCATCCCTTCCCCCGTCTCATCCCTTCCTCCGTCTCACCCCTTCCCCGTCTCATCCCTTCCTCCGTCTCATCCCTTCCCCCGTCTCATCCCTTCCTCCGTCCCATCCCTTCCCCCGTCTCACCCCTTCCCCCGTCCCATCCCTTCCTCCGTCTCATCCCTTCCCCCGTCTCACCCCTTCCTCCGCCTCATCCCTTCCCCCGTCTCATCCCTTCCCCCCTCTCATCCCTTCCCCCGTCTCATCCCTTCCTCCGTCCCATCCCTTCCTCCGTCTCATCCCTTCCCCCGTCTCATCCCTTCCCCCATCTGATCCCTTCCCCGTCTCATCCCTTCCTCCGTCCCATCCCTTCCTCCGTCTCATCCCTTCCCCCGTCTCACCCCTTCCTCCGTCTCATCCCTTCCTCCGTCTCATCCCTTCCTCCGTCTCATCCCTTCCCCCGTCTCATCCCTTCCTCCGTCTCATCCCTTCCCCCGTCTCACCCCTTCCCCCGTCTCATCCCTTCCTCCGTCTCATCCCTTCCCCCGTCTCATCCCTTCCCCCGTCTCATCCCTTCCTCCGTCTCATCCCTTCCTCCGTCTCATCCCTTCCCCCGTCTCATCCCTTCCCCCGTCTCATCCCTTCCCCGTCTCATCCCTTCCTCCGTCTCATCCCTTCCCCCGTCTCATCCCTTCCTCCGTCTCATCCCTTCCTCCGTCTCATCCCTTCCTCCGTCTCATCCCTTCCCCCGTCTCATCCCTTCCCCCGTCTCACCCCTTCCCCCGTCTCATCCCTTCCTCCGTCTCACCCCTTCCCCCGTCTCATCCCTTCCTCCGTCTCACCCCTTCCCCCGTCTCATCCCTTCCTCCGTCCCATCCCTCCCCCCGTCTCATCCCTTCCCCCGTCTCATCCCTTCCTCCGTCCCATCCCTTCCTCCGTCTCACCACTTCCCCGTCTCATCCCTTCCCCGTCTCATCCCTTCCCCCGTCTCATCCCTTCCCCCGTCTCATCCCTTCCCCCGTCTCATCCCTTCCTCCGTCTCATCCCTTCCCCTGTCTCATCCCTTCCTCCGTCTCATCCCTTCCCCCGTCTCATCCCTTCCCCGTCTCATCCCTTCCTCCGTCCCATCCCTTCCTCCGTCTCATCCCTTCCCCCGTCTCATCCCTTCCTCCGTCTCATCCCTTCCCCCGTCTCATCCCTTCCCCCGTCTCATCCCTTCCTCCGTCTCATCCCTTCCCCCGTCTCATCCCTTCCCCCGTCTCATCCCTTCCTCCGTCTCATCCCTTCCCCGTCTCATCCCTTCCTCCGTCTCATCCCTTCCCCCGTCTCATCCCTTCCCCCGTCTCATCCCTTCCCCCGTCTCATCCCTTCCTCCGTCTCACCCCTTCCCCCGGCTCATCCCTTCCTCCGTCTCATCCCTTCCTCCGTCTCACCCCTTCCTCCGTCTCAACCCTTCCTCCGTCTCATCCCTTCCTCCGTCTCATCCAGTTAACGTAAAGGATTTACGTTAGATGGATAGAGATTGTTACGCTCTTTCCAACGGCACCTTGAAGGCCTCATTTGGTTACGGGACGTAAAAGTTATGACGTTTCCTAGGCTGTGCCGACAGTACCCGGCGCGCCACTGTGGGCGCGTACGGACACAGGATGTACAAGTGTTACTTTGATAGTCCGCAGGACGTTGACAGGACTTGTACAGGACTTGATGGTCAATTGATAGGTAGGGGCGCTGTAGCGCGCCAGGACCTATGAGACAATTGATGCTGAGCAGTGTACGGATAAGTCCACAGGACTAGCCGTATGGACCATTGATAGATCTGCGCGCCAAAGGCGTGCCAGAGTCTGTGTAATCAATTGATTGACAGTTCAGCTGTGACAGTGCAGCTGAATACTTGGACGCGTCCCTAACAACCTATATGTGTGACTTGGTTGCACCGGGACGCTAGTTCTTGCGTGCACGTTCTCTTGGCACTGCGACCCTGTCGTCTGTGCTGCGTGCAATCTTGGAAGTGACGTGACTTACGTCTGTGTTCCTTGTTATTAATAAAGGCAACTTCCTGCAAGAACCATGGCGGAATTCTTGGCATTCACTCTCATACAACTCGTATTACACGCCTCGTTCCAAATATGCCAAATTCTGAAGAATTCCGAATTCCCGGCGATGAGGAGATAGCCGCACCGCCGGCTGATCCTTTACCAAGACCGGCTGCGCCGTCGTGGCAGCAATTGCTTGACGAGGTCACGATATCGCTCGACGAACTTCATCGTCGGCAACGCGCAGTTCTTCCATTGCTCGGGGATTTCCCCGAGGACCCCCAGTTGCCGCAGCTGGTGCCGGCTATACGCGCGCCGTTGGACCAGATTCGCAACATTTTGTCGCAATTTACGGTCCAGGTGCGTGGAGGTTTGCGGTCGGTGAACAAAGTCACCACTGCCATCGAGGAGCTGGACAACGCCATCTCTTCGCTCACCGGCTACCAAAGAAATTTACAAAACTGGGCATCACTACGCACGGGGGGCGCGCCGGTGGTGTCGACAAACTTATTTCAAGACCTCGCGTTGCTGTCGCTGCTCACACGCGGCGTACGCAGTCGCGAACGCCAGGTTCTCATTAACCTGGTGGCTTTTCTCGCATCTTTGCGAGAGTGGATTCCCGCAGGTTGGGAATTGTTGTCGATTTTTACACATCCTCTGCGCCTCGTCGCGCGTCGGCGCATCGCAACTTTCGCGCCGGGGAGCACACCGGTTTTGATACATACCGGCGCAGGTCCGGCACACACGCCGGATATGGAGGATCGTGAGTTTGCCTATGAGTACTGCGATTTCCGGGGCCTCGACTACTGAGTCGGCCATTTTTTTTTTTCCAGTGCTCGTCGACATTTTGTCGAATTTTCAGCGGCGATTCGCGGGGGCGGCGGCGACACCGGCGCAGGCGGCAGTTGCGACAATTCTTTGTACATACTTTATTCTGCTGCTTTGCTGAGGTGTTTTGAATAGCTTGTAGTGCAGAATGGCAGACGGGCGCCGTAGCAAAGGTGCCCCAGCCAGTGGGAATAATGGTGGTGCTGGTAGCGGGACAGCTCACGTAGATGACGTGGGTGTCACCGGGGAAATTACCAATGTTCATCACAACCCTAATAATACACAAGCTGTTCTTGGTTATGATCTCACTACCCAGGGTTTGCTTATTGTGAATCAACTGCAACCTGTCACGTCAGACACAAAGCCCAAGCAGGCTGAAGAGTTTGTGGAGGGGCTAGAGGGGTTTCCAAGTTTGTACGGTGGTACAAACTATTACCAGATCTGGATAGGTAGCCAGACTTTTGGCAACGCATTTCTTGGAGATCCAGTCCTCCCCAGATTTAATCAAACCCAGTGTGACCTGGGGACACATAATGGGAGAGGACATGAGCTTCACCAGGCCTTGGTAGTTGATAGGGCTGTGTCCAGCAAGTGAGTGAGGACCAATGCCCAAACTGCTTGGATGACTAGCAGCTGGCAATATGAGGTCATCAACCAAGGGCTCCTGCCCCTGGCACACTTGCACACGCTTAACCGACCTGGTTACTGCACGTGATAGGTGAGTGGTCCTGAAATTAATCAGTGGGACCTGACCAGCCCCTTCCTTAGTCAGGAGAGAGGACGTGATCACTACTCCATCCTGGCATAGGAAATTCTGCCCCAGAAGAGCAGGTCCCTGATAGCCCTCCAAGACACAAAATGCAGTGTCCTGTCCAAGGATAGGAATAGATACCTCACCCAGTACCTTCACGTGTACCCCGCCACTGAAGTCAGACACAAACTGATAGCTGGGTTCAGTCATGCTGTACCCTGCTGCAGCCCTGGTCCCAATGATGGAAACCTGAGAATTAGTGTCTACCTCTAAGGCAGTGTCCAGCCCCAGATTGCCATGCCACCTGAGCTTGGCTACCTTGGGCTGCTTCTTGGCTCTTTGTAGAGCCCCAATCAATCCAGCCAAACTTGTCCCCCTGGGCTTGGTTAGTGCCTTGGGCTTGACAGTTGACTCCCCAGCTGTTGACCTTGCAGCCTGTTCAACAAGTACCTCTGCAACCTGGCCAGGGCTGACAGATTCCCCTGCAACAGATGTGGTCGTTGCGTCAGTGATGTCACTTGGGACCTGAAAATCCTGCAGATCCTGTGAGCCTTGTGCCTGACTGCCCTCATTCATCAGGTTAGGCTTGACATATGACCAACTCAGCCGGTGTACATGCTTTGGTTCGTCCTCCATGCTGACCAAGCATGCGTGGCTAGCTTCATCAACCTGGGTAACCACCCCAGGACTCCAGCTACCACGTTTGCCATAAAGGCTAGGTTCCTTCCAAGCTAGGACCTTCTGACCCACTTGTGGCTCCAGCATCTTCCAACCCCGGTCCTTCTCCCTCAGCTTGGCAAAGGTGACATGTGCAGCATGTTTCCAGCCCTCCAGCACATGTGGTGGGCACAGGCCATGATATAGACCCATTGGGCTGACAGCAACTCCATCATAGTAGAAGTTAACCCTGCTGTTCAGCTGCTGCTCCACGTTCCTCAGCCATGCACTCCTGACAAGTGCAGGTGCAGACAAGGGTACCCAGTCTTCAGAGATGATCAATTTCTTGACCTCCTGGATTGCCCTCTCGATAGCACCCTGCTGCCCATGAGCCTCCCTAGGTGTAACCAGCAACTCAGGAAGGGTAGGATCACCCTTGAGATGCTGAAACTGCATGTCCACCTGGATCCTTGTGGTAGGAAACTTGGCTCTTACATTCTGCAGGGCAGCCAGCAAGTACCTGTTCTTCATAGAAGGTAAATGCTCTAGCACCTTGTATTTCGTGTACCTGTCCACGCACACCAACAGTTGCATGCCCCTGATGTGTTGGATATCACACTGCAGATCACCAATGCTCTGAGGTAGAGCTTTGGCATGTGATTTCCTGGGCTTGTTGGAGGACAACTGGCACTTACACCGTGAGGCAGCTTGCTGACACGCCTTAAGAAGGGGTGCCCTGCCCATACGGAAGGCAAAGTTGTTTGACAGAGAAGTGGCATGCCCAAACATGTTGTGGATTCGGGCACCCAACTCCTGGTACACAGAGGAAGCAGTCCCTGGCACAGTCAGGACTGTGCTGTCAGGTTGTCCAGCATCACCATGCTGACTTCCATCCTGTTCTGACTCAGAGCCTGAGTCACCCTGCTCATGCCCAACACCTGGACCGCCAGCAGGGACCACATGCATACCACCAGAGGCCTTCACACCCCTCTGTGGTTGTACATTGGTTTCTCTCAAAATGAGAGGTCCACCCTCGTGCCCAGCACGAGGATGCATGGGGTCAGACATTCTTACAGCTGCATCAGCTGTCAAGGACGTCTTCATAGGAACCTGTACCTCTCCAGGTGACCTGGGGCCACCCTGAACCTGGAGATCACCCTCTTGTTGCCCAGATATAAAATCTGCATTGGAGCACCTGGCCTCCCCCTGGGTGAATTAAGGTGTGTAGGGGTTGCCTCAGACAGTCACTGCTCCTTGTTGTCTTCTTGCTGACTGCCCTTTGAAGGCTGGCCTGCCTGGGACTTGTTGTTGTTCTTCTTGTTGTTGTTGTTGTTATTCTTGTTGCTGCCCTGGCCCTGGGACTTCTTGAAGCTGGGACACTCCTTCTTGATGTGCCCCCACCCCTTGCACAGGTAGCATTGTATCTTTGACTTGCCCTGGCCACTGCCCCCGTTGTCAGACGCGTTGCCCTGCTTGGGCTGACCACCCACCCGCCTGAACACCGACTTGGAGTGTGACCTCCCGTCAGGGTCGGGTGAATGATTGGCCTTCGCTTGTTGTGGTTGCCCCTACGCCCTCCTTGGCTTCGGTCAGCCTCGGACGATTTGGAGCCACCCTGGGTACGCCCACCTGCCTGGGTAGCCTTCACTGCTGGCACTCCACCCTCAAACAGCTCCTCTGCCTCGAGTGCTTGTTTGATTATGACCTTGTAGGCCTTGAGGGTTGAGTGTGGGGCACACATGACCTTTAAGGAGCCACGTGTAGCCTTGTCCAGCCCAGAAACCTTGAGCCAGTTTGTCAGGGCTATGTTGTCAGCAACATTAAAGCCATGAGCCCTGCCCTCCTCAACCATTTTACAATAGTTAAGGAAGTTCTGGATCAGGTCTCCCTTGACCTCCCACCCCTGGTATTTATCCTGCCAATGGATCCCCACTTTCTTCCTCTGATCCTCTAGCAGCTCCTTTAACTCTGCCACGTAGCTGGACCAGGCCTTGTTGGCCTTCTTACACTCTCTAGTGAGGTCCTTTATCTGATCTGTACACTTGCCAAAAGTCTGGCTACCTATCCAGATCTGGTAATAGTTTGTACCACCGTACAAACTTGGAAACCCCTCTAGCCCCTCCACAAACTCCTCAGCCTGCTTGGGCTTTGTGTCTGACGTGACAGGTTGCAGTTGATTCACAATAAGCAAACCCTGGGTAGTGAGATCATAACCAAGAACAGCTTGTGTATTATTAGGGTTGTGATGAACATTGGTAATTTCCCCGGTGACACCCACGTCATCTACGTGAGCTGTCCCACTACCAGCACCACCATTATTCCCACTGGCTGGGGCACCTTTGCTACGGCGCCCGTCTGCCATTCTGCACTACAAGCTATTCAAAAACACCTCAGCAAAGCAGCAGAATAAAGTATGTACAAAGAATTGTCGCAACTGCCGCCTGCGCCGGTGTCGCCGCCGCCCCCGCGAATCGCCGCTGAAAATTCGACAAAATGTCGACGAGCACTGGAAAAAAAATTGGCCGACTCAGTAGTCGAGGCCCCGGAAATCGCAGTACTCATAGGCAAACTCACGATCCTCCATATCCGGCGTGTGTGCCGGACCTGCGCCGGTATGTATCAAAACCGGTGTGCTCCCCGCGCGAAAGTTGCGATGCGCCGACGCGCGACGAGGCGCAGAGGATGTGTAAAAATCGACAACAATTCCCAACCTGCGGGAATCCACTCTCGCAAAGATGCGAGAAAAGCCACCAGGTTAATGAGAACCTGGCGTTCGCGACTGCGTACGCCGCGTGTGAGCAGCGACAGCAACGCGAGGTCTTGAAATAAGTTTGTCGACACCACCGGCGCGCCCCCCGTGCGTAGCGATGCCCAGTTTTGTAAATTTCTCTGGTAGCCGGTGAGCGAAGAGATGGCGTTGTCCAGCTCCTCGATGGCAGTGGTGACTTCGTTCACCGACCGCAAACCTCCACGCACCTGGACCGTAAATTGCGACAAAATGTTGCGAATCTGGTCCAACGGCGCGCGTATAGCCGGCACCAGCTGCGGCAACTGGGGTCCTCGGGGAAATCCCCGAGCAATGGAAGAACTGCGCGCTGCCGACGATGAAGTTCGTCGAGCGATATCGTGACCTCGTCAAGCAATTGCTGCCACGACGGCGCAGCCGGTCTTGGTAAAGGATCAGCCGGCGGAGCGGCTATCTCCTCATCGCCGGGAATTCGGAATTCTTCAGAATTTGGCATATTTGGAACGAGGCGTGTAATACGAGTTGTATGAGAGTGAATGCCACGAATTCCGCCATGGTTCTTGCAGGAAGTTGCCTTTATTAATAACAAGGAACACAGACGTAAGTCACGTCACTTCCAAGACTGCACGCAGCACAGACGACAGGGTCGCAGTGCCAAGAGAACGTGCACGCAAGAACTAGCGTCCCGGTGCGACCAAGTCACACATATAGGTTGTTAGGGACGCGTCCAAGTATTCAGCTGCACTGTCACAGCTGAACTGTCAATCAATTGATTACACAGACTCTGGCACGCCTTTGGCGCGCAGATCTATCAATTGTCCATACGGCTAGTCCTGTGGACCTATCCGTACACTACTCAGCATCAATTGTCTCATAGGTCCTGGCGCGCTACAGCGCCCTACCTATCAATTGACCATCAAGTCCTGTACAAGTCCTGTCAACGTCCTGCGGACTATCAAAGTGACACTTGTACATCCTGTGTCCGTACGCGCCCACAGTGGCGCGCCGGGTACTGTCGGCACAGCCTAGGAAACGTCATAACTTTTACGTTCCTTAACCAAATGAGGCGTTCAAGGTGCCGTTGGAAAGAGCGTAACAATCTCTATCCATCTAACGTAAATCCTTTACGTTAACTCCAATCCCTTCTTTTCTTTAGGGACCACATCCCCTGCCAGGGACCCTTTAAGTAGCTTGAAATGTCCTTCACTCCAGCTTGAAGCTTGAACAGATGTCTTTAATGGCCATTGCCATTCCCCCAGCCTTTTCTTTTAAGGAACTGGAAAAGAAACAGATCTGCCACAGGGAAAACCATTCCATGAGAAATGGATAAAAACCTATGGAAGTGGCATTACAGAGTACCACCAGATATTAGAAGCACACAAAATTAAATATATACAGGTTAATTCTATGAGGTCTTCTCCAGGAATTAATCCCATCACCTCGGTAGAGCCTCCAGTACAATGACCTTCTGGCGGTGAGTTACATTAATCCCAGATACTAATCCCATAAAACCCAGTACATATTCAATATAAGTACAATAAATCCATGACAATTAAAATACCACTTGACAAAGTAAGGCGTATTACAATAGTTTGCCTGTCATTCTCTCAACAGGGGTCTATTGGCGCCCGTCTTACGGCGCCCGTCTACTTGCCAGATGGTAAACTGCCACATCAAACAAATGACAAGAATAACAACAACAACAACAAGAAGAACAACGTCTGTGTTCCTTGTTATTAATAAAGGCAACTTCCTGCAAGAACCATGGCGGAATTCTTGGCATTCACTCTCATACAACTCATCCCTTCCTCCGTCTCATCCCTTCCCCCGTCTCATCCCTTCCTCCGTCTCATCCCTTCCCCCGTCTCACCCCTTCCCCCGTCTCATCCCTTCCTCCGTCTCATCCCTTACTCCGTCCAAAACTTCCCCCGTCCCATCCCTTCCTCCGTCTCACCCCTTCCCCCGTCTCACCCCTTCCCCCGTCTCATCCCTTCCTCCGTCTCATCCCTTCCCCCGTCTCATCCCTTCCCCCGTCTCATCCCTTCCTCCGTCTCATCCCTTCCCCGTCTCATCCCTTCCTCCGTCTCACCCCTTCCCCCGTCTCATCCCTTCCCCCGTCTCCCCCCTTCCCCCGTCTCATCCCTTCCTCCGTCTCACCCCTTCCCCTGTCTCATCCCTTCCTCCGTCTCACCCCTTCCCCCGTCCCATCCCTTCCTCCGCCTCATCCCTTCCCCGTCTCACCCCTTCCCCCGTCTCATCCCTTCCTCCGTCTCATCCCTTCCCCCGTCTCATCCCTTCCCCCGTCTCATCCCTTCCTCCGTCTCATCCCTTCCCCCGTCTCATCCCTTCCTCCGTCTCATCCCTTCCTCCGTCTCATCCCTTCCCCCGTCTCATCCCTTCCCCCGTCTCACCCCTTCCCCCGTCTCATCCCTTCCTCCGTCTCATCCCTTCCCCCATCTCACCCCTTCCCCCGTCCCATCCCTTCCCTCGTCTCACCCCTTCCCCCGTCTCACCCCTTCCCCCGTCTCATCCCTTCCTCTGTCTCATCCCTTCCTCCGTCCCATCCCTTCCTCTGTCTCATCCCTTCCTCCGCCGCATCGCTTGCCGCTCGGCCCACCCCTTGTGCTCGCTCTCACCTGTTACCCACGACCGGCGCACTTGGCATCGGTGGCATTGCTCGCATGCAGGTTGCTTACCAAGAAGGTGGATGGAGGCTCGGCACTGCTGTTGGAGGTGAGCGCCGCGTCTTGCATACACATCGGATGGCCTCCCCCCTCATCCCCCCTCATCCCCTCTCATCCCCCCTCCCCCCCCCTCTCATCCCCCCTCATGTCCCCTCATCCCATGCGACCCCATGCCATCCCCTCTCATCCCTTGTCATCCCGTGTGACAAACCTCAGTGATATGCGGGGCTGGGAACCGGCTTGTATGCTGCCCATCTGGTCATCGTCTCGTGATGCTTGTGGTGGCGTGTGGCTGGTCGGCCGGCACGGTCTCCCCTGGGATGCCGCCAGGGTTCGGATAGGTGGTGGTACTTGACACGGGACCGATGGTATGGTACGGCCCATGCTTGCAAAGGGCACGCCAGCTATCTTTGACAAGCGGTTATGGTGGTGAGAGTTCAGGCGCGCTGGCTCCATCTTGAGCGTGGATGTATCAGCTTTCCCCCACGCACCTGTCCAGTGCGTCTCTCGAAGGCCATGTCCCACAAGATGGCCAGGCGGCCCTCTCGGCCGCGCCCCTCATCGCAATCACCGCTTTGCCCGATGCAGTCGGTAGTGGCAAGCGCATCCTCATTCCTTTGGCGTGCATGCGCTTGTGCGATGTGGTGTGCACGCGCGTGCATGTGCGTGACCACTTGTGCATGGCCGACTACCACTAACCTTGCTGGGCCTGCTGCCACCAACCCCCCCCCCCCCCCCCCCCCCCCCTCGAGCAGTGCGCGGCCAGCCCCAAGCTGGAGGTGGACCTGGCGGATGTCGCGCTGGTGATGCGGCTGCCGCCCTCGTCGCAAGTCATCAGCCTCAAGGCATCCCCTCGGTATGGCCGCCCATTTGTGGGCATTCCATTTGCACACACGTGTATGGGGTCATATTTCTTTTCAGGCTGATTTGCTTGCTATAAATGCTGGCCACTTGCGTGCCGGAACCAGTCTCCACAGCCTGAGTGCCACAGGTATAAATGATGGCCTCGCAAGCCAACCGCTCCTTCGCCGGTTGGTTTGTTGGTTTGGTCAACTGTAATTAAGTGCCGGCAAACCTGTTCGTCCCTGCACGCTCTGACACCATGGGAAGGCCTGACCATCCTTTTTCGGGCCATCTGGGGCCCGATGGACGATGTGTGCTCTGCAGGGTGGAGTGGTGTGCCCAAGAGCAGTCCTTGCGATGGAAGCTGCCCGTCATTAAGGTACGGCGAGGGTGGGCAGGGCGCGCCTCTTATGTGTGCGCGTGTGTGCGCATGTGTGCGCATGTGTGCGCATGTGTGCCCATGTGTGCGCATGTGTGCGCATGTGTGCGCATGTCTTTGCCTGAAGCAATGCCCGCGGTAAGCTCCCATGGTTATAACTAGCATGTGTGCGCATGTGTGCGCATGTGTGCGCATGTGTGCGCATGTGTGCGCATGTGTG
This sequence comes from Mesostigma viride, assembly GCA_009746045.1. Taxonomy (NCBI): domain Eukaryota; kingdom Viridiplantae; phylum Streptophyta; class Mesostigmatophyceae; order Mesostigmatales; family Mesostigmataceae; genus Mesostigma; species Mesostigma viride. The sequence goes on along the minus strand of RPFO01000127.1, from coordinate 1,951,576 downwards.
CGCATGTGTGCGCATGTGTGCGCATGTGTGCGCATGTGTGCGCATGTGTGCGCATGTGTGCGCATGTGTGCGCATGTGTGCGCATGTGTGCGCATGTGTGCGCATGTGTGCGCATGTGTGCGCATGTGTGCGCATGTGTGCGCATGTGTGCGCATGTCTTTGCCTGAAGCAATGCCCGCGGTAAGCTCCCATGGTTATAACTAGCATGTGTGGACGTCGCAGATAGGGCACTGGTAACGAGGCATGCTGCTTGTAGCCAGAATGTGGTGCAGCCGTACAGAATAAGCAACGGCGCGGGGATCTGAGGGGGGCTTCTGAAGCAGTTCATGCGTTGTGCAACGGTGAGTGGGTGGCGCGCCGTGGATTCCCACCGCTTCCGTGAGGGCTGGCCCTGGCGAAGCCTGGTTTGAGGTGATTCACCGCGTATGGTAATCATCTCTGCACGCTTCACGCGGTAATCCATTACCACTGGCGTAGGCATGTGGGCTTTTTCACGCTCTGGGTGGGGACACGTTTTCGTGGGCGAAGCGGTCATGGTCTGCACATGGTCGTTGCGGGAACGTAGGCAGTTCCTCAGCCGGGACCCCTACCGGTATTACCGGAACCCCCCCACCCCTTAGCAGAAACACTGGTTGCGGGAATGTACGCGGTTCCCGTTTGGATCAAGTGTCGTCGATGGTATGACCGACATCTGTTTCCGTAAATGGGCAGCGATTAGTCTTGCGTCGCGACTTTTCTTGGACGTGTGCCGTTCAGCTATTTAGTGCCTTGTCCTGCTTGGTGCCACCATGAAGCTCTCCATTTCACCTCGCTCGGTGCTAGCATGCAGGGGGCACGCCGCGCTAGAGGTTGCTAAGAGGGTACTGTTACGTGCACAGTGCACGAGGAACACCAGCGTGGCCATGCCAACGATAGATGAATAGACAATGAACAACGAGGCTGTGCTGGAATACAGCAATGCCTGTTATAGCAACTTACTCATTTGCTGTGTCGTGTGGGTGCCCCTTCTCCTCCCGCAGCCTGGCAGCGGCTCCAAGCGGCTGCGTGTGGTGCTCCTGGGTGTGCTGGGCAAGGAACAGCCAGTGTTGGTGGCGGCCCATTTCTCGACCGAGGGCCAGTCCATGTCGGGTCTGACCCTTGAGAAAAAAGGCACCAGGAGCTTTGTCGTTGGCCCGACCTTCGGCAGATCGGGTGCATATACTTGCTCCGGAGGAGACCAGTAATTTGTAAAATGGCGGTGTTCAAAGCACAGTTTGGCCATCCATCCAATTCATACTTGTTACATGGCACAACTCTGCTGTGTATATTCGTTGTCTCACTAAACAAGCCCTTCACTGTATAACCCCGTATTGCTTGCATTGAGCATTGGTAAATCCTGAATGGATTAACGTGGGTTGGGGATCGAAATGGGGCAGTGCTTTGATTTTTTAAGCATCTCCATTTCCGATATTATATAACCTACAAGAGCTGCTTTGTAAGAATGTCACTTTAGTCTGCGCACGTTGTGAGGATAGAGCATTAAGTTGTTTGTATACACGAATGTAATTATTTACAAGTACTTTTTTCCTTCCATTCCTAGTTTCTCTGTTTTATTTTTTTTTAAGAAAATTTATAACTCACATGTGGTTGCCTCCTTGATATAACATGACTGCGTTGGGAGATCATGTACATAGCACGTATTCCATTGCTGGTGGATGGGGGCGAGCGGAGCCGCGAAAACTAACTGAACTTGTATCTAATCTTGTCAAGGAGACAACCAGCGCAGGCCAGAAATCTCTTAAATCTAATCTAATCTACCAAAATCCTATAGCTACTCTACTCAGCATGCAAATTAAGCGCCCTTTCCTCCTTTGGGGGCCCAGGGCCTTGCCCACAGGGGCTGGCGTGTGGACCTGGACAATATGGTCGGCTGCCACCTCTTCTTGTCCGGCAGAGGAGTCTTGACAAGCAAGAGAGACGGAGGAAAGGCGGTGTTCAAACTTAGCTGGACCGATGAAGTCGGTCAGCAACTCATCTGTCTCGGCTGCGCAGGTCTACCAGCCCGGCGGGGCTTGTCCTTGGGGCCCCAGGCCAGGTCAGGATATTCCGCTCTTGCTGGCCGGGCGGCCACGCCGCTGGCCGGGGGCCGGCCAGGTACCATGCAAGGGCGGTGTCTACCTGAAACCTACGTTCGGGCAAGTAAGTATAAGTAAGTACTTGCATGTCATGCACATATGGGCATGCCACGTACAGAGTACTGTGCTAATCTCATTAGAAAAATAATTACACGAAAGTTACAAATATCGTCTGCATCATGCCGGCCCAACAACCAGATAACGGCAGGCTCGAGCTTCCATGGTCCGGATTCTCCCGATTTCTGGCCTGCGCTGGTTGTCTCCTTCATCCTCGATCATCTGAGCTGTCCTTTACTGCATGTAATGGCAGATGAGGTGGTAGCCTAGCGGCTATTATCAGTATCCTCAGGGGCAATAACCAGTAACCTCAACCTGAGGACTTCTACCCTGCATTCTACCAATGGGCCGCAGGGCCCGTGGGGAGAGAACAAGAACATGCCCCACAGGAAGGTGCTTATCGCAGACGGCAGGGCTCCATTTCTCATTGTCTATCATGCGGGCGCAGAGTACAGATAATCCTGGAGAACTCCCTGTGATCCTCAAGCAATTGTGTCACATAGGTCCAGGTTGCGCCGCGTCGGTGCGGCCGTGCGGGCGCGCGCAATTAGTTTGCCAGTGGGTTGCGACGGGACACTGAAAGGGACCCTGCCACCATAGGAGGAGGTGTCTACCTGGTTGGCCAGTCGATCCTAAGCCCGCCCGCAGGGCCCACGTAATCGGTATTCACCTGGTCTGTGCGGGCAAGATGGCTGGCAAAGAGGACACGTACGGCGGCCGGTGTCGGATCGTCAATGCCCAGGTGACAAGAGGGAGCTCGCAGAGGAGCTCGGCCCGGGTGCGGCGCTCTTGGTAGCGGACGCCGAGGCCTGATGTGACGGAGCATTCGAGATCGATTTCGAGTGACTGTGCCTTCAAGCTGCTAGCTCAGCGCAAGGTCCAGGGTCCACGCCTCGATCGCCAACTCAGCTGTAATGGAGGATCAATCTTGATGTCTTATGTACAAATGCTATCCTACGCTGCCCAATGCCCTCATCTCATCAGAAATGTGGGGCATACCATTTACGTACAAAGACTCTAACGACCTATGCGTGGAAAATCCTACGTTCAGGACCTGTCGGAGCATAATAATCCTGCATGGTTACAATGCCAGCACATTCATGCAGCGCCGGCCGGGTGACCAGAGTTGTCCGTGAGCGTCCATGCATGCCTCGGCGCCACGGGTGTGAGCACCGTGAGGACCAAGACTTTGAATCTTGAGCACACGCTAGTGCAGTCAGGACTCGCCAAAGTCCTTCGAGTGCTATAGTAGGCATCAGACAGGTATTTTTAATGATCCAGACGATATTTGTAACTTTCGTGTTATTATTTTTATAATGAGATTAGCACAGTACTCCGTGGCATGCCCATGCGCAGTTTAAGTAATTAATTAATCAATGCCCATGCGCATGACACGCAAGTACTTACTTACTAATCACATGATGTACGTTGGATCGACTGCCGCACTGACAACGTTCCAAGTTCTTCAAACACGGTCTATTAAGTATAAATGGCACATGACCTGCTGCAAGGTCTGCTCGCAAACCGCAGATCAAAACATAATCAGAAATCTCAATGAGGTGTCTGGAGCTAATAAGATACCCTTGCAGCAGCTCCACAGACACCAATTCTACATTCGAACCACACACTTGCCAGATCCAGCATCAGCTTAATGGTCATGGAACAATCCGTTTTATAAAGCTCAATCTCTCTTTCCCTTCTTGGCTTTCTTATGGCCTGTCAAAACCGCCATCACTGATTGCAAGCCGCTCGCCACCTCGCTGGTCATGGGGACCCCAGGTACCGCCTCCAGGCTTTCCAGCCCCTGCTTGCTTTTACTTGCTTTCGAGCTGTGCTTGCTGTCACCACCCACCTGGCCTCCCTTGCTACCAACTGGCAGGGAGGCCCCAGCAGCCACCCTATTACCCTTCTTTGGCTTCCTCCCGTCCCCTGAGCACTCGTTGGCCTGGTCGCCAGCAAACAAAGCGTCCAACTCATGCACCCCGCCATCCCCATCCTCCGTACCATCCTCATCATCATGCCTGGCAGCCTGCTTGCCCCGTTTGGCAGCTTTGTCCGCAGCGGCGCCTGATTCCCCCCTGGCAGGGGCCATATCCCCATCCCCATAGTTGCCCTTGTCTTTCTTGCTCTTTTTCTTGCCATGCGCGTCCGCGCCCGCATCAAAGCCAAGCACGCCGAGGAACCTGCTCACTTGCGCGTCCACAACGGCCTTGCCCTCGCCTGCCTTTCTCTTCTTGCTGCCACCTCTGCTGGCATCCGCGTCCTTGCTCTGGCTACCTGTACTGGCATCCGCAGCTCCATCCCCATCGCCGCCTCTCCCCACATCCACCACACTTGTATCCACGACCTTCTTCCGCTTCTTTTTCTTCTCCTTCTTGGTGCTACCCTCCTCTCCCCCCCCTTCGTCACCCTCTTGCCTTTCCACTGGCCCATCATCCTCCCCCTCTGCCCCATCCACATCCCTGGCCTTGTCGCTCTTCTTCTTGCCCAGGCCTTGGCCAACCGCGGGTTCGCCCACGTCGCCGAACAGCGACAGAAACTTTTCGCGCGTGCTCTCCCGCCCCTGCTGGCTCGCGCGCCACTCCTTTGGGTGCCGCACAAACTGGGACACGGCACACTTGCGCAGCAACATGGGCCCATATCGCCCTTTCATCAGCTCCGCTTCCCCCTTGGCTAGCTCCGCCGTGATGGCCTCTTTCAGTGAGACGTCTGCCCACACGTAGCACTTCTCCACGCACCAAGACCCCGGCGCAGTTCGCCCCAGCTCCACGAAATGATTCTGTTCCGCCGCACACAAATGCACGCCAGTTCAGATCCGGACATGCAGTAGTGAGTGGTGCCGTTTGCACAAGATTGACCAAGCACAAAGGAGCACCCAAGCCATTCATTCCAAAAAAGTCAAAACCACTCCTCGTTGATGCCAGGTTTTGTGAGCAGCTGCGAACCCACACCCAGCCATTGATACGATAGTTTCGCACGAATTTAGTGGCCCATGCATAGTAACAGGTATGTCCACCCCAGGTACGTGATGCAAGAAACAGCCCCAGGTACCACCCGCACGGGCACACGTCCCGCACAATCATGTGCTTGCGAATCCAGCCATGAGATGATCTCGCCTAGCAAAGCTATCGACGAAACAGAGGGCGTACGCTCCAAGGCAGCACCCATGGAGATGTCTCACCGTGTTTGGATCTCCAGATCTTGTCCTGTCTCAAGATCTACGACTATTTTCCATACTAGAGGTATGCACATGAAGACACGGGCATGTGAAGGGTAGGCATGTCTAGGGTCAGGTGGCTAATGAGCACAACGCCCCCCCCACCCCCCACAGCCCCCACCCACCCCGCCCGCCCGCCCGCCCGCCTCCCCCCCCCTTAACCCACCCACCCACCCACTCACCCAAATGTAAAATAACTATTGAGCACACCACCCACCCACCCCGCAACCCACCGTGAGGTTCTTGATGAACTTCTTCTTCAGCGCAGGCTCCGCTGCGCTGTCCAGAAACGCCTCCACCACCCGCGACCCGCCCCCATCGGTCGCCATGCGCACACAGTCCTCTTTCGGCAGCCTGGAAAGGGCCACCACAAACTGCTGGCAGTCCTCCTGGGGGAAGGCCAGCACCTGCGCGAGGATGCCGCACCCTAATACCGACAGCCGCTCGTGCGACATGGGGGCACCGGGGGTGCGCCAAGATGCCGGCTGGTCCAGGTAGGCCAGGGAGGAGACCAGGTGATGAGCCGTCTGCCAGCTGTTGCCGCTGCTGGCATCTCCACGGGAGGCAGAGGCCCGCATGCCCACGTCGCGCAGGGCCTTGGCAAGCGCCTTTGCGGCCGGCTTGCAGTGGGCTCGTAGACGGCGACACGCGGCGAGAAGGGCAAGGATCACGCCCGCGCGCCGCGCCTGGGGATGCCAGGAGTGGCATGGGGGGATAAGCCGTATGACGAGGATAGAGGAAAAAGCAAAGCCGTGCGAAATTAAATAACGAAGATCAGGGATCATGCAGAAGAAGGGATTGGAAAATGCAGGGGAAGGGATGCGAGGTTTGACAGGCGGCGATAAGCCGATAACAGGCGGCCGGCAGTCGGTACTAACGGTGGATTCGGGAGGCACTTGGCAATTCACAAACGCCAAGCAACCCGCAACAGGCAATGCGCTATCGACCATCGTCTTACCTGTGGGTCGATATTGGACCATCGGCAAGTGATGTAAAAGGCCGCAAGTAAACGATACAAGGAGACCCTTATCGTCATACGAGCGGCGGCTCTACCCCCCATGTTGCTACCCCCCACTGCTGCCACCCCCCGTGCTGCCACCCCCCACTGCTGCCAACCTCCCATGCCATCCCTCTTCCTTCCCAGAACAACCGCATGTTTGAAAGCACTACCTCGACAAAGGACCATTACTCTGATCTCCCCCCCCAACACAGAGATCTCAATACCTTTCCATCGTGCGCGCGACCCCTCGCACTGCATCATCCCTCACGCGCACCCTTCCGCATGCATCACCCCTCACCCAGCGAGAGTCGCTCACAGACCACACGCCCTTCCCCCCCGCGCGACAACCCCCACCCACCTCCAGCAGCGCCCCGAAATGCTCCATGAGCTCCTCCAGCACGGCAACCAGGAGTGCCCCCTGGGCAATACACGACACCATGGCCTGGACGACAAAGTTTGCGATTGGGTGGGTGGCCAACTCCAGCAGGCGGCCGCGGAACAAGACCTCAAACGCGGCCTCCAACAGGTCGGGCGGCGCCACGCGCAGGATCGCCTCCATCAGGTGGCTCGCGCAGCGCTCCTCCATCAGCGGGGACACGCTGGGCGCGCAGCGACGGAGCGTGTCCTCCAGGGACCCTGGCTCGTCGCACTCTGAAGGGCGGAGGAAGAGGACAGGCGGGTGCACAGGACGGTGGGTGGGTCATGAGCACACGCGCGCACGCAGGACGGGGGGGCATGAACGAGGAAGGCGTGGGGGGAAACCGCATGGGGGTAAGGGGAGGCAAGAGGAGGCAAGGGGAGGCAAACATAAAAATGGGAGGCAAGTTTCAGGGGAAATGGCAAGGGGCACACGGGCACCCAAGACGCATGCATTCCAGGGTGAATTACAGGGTGGTGTAGAACGGACAGCCCCATGAGCAAGGCGTCCGCCCATGAGCAAGGTTGTGATTGTTATTCTGGGTGCAGCGATGGGGCTAATGGGTGGTAGGCGGCTGGTGGCAGGGGGTGGGCCCTTGTGTGCCGCATGACGTGGGCACTAGAAGGGACACAAGTCGTGACGGGTGGTGGTACGCAGCACACAGTGGCGTGCACGTGATCCACGCGCCATGTCCCGAAACAGGCTTGTGGCCAGCCCAACGGGGGAATGTGACCGGACGCTGTAGGGTGCACCTGGGAATGATGCAACGCGGGGGCCCCACGCACACACGTCTTGTTGCCAGAAACTTGAATCCGAGGGAGCCAGCGTCAGCCTCGCATCGCCCTTGCATTCACGTTGGCCCACGATCATGTTGGCCCACATGCATGTATCGCAGTCGATTGCCACGCTGTGTAGTCCACATTCGCGCACGCATCGCGGTAGCCTGACACACCTGACCCCCTCTGCCTCCCCCTCCCCCTCCCCCTCCCCTCCCCCTCCCCTCCCCCTCCCCTCCCCCTCCCCCTCCCCCTCCCCCTCCCCCTCCCCCTCCCCCTCCCCCTCTCACTCTCACCCAACGCTAGAACCTAAACCCTCACCTGCTGCGCCCCCCCTCCCCCCCTCAACTGCTGCACCCCCCTCCGCCCCTCATCTGCTGCACCCCCGCCTTCCCCCTCACGTGCTGCACCCCCCCCCTTCCCCCTCACCTGCTACACCCCCCCTCCCCCCTCGCCTGCTGCACCCCCCCCTTCCCCCTCACGTGCTGCACCCCCCCCCTTCCCCTTCGCCTGCTGCACCCCCCCTCCCCCCTCACCTGCTGCGCCCCCCCTTCCCCCTCAACTGCTGCACCCCCCTCCGCCCCTCATCTGCTGCACCGCCCCCCTTCCCCCCTCACCTGCTGCACCCCCCCCCTTCCCCCTCACCTGCTGCGCCCCCCCTCCCCTCCTCACCTGCTGCGGCCGGGTCCACCTCCAGCAGGCCCAGCGCGGACCGCGTGACAATGTCCGCGTGCAGCCCCTTAAGCGCGTACAGGAGCGCCTGAAGCGCCGCGCTGGCGCTCGCGTTCAGCCACAGATACTCCCGGTCCTCACGCGCGCCCAGACCTTGCCATGCGGCCAGCATGGCCGTGCTCAGGCGCGCGAGCTGCTTGCGGAGGAAACTATTGCTGGCAGCCAGGGCATTGGCGGCTTGCCACGACGGCCGGCGACCGTTTGCGGCCTGCCCTCCGCCGCGAACCTTTTGGGACAGGGTCCCGCCGACGCCGGACCCCATCGCGGCGTCAATGTCCTCCCCCGAGAAGAGCGCCAGCTGGCGGCGGAACACGTGGGAGCCGTAACGGTCGCTCACGATGCCCAGCACGTCCTCGCACAATGCCTCGACAGCGGAGGATATGTGCTGCTGAATGCTGTCTTCGCTTAACGCGCCGTCCCCGCTTCCGGTCTCCCCGCCGCGCGCGTCCGGCCGCAGCAGCATGTCTACCGCGCGCTGCAGTAGCAGCTCCGCCACGTGGCTGCCACAGGGCCCGCACATAACGGAACGCCATCGAGGTGCGCATCCTGCGAAAAAAGCCAGCAGGTGCTGGGAGTCCGCCTCTTTGAGCAGGACCTCCAGCACGTGGCTGCAATCACTGTGGTCCGCTATCATGGCCTCCTTTCCCACTGCCTCCTCCAATGCATTGTTGCACAAGGTGGCCCTCTCTTCCGCATCATACAAGGTTCCTTCGGGCCCAATCAACTCATTCAGACTGCGGTAGTAGTCGGAGATCTCGCCATCCAGGCCTGCACCCAGCCGCCACCAGCCGCCACCACCTTCAGCTTTGCTCGGCAGGTCCCCTTGCTCATCCTTCTTTTGCCTTCGCTTTTTCTTGCTCTGTCCGTCACTATCTTTTCCTTTCATGATGTCAGGCAAGTGTCATGCCTCGCTCGGACAGCGACCCCTCCTTTCATAAAATTAATATTAGTCGGCCATAGAAATTGGAGTGCCACCTTGCTGTTGTTGACCGCCGGGCGGTCCTTATTAATTCGGACCTGCCACTGGCCACAGCCTTGCCGAAATAACTACTGCAAACGCACATCACGCCCGTTGACCGCTTTGGCTAATTCGGAATTCCAAAGGCTCTAGAGCTAATTCGGTCGGCCCAGAAAGCGGCGCGGCGCGTCGGACGCAGGCTTCAGGTTCGCTACTGTACTGTGAACCGCCACTACAGTGACCAGAGTTGAGTTGCTGAAACGTCTGGTCTTATCAGGGTGACACCGTAGTAGACTTTATATCCCTGTTCTATCTGGTAGATGAAGCCAGGCAGCGTTTGGTATGACAGTAACCAAACTTCAGGAAGGCAGCCTTGGGGATGACATATGATTACGTGTCTGGCTCAAGGTAAACCCGTGACGTCACTGACGTGAGACGTGAGACGTCGTGGCCGATCCTTGTAGCTTTGGGGGATTTTGGGCGCGCGCTCCCAAAAGGCCCGCCCAAATTTACGGAGAAAAGTGTCAGCCCGGATTTTTGGCAAGCCCGCGTACGGTGGATGGATCTCATGGTTCCCATCATGTCATTAAAAAGTAACTGCTACGGTCAAAGATCTTTTGCTCAACCCACAACTATCTTCTCGATTGTTCACACGCCATCTCCCTCCAATGCGCGCCAACCGGCACTGGGCGGTTCGCAGAATCGAAGAGCCAAGACGACGCGTGGACCACCTGTAGCAAAGAAATGCATTGCTGTCATTTGCTAGCACGGACTCGACGGGCAGCTGCCAATCGCTATCATCCTACAGCGTGAGAGATCACGGTGCCTACGTGAGCACTCGCATTTGAGTGCACTGGACACTCACGTTGGGGCGCGAACGTAAGGAAATTTCGCAATCCGTCTAGGAAATCCTGTGTTTATTGGGTTATCTGGACTATGCAATGCGTTGACGTACCAACGCATAATTGATAAAAATTTAGTCGTAAAATTCCGGCGAATACTCAGGTGCCCGATTGGATACGCTCTCTGTGTTCTACATTGTACAACAGAGATTGTAACTCTACAATCGTTATTTTCTTTTGGAAATGATTGCCACAAGACCTAGGGGCAATAATTGGAAGCCGGTGGCAGGAGCAGCCACGATTGGCGCCATCGTGAACGGTTTAGTCTTCAAATATCCCGTTGCAGTAATGGCTGGCGCCGCAGCGGCCGCGCTTGTGGCTTCCCGTCGGGACGCCATTGGCAACAGCGTTTGTGGCTGGAGCCGCGCGATCACGTCAAACTCTCTTGAACGGCTGTCTGAGGTCGGCGCTGCCATCGATCATTGTGTAATGAAGCAAAGTCACTGGAAGAGGAGGTTAGTGGATTTATCGCTTGCGAGCTTGCTGGGTTTGCGGGAGTTCTCCAGTTTATTAGACATGCGTGCTAGTAGAACAACCACGCCGAAACCCAGATTTCTTTGCTCGATAAAACCATGGATTGTTTGCACTGCGGGCCTGTTACGGGCTGTATATTATATGTATATAGAGAAAGAGCGCTCATATGTAGTGCCCGCGTACTGAGTTCTGCTTGAATGCCGACTATAACTGAACTGGCCGAAGTGCTCAAGTGAGGAAGTTGCCGGGCGTGCCACTCGGTTATGCTGCAAGCAGAAAACTAAATTATTCAAGCTTTCACCGCACCTGCAAAAGTAACCAAGCACACAAAGGGAATGATCAGTGCCATGCAGCCAGTATATCAGTTACACCGCACCGTACTCAAGGATCTTGACCACTATCTTGTGTCCCAAACTCCATGCACTGTCTTTCCTCACGCATGGCACAGACAATGGCTGGAGCGAAGGAAAGCCGTTGGCGGATCGGCGCTGCTCGGTGGGATGTTGGGCCTGGCCGTTTACAGGGACCCCCTGACTGTGCTGGCCTTTGCGGCGTGCGGCACGCTTGTCGCCACAAGGAATGATGGCCTGGGCTCCAGCGCGCGTGCGTGCGGGGGCAGCCTAGTGGGTGCCTTTGAGAACTCAGTTGGTGTGCTGGCACGCGGCCTGGGCGCACACTGAGACTTGTCCTGAGAGTCTTCCGCGAAGATATTGTCCTCATTAGAGTGAGCTTGCCTCATGCTCATCATCCTTCTAGGGAGAACTCATTGTTTATTCAAGGGAGCATGGGTCCCCCCCGTGTATGGGTCCATGTGCCACATGGCCGTGCAGGTTTAGCAAAACCTTGGAGGTAGCCATGCCCTCGCGTGCCCGCCTGGACGCGGCCAGCTGTCCGAACAATCAGGTGACCCGTGGATGTAACTTCCCTGCATGGAGGTACCAGGGGGGCCGGGTGTTTAAGGATTGAGGAGGGGCAGCTGTTTGGATCTTCACGAACGAGCTTAAATGGGAGTCTTGACTGGGCAGGCTGATTAGCACCTCCAAAGCTTTGGGACAAGGGTTGGTTGGTGGCTATCCAGTGTTCAGCTCATTGGCATGCCAGTCCGAATCAAAGACTGGCAGCAATTAGATAGTGAACATGCGATGCATGCGAGGTTTCCCCGGTTGAAGTGGCTGTTCCACCCGAGGGCGTCCGCTCTGGCAAGCTGGCAGTTGCTGATGTCTCCTTCAAGCTGGGTAGCATGGTTACTCCTGCACGCTTTTCGGGTGGTGATTTTCCGCTGCGGCATACATGGGGGACCCTCGCGCACGCAAGCGGCCCACATTGGTACTGTGGTTCGTCTAGAAATTGTGTTGGAATGTTGGACGGTTCAATGGTTGCTGGCGAAAAGGCTACTAGGCCACACAGTGGCCACCTTTCGCAGCTTATTTCCCGCGGTGCTCCTTGTTGTTTCGGCCTTCTTGTAAATACCGTGGAGTTTTTAATTAGGTCAGCCTCGCATGGTATCCATGCAGTGTGCAAGTGGTAGATGATTTTTCCTGCGTGTGAATTCTGTCTACTGGGAGAATCGCATGTAGTGGGTAGTGTGCCAGATGATGACACAAAACCCAGGGTACAAACTTTACCAGTTATGTAGTCTGCTTTCCTAGGACCACTCATGTCTGCACTGTGAGCATGAGTTTTTTTTCTTTGTTTTGTGGTTGTGGTGTGAGCATGGCATGACTTGCTATCCATGCCTGAAAGTTTTGGTGAGTTATTCGCTTGTTTTATAATTGTGTATTCTGGGCCTGTTAGAACCCGTTGGCAGTGGTGATTGGGAAGGGTGGTCCTGGCGAGTTTTGCTGCCACTATGTACAGACTTAAAAGGCCATAATGCGTCCAGGAATTGTTGTCTAACTTCATAATGTTTAGAACTAGTGAGACAACGAATCTTCCTGGACGCATGGCATTCCAGTTGACGTTGTGTTAGGAAAAGGGTAGTTGTCTGAGAGGACAGACGCAAAGATAAACTTATTCAGTGATTGAATGAAATTGAAATTCAAAATATTTCCTTTCACAATGAGGGAACGCCTTGCGTCCAGGAATAGTTGTCTCACTTAACCCATAGTCCGCAAACCCCCCGACAGGTCGGGGGGTTTGACTAATGGTCAAATTTTGCGCCGCGCCGCGAGCTCCGCGCCACTTGTGACGAAGGACAGTTGTCCGGTGGGTCCGGGAACACTTAGGGACGAAGGTGATGCATAGGTTTGGGGGTAATATTCGCCATAGCCTGGTAATTACAACGTGCATTGAGAATGTATCACGTGACTTTGGCGGGAAATTTTCGCTCGCGCGCGCGTGTAATGAGATATGGCTGCCAACGTGCCGCTGTCACGAAATTTTTGCGTCTCGCGGCTTGAAACGGTTCAGAATGTTGCTCAGAATGACGATGCATGATTTTCGTAGGTCCTGGCACGGCCAGATTTGTAGGGTTGGGAAAATACAGGTAGGAAAATAGAACTTTCCTGGTCGTCAGTTCCAGATTAGTCATAGCTTATCATAGGACGATTTTCTCCGTAAGGCCGGGCAATCAGCGCCGCCCGGGCATCCAGTTTGCATGGGTAAGGGACGTCAGCTGCGGCGTTTGCTGAGAATGCGGACTAGTTTAGTGGCGATCTTTGCACGGAACATCAACCTGGTAGTCATGATGGTGGATCATGGAGTATGCGGCTACGGCGGCCTTTGCCTGTAGAGCATCAGTATCATGTGTGAGATATGAGGGTCCCAACCAGCGGAATCCGGGCAGGGCATGAACGAGCCAGGTACGACAGCGTATTTGCGTGTTGTTTGCAGCGGAATACGTATCACATGCATTATAAATGACGATGTTATGCATGCATGCATATTTCAGCAAGCTTCCATGCCTGGTGTAAAGAGTGGTATTAGCCCTGAAAGTGCCCAGTTTATGGCATTTCTTTGGAGTACATCACTCCGTCAGTGCAGGTAGGCAACGTGTTTGTATTCCAGCACTTTTGGCAGCCTTTGAAGGCTTGTTATAATGCATTACTGTGTTGCATGTCATAGATAGCTGTTTACACGCGCGTAATCCACAGACATGTATGAGCACGTTATATAGGGGTAATGGGTTATCCGGGTGGTCTGACCCAAGGAAACCACCAGATTGGACTATCCAACTAAGATGTCCAATGTCTTGACTGGTATTGAGATTCCCTACCCTTCCTGGGAAGTTAGGGGGGGGTAGACTTTTCCTTGGGAAAAAAAATCGTCGTTTGGCCAAATTTGAGTAGAGCTATCATCCAAATGCTTTAATAAACCCGTGGTATTATTGCATATTCTGAAAGCCCTTGAAGTGTAGTTACTCCTAGCATCTTGGTTGGGGGTATTTGGAGTTGTGGCCTGTGAGTTATGATTTTTTTCATTTTCAGGGGTATGAAAGTGCCAAAAGTGGGTCAGCGGCCTATCTATGGGTTAATATCTTAATTTAATTCTATGCATGCATGCATGCACGACTGCATAAGCTAGCTATTAATTAATTAATTAATTAGACTCGCGTGCTCCCGTTGGGGAGTCACGGAGCATTAACCCCGATGAATGGATGGATGGGCGCACACATTCCTACCGGTCTAATCTATCTACATTGGCTACATACTACATCTATCTAACAACATTCTAACTACATCATCTATCTAGGCAGCCGCACGCTAGCTATGCGTTGACCAGCCCAGTACATGTTTGTATTGTACCCACAGTGTTGCGCCCCGGTACGTACTGAATGCTGTGGAGAGCTAGAGCGCACTGTGGCCTGCATGCCCGGCACTTGCAGCACGTGAGATCGAGAAGCTAGGGCGCCCCCCCTCCTCGTTGTGTATATAGGGTTGAAGCCTGTGATGCCAGATCTCCTTTGCGGCCGTTCCAAGCTTGGCACTGGATTCGTTGTCCACATCGTCGCGTCGCTGCAGCAACACGATGTTTTCTGGCATACGCGGGCTTTTGGTTCCCGCCGCACATTTGAAAGTGCTGTCCTCCGGCTTTTTGCCTTTGCACCGTGTGCAGTTCTTGGACGTTTGGAATCATGGCATGGCTAATATCACAACACCTTGAAATGGCCTTTTTTTTACATAAATTATGGCCCATGGCAATTTTATTGTCAGATTGACCTAGGATTGGATCCCACCACTCCCCGGGATGTGTCTGGCTAGTGGTGGAGTAGTTGAGTCAAAATGTTAAGTTTACATGACCAGTACTCCCTGCTTAAGTTAACTCCAGATCCAAGGCCAACACTGGCCACCTAAACCACTTGCACTTGCATAGAAACAATAGTTGATCTCAGATTATGCTGTAACTTTGCAGTGGTGATGAATAATAGTTGTTCTGACCTTGTACAAAGTTCTACGCCATTTGGAGCCCTAGTTGGTGGCAAATGCTAGCAAAATTTTGCTAGCATTTGTCATTAATGGCCATTTTAAATCAATATTTAACCCAAATAATGTCAGAATGCCACCAAAACTTACTGCCATCATGCCAGCACCTGAAGCAAGGTCTCAACAAGTCATGAGCAGAAATTCAGATCATGCAGAGCCCAAAATGGTGACATTTGCCAGCAATTGTCACCATTTTTTGCTTTTTTACTCACAATTTTAACAACATTACCCACCAAAACATTCTCCAAGCTGGGGCGCATCATTTAAATCTTTGCAGGCAACTCAAGAATGACTAGTACAAACAGTGTGCAAAAACTTGGTGCATGTGAATGCCTGAGTGGTGACCATTGCTAGCAGAATCCATCATGTAAGGTAGGCATTGCCAGTATGCCACAAAGCTGTGATGTGCAGTGCATGTCCATATGTATACCCCATGACACCATGCCTCTAAACTACTTGGCACATTGCAAAATGGGAAGGAAAGGTGAATAATACATGCCACATGACTAGCACAGCCATTTGAATGCTACCAACACGCACCATGCATGATATACACTGCGTGTACAGTAATACATGTCGAGAATATGCCGAGCGAGCATATCAAGGTGCAGTGACCCTAACGCTGGCACATGTCACCTGGCATCCACGTATGCTCACATGATATGGCATTGGCATATCCCATGTCTCCATCTCTTGCACTTTGTGCGCACCAAGCCACCCATTCAGTCGCCCACCCATGCAGCCACCTGGCCACCCACCCACACAACTGCTCACACACTCGCGCGCCCGTGCACCCAGACAGCCACCTGTCCTCCCACCCAGTGACCCACCCACCAAGCCAGCCGCGCAAGTGCTTACCCAACTTATATAACCATGCGTGCACCTAGGCACCCAGCCACCTACCAACCCACTTGGACATCCACCCACCCACCAAGGCACCTGCGCAACCCACACACCAACTAGGTAATAAGCAGGCATTCCCCCATCCAATGAGCCAACCACCCAACCACCCAACCACATAAACACCCAGCCAGCTGGCCCCATATGCACCCGTCCGGCCACCCACAGTTGACCCACCCACGCACCTACCCACTCAACCACTCACTGCCCCCACACCCTTATACCCACTGACCCACCCACTGACCCACCCACACATGCATTTTCTCAGCCAGCACCCCGGCACCTACATCACCCCAAACCTGCACAGCCCTTCACCCGTGATAGGTGAGTCGGTCCCAACCATAAACCCATCCACGCATCCATATCTGTGCGCCCACCCGTCCATCTACCCGTCCCTTCGCCCACCCACCCACATCTAGTCATCTACACATCCACCAGCCACCAGCCACCAATGGCCCACCCACCAACCCCCCCACACACACACATCCCTAACCAACCAACCACCAACCCACCACCCTCAAAAACGTGCAGTTGTTTCACTCATGCATCCAACAACCCACCCACTTCAAAGTCCCCAAAGCCTATCATCACCCAGCCACCTGGGCATCTGCCAATAACCGACCGCCCTTGCACTCATCCACCCACCATGACCAGCCAGCCAGCCACCCACCCTCTCCAACTGCCTGTGCTCCCACCTACGCAGCCAGCCATTTACCAAAGCATCCACCTATCAGCCACCCACCTGCCATTGAACCCACCCACGCCTAGGCATCCCTTGAAGCATCTATAGCCCAAGCCTCCCACCCAAGGCTCTCTGGGCAATCAAACAACCAAACAACCAATCACCCAGCTATACAACCACCTAACCACCTAACCACTCAACAACACAATCACCGAACCACCTCACTACCCAACACCCAAACCAGCCAGGCATGTGCCCGCCTCGCATGCCCTCACCATTGCAACACCCCATACACGCCCCGCTCACCTAGCCAGCCACACACCCAGGCAGTCTCCTCCTCAACTCACGCATGAAGGCAATATCAGCCATGCATGGCCTCACCTTGCATCACTTGCATTGCCTGGTTAATTTGCATGAGACAGCTTCCGTCTCATTGTCAGCAACTGAAAAGGCTCTTTCTTCACAGTAATGAATAAGCAACAACGTTGGAAACGTTCTCCCATCCCTCTTTAAAACAGTCTTTAAATCATAAAGACAAGGGCAAATATCTGGACAAGGTGGCAATAACCACTGCACCATGCTCTTGAGAAAGTCTTAACAACCCAGCTTTCTACCCTTTCAGAAGCTGCCTTGCGTTAGCAACGATTCTGGGCCCTCTGGCTCGCTCACCTGGCTTAATCTGCGCTTCTTTATGGCTGCCGGGATATGCGAAGCTTGGGCCGAGGGTGTCGTGGCGAGGTCGTCTGCCCGACTCATCACTTCTCGAAACCGCACTGCCGACTAATAAAAACGATGCCCCCCTTTGCCTTTTGTATCTGGCGTCAAAAGAACAATGAACTCGCTTGGAAAACACTGTCGCAAAGAGCTTCCTACAGGCATTATAAGCAATTTTCGCAGCTTTTACCGCACTTACTGCACATCCGGAAGACCATTAGCGGCCTTAGCGCGGAATCTTGGGCACGCCATATCTTCTGCTGGCTCATTGCCGCAGGCTGGCAGTATAGGAAGGTCGGGCATAGCCTAAAGAGCTGATTATCTGACGACAAAGATATGCATTGCATGAAGCAAGAAACAGACGGATTTCGCACCCCCATATTTATTCACGTCAATGCCGGGCAATTAAAAGCGAAACTCAAAAAACGAAAACACAAACGTTTTCGGGAATATTATGACGAACAAGCTGAGCTATCGTGCCGGGATTTTCGTTTCCTCCCGTATCCAGGACCTTGAGACACGTACCACCGAGAAATCCGGTTTTCGCAAAAAACTGGTCCGCTGTGAAAAAAACTTTTTGTCCCGTTCAATGCCCGCGTCGCAATCACAGCGTATATAAGTCCAAAATTATTCCATCATTTCCATGGATTAACCGTGATGTAAGCTTCGTTTTGACACCTCGAGCGGCTGCAATGACGCAAGTTTCAGAACGCTAGCTCATGCTCGACCGCCATGGGTGTTTTCGTCGTTTTCGTCAGTCGTGGCGCGGGAAAAATCTAGATCTCGGACGAATTCCGGACAATAATTTATGTAAAAATTTGGCGGGCTCGCGGTGTTGTGATTACGGACACTGAGACATTTAATGGCTGACTAGCTAGACCTTTTCAGTGGTTTTCCATTTGTGGGTATTTCCTCGTAAATGGTGGGAGAGCGATCGCAGCAATGGTGCTCACCACTAGACACTCCCGGCCAGTTAGGCCGGCTTGAAACACACGCCCTGATCAAGCATGCTGTTTCCGGCCCCACCGTCTAGGTCATCTAGTCGCTCTACACGTAAGCCAGCCATAATTTCAATGCACACGGCTACACATTTCCATCACCATTCATCTTCATCATCCTGAACGACTCGAACACGCGGATGTCCAAGATAACGGCAGGCTCGAGCTACCATGGTCCGGATTCTCCCGATTTCGGGCCTGCGCTGGTACGTTGTCTCCTTGATATAGGGATGAAGGTTCCTTTACTCTGTATTAATTTATTAATTAAACACGTGCTCCCGTTAGGGAGTCACGGAGCACCGAAGTGCTTTTAATCCAGGTGTGTGTGCACAACACATGTGAGAAAGGGCAGAGACCCCCAGTCTCCTTCATGCCAACGGCATGCCACAGCTACATTCGGGCGCGCTAGCGCTAAACGGACACGCTAACGATCCGGCAATCTGTGGGTGCAATAAGACCCATGTGAGCATATCATATGTAACAAGGGGCGCACGTGGTGGGCAAGTACAATCTGATCGAAGCCAGGACGTTACTAGCATGGCTGTACAAGGACTAAGCTAAGGCTATGGCTGGTTGTGTACCGTGCGTTAGCGGTGCACATGACTCTACACATCTAGGCACATCTAGGCACACATCTCAGGCAGTGGCACAGCTAGGCAAACATTCTAAGCATCAATGGCTGCCATGGCGGCAGTGACTGCCAATGGGTAGGTACTTTCGCCATTTGTGTTCGTGGCAGGGTTTCTTGGGCTCGGGCGAGGTGCTTGGCGATGGGTTTGCTGGCGATGTTGCAAGCCCAGGCGGCTGGGCAAGGACGATGGCGAGTGGGTTGCCGGGCTGGGAGCCGGAAAGCTCCTTTTCCAAACCCCGTTTTGCTTTTGGGGTCGTCATAGCTGCTTGTGGCACGTGCGTAACTTTGGCAATACTGCGTTTCAGCCGTAAGTCCGTAACCGATTATACTGGCGTGCGCGTCTGAAAAAAGCGCATCGAATGCAAGTGGTCTGACCGAATTCAGGGCTCAGATGCAAAAGATCTGAGCTCGATCCGCCGTCAGCCATACCGCCGTCAGCCATTTTCATTAGCTATAGGTACTCTGTATTGACACCCGCGTGGCGCAGTCATGTTTTTATTTATGTTAATTAAGCACTACAATTATTGCACAACTGCTGTGCGGCCCGGCGGATGCGCCGGGTGAAGGGCCGGGGGGGGAGGAGGGCGGGGGGGGGGGGGCTGGGGCTTGTTGTGCCCCCCCACTGTGCACTGCCGCCCAACTCATGGACCACGAACTTTGCTCTAATCGGATCGATCCTTCAGTGCATTTCCGCTCGCTTGAAGGACGCGGCCCCCCGTTATGCTCTCGGTCATTATCGCCCGCCCCTGTGGGCAAGCCCCCTCCCCCCAAGCGGAAGGGGCGCTTTGCTGAGTAGAATAGGTATAGGGTTTTCTAGATTAGCTTAGCTTAGAGTTAGATTAGTTCGGTTTCGCGGCTTTGTCCCCCCCCCATCCATCCACGGGAATATGACTCACAGTGCTACATGATCTATCAATCTCCCAACGGAGTCATGTTATAATTTAATTTAATTGTCGCGGCTATGCCCCACATGCTGGGCACCCTGCCGAAGACCGCAAATCGTTTTTCAACCAGCTGCTCTCGAGACTCTAGAGCTCTTGAGCGACAAATCCCACGTCAATACATCATTGCACCATATTGGCGGATCGATGCCAATGCGACCTGCCCGTGGGCCGCGGAGGCTGCATGTACGCGCCGCGCCTAACCGATAGTAATGCCACCCCCCCACTCCTTGAGCAACTACTCAAGTGCTGAGCTAGGCCGGTGACTTGACAGCTGCCAAATTATGCGCTGTTTCACTAAGCCGCCTGATTCATATGCGCTATAGTGACAGGTCTTTGTGGGCCCCGCGCGCAGCTAGAGTCTCCCCCTAGCTAGGGCGGCTGGCTCGGTACTCCCCCGCCGGCGGTGTGTTTGCATGCTTGGACTACATACTAATTGTGCGCAAGTTCTAGCTGGCGTTCTTCCGTCATCGATGCCCGTACGCTGACCACGTACAGTGTCATGCACATGCATCGGATCACCGCATCAACTGGTCGCGGGTCACCGCAATTACCTTGCGCCTACGTCTTCAGGCCCGGCCCCGAGCGCCGCCGCCCATGCCCACGCCCTGATTGGACCTGCCTACGCCCCGTCCACGGGAGCGCCGGGAGAAGTGGTCAGAGGATGAGAAGCACCGCGACGCAATTATCATGCAGGTCTGCCTTCGTGGCTGCGGAACCTAATTAAATAATGCACCTGTCCAGATGCCGAACGCGGCTTAGCTGGATCTCACGCCACCCTATACAAGCTGTTCATGCGATCGATAGATCTTGACTCTCAACTGCCCCCTGAGCGCAACCCCGCGTCCGCCCAGCCCCGCCATACCTGCGCGATCGATGCGGCCGGGTGCATGGTTGCCGCCCGGCTGGCGCTAGTGCAGGCCCGCCGCCGTGGGGAGGACGTTTACCCATGCCATGAGCGGCTTACTCAAATAAATAAATGATCGCCATGCATCCAGGAATTTAGTTGTCTCACTTAATACTCATGCATATTACATGCACGCGGACAAGATAACGGCAGGCTCGAGCTAGCATGATCCGGATTCTCCCGATTTCTGGCCTGCGCTGGTTGTCTCCTTGATATTAATAAAACTCGTGCTCCCGTTGGGGAGTACTTAATTAAAGTAAAATTAAATTATAACATGCCTCCGTTGGGGATCGATCATGTAGCATGTATATTAATTAATTAATTAATTAAAATCATAGCTCCGTGGGGAGCATATGTGAACACATAGCCCTGAGAAAGGGGCATCTATGGGTTTGTAATACAATCAGGGCGCGACAACCTGCAGGTGTAGGATGTACAACTATCACCGGCTCTGGGTGCACAAGGTGCACCTGCGCACCGCCATGATGGTTCGTGCCTCCTAAACAAGCACAAGCACACAAGGCGGCTTGAGGAGAGGGCCTAGAAGGCCTGCATGACATATGGGGTGTCCAGAAGGTATGTTCAGCCCGTCTCACGTTGCGAGACTGAACAAGTCTCGCGTGCAGACACGTGTGTAGTACTCCTACACACACAGATCTCGAATGATTTATCTACGGTACCAAATCCGAAAGGCTTGCATCACTCCCCGGACAGGAGAACTTTTGCGGATGACTGTAGGTATAAGTTGGCGATGCCGGCTAGGATCCGGAGACGTCCGTCCTATAGTCGGTCAGCAAATTGAGCAAAAGTTGGTGCGAGAGGTCCCCAGTTCGATTCCGGTCGGATTCGTTTGCAGATCGATCGCGTTTTCCGCGTTTTCCGCGGACCGGCACTGAACGCAAATGGTCTTCACCTTTGCAGCGTGCCAAATCAGAATATACGCTTGGCTGATCTCGTTAGTACCGGCTACGCCCCCTTCTAATAAAGAAGGTTCCAGCCGTGTTCAGCCCGTCTCACGTTGCGAGACTGAACAAGTCTCGCGTGCAGACACGTGTGTAGTACTCCTACACACACAGATCTCGAATGATTTATCTAGTACCAAATCCGAAAGGCTTGCATCACTCCCTGGACAGGAGAACTTTTGCGGATGACTGTAGGTATAAGTTGGCGATGCCCTAGGATCCAGAGACGTCCGTCCTATAGTCAGCGAAAGTTGGTGCGAAAGGTCCCCAGTTCGATTCCGGTCGGACTCGTTTGCAGATCGATCGCGTTTTCCGCGTTTTCCGCGGACCGGCACTGAACGCAAATGGTCTTCACCTTTGCGGCGTGCCAAATCAGAGTATGTGGCTAGGCTATAGCTGGTGTACACATGGCCTCTCAGCAGAGAGTAACTCCCTGCATGGGCAAAGCATGACTCTAAATTGCTACGGCTGTTGCATGCAAGGGCTGGTGTGGGCCCATCACGTAGGCATACATGGCCACATAGCCGAAGCTTTGTAGTCTACACTACTGATACATTCCCTAGGCTGGGGTGGCTGGGGTGGCTGGGGCGGCAAGCTGCGACTCTACCGGTGCATCCACAGGGGAAGGATCGCCATGTGCTAACATCCCCGCCGACTGATCCGCAATCTCCATAATTAAATTCGACCGCCCGCAGGAGGTCACAGGGGTGTTCATCTGTCGATCTCGGCTTCGCCCTCGGCCGGAAGCCAAGGCCCAAGGGAAAACCTCCCGGAGGCAGGAGCGGCCGGGGTCGCCTGCCAGGGCTTGTGGGCGACGTAGATGTCCGCCCCCTTCCAGTAGACCGGCTTCTGCCCCGCCGTCTGCCGGAGCTGGAGGTAGGTCGGCCATAGCTCCCGTCGCCGTTGTTGCTGCGTCAAGGTCAAGTCGTCGTCCAGCGTGTAGGAGGTCCCCCCAAGCCGCTTGCGACACTTGAGGAACTCCATCTTATCCGCCATGGTGTCAAATTAAGGTGAGGAGCAAGGGGGAGGGGCTGGCCTTACCCCGCGAGCGGGGAAGGCGGGTCACCCCCCGCGGCTTGCCCTTACCAGTGAGAGCCATGCCAGGGACAAGGATTTTGTTCTCAAACGCCAGGGCAAGGGTCTCGGAGGTCTCGTCCTGCAGCGGGTCGAAGTGCTTGACTATGACGTTAAGGCGGCGCTTGGCGAGCTCGGCCTCCTCGCGGAAGCACATATTGGGTGGAGGTGGAGGAGGCCGCGTAATCGAACTAACCTAACTCTAAGCTATCTAGTCTAGAAAATCCTAACTACACTACTCAGCAAAACGCCCCTTCAGGACTCTTGGAAGGGGGGGGGGGCTTGCCCACAGGGGCTGGCGTGTGAGCCTGGACAATCTTCTGCCACCGCGTCTTGTCCTGCATGCATGGCAGTCCAAAGACGGGAGAGAGAGTGGATGCGGTGTTCAAACTGAGCTGGGACCACTAGGTCGGCCAGCAACACTGGATGTAGTTCATGGCAGGTACGTTTAGCTAGCTTCCTGGGAATGTCCTTGGGGCCAGGCCAGGTCAAGAGATGGGGAGTAATACTCAAGCACATATACTGCATGCCACACACGCGGACTCTTACGACCTGACCCCTGAAAGGCCTGGGTCCATTCTAGCGTCATTAAATTATAACATGTCTCCGTTGGGAGATCATGTAGCACATATTCCAGGTTGGATGGGTGGTGTGGAGGAAGCCGCGTAATCGAACTAACCTAACTCTAAGCTATATCTAGTCTAGAAAAGCCTATCTACGCTACTCATCAAAACGGCTCCTCCGTTTGGGGGGAGGCGGCTTGCCCACAGGGGCTGGCGTGTGCGCCTTGACAATCTTCTTCCACCGCGTCTTGTCCTGCATGGCAGTCCAAAGACGGGAGAGAGAGTGGATGCGGTACTCAAACTGGGCTGGGACCACTAGGTCGTCCAGCAACATCTGGGTATAGGTCATGGCATGTTTCCCTACCTTTTTAGGAATGTTCTTGGGGCCAGGCCAGGTCAAAATGTGCCGCCCCGGTTGGCCGAGCCGCTGGGGACCGGCCAGACCAAGGGCGGTGTCGACCTGGCTGGTGCGAGCAAGATGTCCTACAAATGCTATCCTACGCTGTCTAATCTCGTCCGAAATACGCGGCATACCGTGATACAAAGACTCTAAGGACCTACGCTGAGAAAACCCGACATTCAGGACCTGTCGGAGCATCCGGGTTACCGTGCCGTCTAGCTTGGCTGCCAGTGTTGCCGTGAGTGTCCACGCCTCGGCGCCATACGTGAGCACCGTGAGGACGAGGACCTTGAAGAGCATGCGCTTGCGGTGCTCGTCCAGGCCCTTGGAGCGCCAGTAGGTGTTGAGCGAACGGAGCTTGGCCCAGGAAAGGCCGATGCGGGTGTCCACATCGTCGGCAGTGTCCGGAAGCCAACTCCCCAACAGCTTGAAGCGGTCGCGGAGTGGGACCTCCGTCCCGTCTAGCAGGCGCGGCAGCGGTGGGCGACTGGAGGCCCCAATCACCATCGCCTCAGTTTTGACACTAATCTCCAACCCCACCGCCCTCGCCTCCAGGCCCAGACAGTCCAGCCAGGTCTGAATGTGCTCGGGGCGCGCGATGAGGGTGGTGTCGTCCGCATAAATCAG
The DNA here is from genome assembly GCA_009746045.1 of Mesostigma viride. Classification (NCBI taxonomy): domain Eukaryota; kingdom Viridiplantae; phylum Streptophyta; class Mesostigmatophyceae; order Mesostigmatales; family Mesostigmataceae; genus Mesostigma; species Mesostigma viride. The sequence continues at coordinate 1,927,108 of RPFO01000127.1, read as the reverse complement.
GTCAGCCAGGCGGTAACCCGTGCTAACCCCGCCGTGCCCACGCTCGTTAAGGATGTCCAAGCCTGGCTCGAACCCCTTAAGAGCAGTAAAGCGCGCACGTGCCTGGCGCATGACGTGGTCCACGACAATAATGAACAGGTATGGAGACAGGACACAACCTTGCCACACCCCGTGGTGAAGGGGGAATGGTGGGGTGGTGCCTTCCGCAGTCCGCACTACTGCCTGTGAGCCCTCATACAGTCGGCGAATGGCAGCAATAAACGCTGGTGGCACGCGGTCCAGAGCTAGGATGGCCCAAAGAGCCTCCCAGAGGACCGTGTCAAAGGCCTTGATATAGTCAACAAAAATGAGGACCAGCGGCAAACTGTCAGGGGGAAGGCGACGCACCTCCTCCATCAACCGGCGCGCGACAAACACAGCCATGACAGTGTTACGACCACTACGGAAACCCATCTGAGACTCACCCAGGTGTGGGTCCAGCGCGGCGCGGAGCCTGTGCAGCATCATGCGCATGAAGACCTTCAGCGCGGCGCTCTGGAGGCAGACACCCCGGTAGTTACCGGGGTCAGCAGCAGAGCCCTTCTTGTACAGCATGACGCGGATGGCCGTCTGCCACTCAGCAGGCGGAGGCTCGTCAGAGAGCAGGACACGGTTGCAGAACGCCAGCAGAAGATCCCTAACCGCCAGATCAGGGGTCTTCAGCAGCTCAGCAGAAAGGTGGTCGGCACCGACCGCCGCATCGTACCGCAGGCGAGCAAGGGCGCCGTCCAATTCCTCCAAAGTGAAGGGGTGGACGACGTCGTTGGTGGCAAGGCAGCCCTCCTTCAAGGCGGGGACTTGGTAGTCCGCGGCCGAGGAGGGGGGCGCTGGCGGCGGCGGGGGTCCGGCGACCCCGAGGCGGGCGGCCGTCTCGGGGTGAAGCGGCGGGGGGGGGCGCGAGCCCCACCGGTCAAGGAAACATTGTGGGCCAACCAGCGGTCAAGGCTTACCGGCGCCGTGCCGTCCCCCGTGTGCTCCACCGGGGTGCGCTGCCGCCGGCCGCCGAGCCGGTCGAGGTGGTACCACATGTCCTTGCCCTGGTTGCGAGCCTGGCAGGCCTTGGCATCCGCGATGCACTGGGCCGCCTCCGCGTCCTGAGCGTGCTCGTAGGCCTCCACAAGGGCGGCCTTGAGCAATGGTTTCTGCAGCGGGTCCCGGTTACGCTTGAGGCGGTGCCGGGCGGCCAAGACCTTGGGGTCCTGGCGGTAGAGCGGGCCGGGGCGGCGGCGGGGCATGACCGGCAGGTGCCGGGCCGCCAGCAACGGGGCACGGGCCGCAAAGCCCGCAAAAATGGCTGCGTTGGGGGCACCATTGTCCAGCTCGTCGACGTCCGCCCGGGCGTCCAGTGCCGACAGGTACTTCCGTCGGCACCAGTTCCGCTCGTGCTCGGCGTCCGTCCAGTCCTCAGGATCTCCCTTGACCGGACGTAGAGCAGACCAGTCAGGGCGGACCACTGGGGCGCGGCGCGCGGGGACGTGGAACCGGAGCCGAAGGGTCGCGCGCACCAACCGGTGGTCAGAGCACACCGTGGGCGTGTCAAACACTCGGGTGTCCAGAACCGAGGTACACCTGGGCTGCCGTACCACCACGTAGTCCAGACAGGCCTGACGGCCGTTAGGGCCACGAAAAGTGACCAAGTCCTGGGAGGGACGTTGGAAGTGGCAGTTGACAGCAACCATCCCGCTATCCCGCAAAAAGGCAGAAAACAGGGGAGTGTTGTCATTAGCAGCAGTGTCAGCAGGCGCAAAGCGACTGCCAGCAGTACCCACGGGGAGCGTGGCATTGGCGTCTAGCAGCATAACCAAAAAGTGGCGGGCCGGGGTGGCCCCCTCAAGGCTATGCAAGTCCTCGAAGAACTTCTGGCGTTCCAACGCAGGTAGACCACTATGGGGTGCGTAGCCCACCCCCACCGTGAGGTGGTGTTTAGACCGCCCCTCGACGGAGGTGAAGTGTGCTACCATAAGGCGTGGCGTTAGAAACTTAAGCGTGCTGAGGCTAGCAACTGCCAGCGGCGAACACAAAAGACCAACACCACCTTGGCCAGACGTACCGCTGCCAGCAAAGTAAAACCTCCAGCCACCCGCCAAGCGAGCAGTGCTCACCATGCCAAGTGGCACCGTGCGGCGGTGTTCCTGGACGCCTAATATAGATACACGATGCTCAATGCAGAATGCGACTAGCTCCTCTACCCGGCAGCTATGGTCGTCATCTAGCAGTGTGCGGGTGTTAAAAGTGGCAAGGGCCAAGGATGCCTGCTGCATGGCCCACCAGGGGAGGACGACGATGGATGATGGGGGTGGATGCGGCGGGGGGTGGAGGTGGGGGTGAAACGGAGGGGGGAAGTGAAGCGGTAGAAATAGTGCTTTTCATCGCATTTATTTTGTCCTGCAAGCGTAGGATGCGAGCCTGCCGCTTGCTCGGGGTATTCGGGGTTGGGGCTGATTGCAAAACGCCGAGGCGTAGGTAATCGAGCAAACGTTGGGTTTTACGAATCTGACATTTGACAGATGAGGTTGTGGCCCGAAATACCGGCACCACTAGCGTCATGCTCCGGTGCGATATACGGATCCGCCATAGAAGGGATTCAAGTCGGGTCATTTCCTTCAAATGATAGACAGGATTTGGCTGCTAGCTAGCTATGACACCTTAAGTAATATTGTTACACTTCAGGGAATTTTAACCAATCTTGCACATACCATCATATACTAGTTGTCTCTTGATATACATACAGTGTGGGGGCCTACAAACCAGACACAGCGCATACTATGAGCGCTATGCATGCACTGCCCACGGAACGTGCATTGACCATCTGCCGCCGAGGCATTATCAGTACTTGGCACATGTGTACAAGAGCATCAATGCCTCAGAGATTAAAATGTTTCATCTAGTTTACAGCACCATAGATGCGCTGCGGCATCACATGGGAGATACGTGTCCATCAAAAGACCTATTCAAACTCACTGCAAGGGTCAAGGACAGCCATGACTGTGGCGGCTGTTTTACGCTGCCACATAACATCCTTGCCATATACCTGCTTCAAAAAAAGCTCCCTTGTGCGTCCTAGTAAAAAACTGGCGCCAGGGTAACCCTCCTCCCTGACATGATTCATGGTTGACCACAGCAAAGGCAACACATTCCCGGGCAATATCTTGGTGGGCAAACCCTGGAGGCCGCGGGTCCCACATGCTCACTTTGCCTGCAACCATCGCCACAACGGGTGTACGCCAATCCTACCCGGCCAGGCCAGAGGTGCATCAGAAAGCCTCATCTGTGCCTAGTGCACAATGAACACCCGACCTGGTGGGCCATTTCCCCACCATGCAGCGAGAAGGCCACCATCATGCATGCGTAGACCATGCCAGCATGGTGGTAGCCCACCGGCCACCATTAGGCGGGACGCCAGCACTATGAGTACACAAGCATTCCCCGCAAGGCGTGGCCACCGGCAGCAGTAAGTTTCGAGCATTCCTAGTGGGGTGATTGGCCACGGGTAGCAGTAAGTTCTAGCCACGAGCCCTGCCCCCCTTCACACACAAGCCTGGCAGAGAGGAGGAGCTTGTTACCATCTGGCCCTACTGTTCGCGTGGTGGGGTGCACGCTGCGCCCATGCCCTTCATCCATCAAGGAGCGCAAGTCCGCCCTGGAACGATCGCTCCATCCTGGAATGGTCCGAATGCCGCCGGGGTGATTTGACACTGCCTGGGCATGACCCTCCCTGACCGCAGCACACCACGCACGCTTCCATTCTCCATGCTGCAAATGTCACCGCATAGCCGGCGCGCAGCATGCCAACCGCAGGGCACACGGCTCTGTGGTCACTATAGGACACACTATAGAGCAGGACACTCCCATGTCCCATGGGCTAGCAGACCTGGGCAGCCATGGGCTAGTAGAGGCAAGCAGGGCACCCATACCCCCCTGCATGGTCCCCTGTCGTCTGGGGTGCTACAGAATCTCGTCTTGGGGGGCATGAGTAGCTGCACATCCCTTCATCGCGGGGCACTCGTGGGCAGGGCCCCAGTAGCAATGCACAAGGAAACCCCTGTGGTGCTGCCCGGGGCACAATAGACCGCCGCCACCTGCGCTGGAGCGTGGACCACCCCACTACTGCTGCAGCAACAAGTCTTGGATGACGTGGCAGGCCGACACGTGGCGCGCCGACCATTCTGTGCGGTGGTGCACGCACGCAAAGGCAAAAAAGTAGGGGCAAGGCTCTTGTGCAGACACCCGCAACGCCAGCAAGGAATGGTGCCCGCAACAGCAGCAAAATGCGGTGAAGGACAGCGGGCTATAAATAGATGTCTGACGGCCACGTTGTGGTGTGGGCGACCCGTCTTGATGCCCTCACAAAAGGGCCGCCAAACCTCCCCCCACCGGCCCTCCTGCCAGTCCAGTTTCCAAAGGGCTTCGTCCTCAGCACCATGCCATGTGACAGGTCCCTCGCTGGATGCCATGAGATGCAAAATAGGCACACGCCGTGGCATGGGAATGCCATGGCCAGGGGCAACAATAGTTGCTGGCATCCCGCCAGGCACGAGGCCCCCTGCTGGGCATGCGGCCTGCTAAACGTCCCTGGTGTGGGGATACCGATGTCTGGGTGGCACGCAGCGCGCGAATTACTTCATGAGCCTAGCGACGCATCCATCAAGCAATGCTGTGTTTGCTGGCATCCATCATGCCGTGTTTGCTGGCATGGACGTGTAGTTAGCCGTCATGCTCATGGAGGACAGCCGCTGGTCCTTGTCTCCCCCCCTCCAACAGAAAATCAGCCCATTCAAGAAAAGGTATGCAGCTGATGTTTCCATCAGGTAGACAACAGGCCATCCTTCACCTAGCCGTCCATGAAAATCCTGTGGCTGGCCACCAAGTGGTCAATGATCTGGCGCTCAATGTCCCTCTCGTCTGGGTCCCTGGCGATTAGTGTCTCTGCGCCGTCAGGGCCCAGGATCCAGACCTTGTCCTTGCGGTTGTGCAGCAGGTTCGCGACCACCGCGTTAACGCCGTACTTCTGCAACGAGGCGCGCGCTTTCGAGGACAAGATGGATTCGTCGGTCTCCAGTTTGAAGGAGACGACATATGCCTGGGGGGCCCACAGGTTGTGAAGAAGCCCGAGCATTTTGGGGACACGATCCAAATGCAGCTGCAAAGGGCCCGCGGAGGACTGGATCTTGTGCTCCGCCATTGACGGGACCCGCACGTAAAAGTCGGAGACCGCCGCCGCCAAGTACAGCATTGCGTGTGGCCCGCAGGCGTCAAGCGCCTTTGCGATAATGCGAAGCAGCTGCAGGTATTCGTAAAGCGTCGTGAATTGGACCGGCAGGAGCGATCCCGACTCAGCTGCCTGCATCCTTCTTCCCACTGCCTCGCTCAATTCTTCGGCATGCTGCTTCTCTGCCAACACGAGCTGGCCGTTATCTACGGCAGATATCCAGCCAAGCACGGTTTCCAGGGAAGGCAATGCCCGGGCAAATGGCTGGATAGAATGCTTCCGATGCAAGAAAATCACGGCATATCCTTTGCTCAGAAAATATTCGGTAGACGCAGCGCCCCGTGTGCCGGCACTGAAGTTGTCAATAAAACGGACCGTGTTTTTTTCCAACGGCACAGTGGTGCCGCCAGAGGTGACGCAGACAATAGGGCGCTTCAAATGCCTCGCAACGAAATTGTAAACGGACGTCTTCACCAGGTCCTCCTCGCCGAGCGGAGGCGCCTCGGCGAAGAACTGCTCCACTGGCTTCGGCAAACGTTCCGCTGTGTCACCCATAGCTGTGATCGAGTGGGGCTGCTGCGCGAATACCCACAGGTTTTAGCCCTGTCAAGACGTTGCGAATGCAAGATATTTCGCTTCCGTCAGTGCCCACGCCCAAGTCGTCATTCGTCAACCCACGTCAGGTGCTCACGTCGAGGGTGTGAATTGTGAAATACAGGTTCGACAGACCTTGTTTTGTTTCGACTTCGTAATAATGCTGCCCTCGGCCACTATAGAGTCTCTGCGGCGTGGGACACAACATGACAACAACAACAAAAACATCAACTTACCCACCAGGTAAAGCCGTAAGGATACCAGGTAAAGGATACCAGCAGTCGTGCGGATGCCAGCAGGGCTACCAACCAAATTTAGACGGTGATGTTGTAGGTAATTTTATTTGTTATTAAACGGATATGGCGAACGAAAGCAGGCACTTCCACAAACCTTGTGAAAATGGCATCGTTCTAAACTATCCTAGAACAAGGCCTGACCATGACTTTGAACAGCGACTTTGTGGAAATGCCGCTGGAGTTGATGCTGGATTAATAATGAAATTGTAATGACTATCTGCCACTTACCGTCAAGGTTCTGCGCTTGACTGATCTATGTTGTCCAGGACAGCGGTCTGCTGTATGAATCCATAATCTGTCTTTCCGAAAAGGGAGTTTTTTTTAAAAAAATGTGCCGGTTGTATGTTTAAAGAAATTTAGATCATTTTATAAACTGAAATGGTGCGAAGCGCCGTGCGAGTGGTCGTTCGCACGAAACCTACGACGAAATTTGCGAATGAAGCCATTACGTTACACCCGGATCGCCAGGTACTCATTATTACCCACACAAAAGTACCTTCACGGCATTTAGTATACCATTTTAAAGGAATAGCGAGCTTTCAAGGAGACATACTGTGCAGCTGACCGGGCAGTCCTGATGGTAGTCTTGGCTCTCTAGTTGATAATTTATGCATTCAAAAATGTCTTTAGTTGCTCTAGGGACAAGCAGAGGACCGGGACTTTCACTGAATGTTTGGACTTGTTGCTAAGCGTATCTTTGCCTGTCGCCAGGGGCGTGAGCGGTGGTTTGCCTCGACTCCTTATGCTCAGGCCCACGCATGTAACTTAGACAGCTAGCATACGTGGCCGGCCAGGGGGATGTGCACCTCACGAAAACGTGGCAAAATGCCTGTAGGTATAGATACTAATGTATAATTGCAATTCCGAGGCAACCTGCGCTTCTCATTGTATCTAGTCGTTCTTCTGGCAAACTAATCACGACAATGATGAGCTTTCTTTCTGCAACCACTTGCATCCTCTTGGCCCCCCTTGATTGACATCCTTGCCCCGCCTGATGCCGTCATCAACGTGGCCGTGGGCCATCCCATCGGTGCCCATCCCACCGCGCAGACCATCGCCATCCATGCCAAGCGTGCCACGAGTGACGGCCCCCAGAACCACCAGGAGAACTACCAGTTCAAGTAAGTGGCCTGTTTGTCCCGTGTCCCGTGTGCGCATGTGGCCAGTTCAAGTTAGCGGCCCGTCCCTCGTCTGTGTGTGTCTAAACCAACAGTTATTTGCATGGCACATGTGTTGTGTGTGTGGCCAATTTTCTTGCGTTCAATTTGTGGGTGGGCTGCGGGGGGGCGGGTGCGTGGTCGTGATGTGGCGGTCATGCAGTGGCGCGGGATGTGCCTCGTCTCCGCCCTTATCACTCTTCTTGTCACCGCTCCATATTATCTTTATCCTTCCCTCCCCCACCCCCCGCTTGTCCGTGCTATTCATCCCCCCCCCCCCCCCCCGCCTGCGTGTCCATAACCAACCAACCAACCAACCCCCACCCGCCGCGCGTGTCCGTGCTATTCGCCCCCCCCCTTTCTTCGTATGCCCCCCCCCCCTTTCTTCATATGCCCCCCCCCCCTTTCTTCGTATGCCCCCCCCCCTTTCTTCACATGCCCCCCCCCCTTTCTTCATATGCCCCCCCCCTTTCTTCGTATGCCCAGGGTGGATGAGGTGCTGCACGGCGCCAGCCAAGAGCAGGTGTTTGACACGGCGTGCCGCAGCCTGGTGGAGAGCGCGCTCGAGGTGAGGCGGTGGTGGAGCAGGGATGGGTCCGGTGGCGCGGTTGCATGGCGGGGGATAGGGCCACGGCTTGGTTCCATGGGTCGGGCAGCCTATCAGACGGCTTGCTGGCGCTGCCTTGCGGTGCATGCTCAAGTTGCCTTGCATCAGATGGCATCAGATGGCGGCATCAGACGGCTTGCTGGCGCTGGGGGCGGTGGGTTTATGTTATCCAACTCGCTCAGCATAGAATCGTAGAAACTTTGAATCCATGATGGTATATCCGTGCGACACGCGAAGGAGACGCAAAGGAGAACGTTTATGCTGGCCGTGGGTGCGCCTCATGTGCTGGGGTTGGCTTGCGATACGGTTGAGGCATCCCTGAACACTCCCAGCCGCGCGCAAGCGTGGGGCCAACGTGGCACGCGGGCGGATGGGAGAGTGTGCGGAAATGGCCACCACCGCATACGTACTCTCTTACATGTACGGCAGGCTTCATGTTGGCAACGGTGAACATAGCATACCATAGGTTCTTGCTGTTGCTTACGGTTGCTGCAGGCAAGGCCATGAACCATGCATGCCACACACGGAGGCCTAATTCACCAGTGCCTCTTCTGCCACTCCTGTTGTAACTAGCATGTGCATGCGTTTGTACTTGATGCACCCGTTTGTAAATGTGTGCTGATTTTCCGTCACGCATTGAAATTTTGCTTGGATTCACTACCTTGCGTGACGATTGCCTGTTTGGTGTGTTTGGTGTGCTTGTCGTCATGGGCACTTCTGGCTGTCACAGGGGTTCAACGGGACCATACTTGCGTATGGGCAGACCGGCGCGGGCAAGGTGATGCCGGAGCTCATCGCTGGGATGCTGACCCATGTCACCCTGTTGACCTGTCTTCGTGTGTGCTCGTTTGGTCATAATCATAATCTCTGCGCTCGTCTCCTAGAATGCCCCCAGGGTGGCCCGGTGCTCACCAGGGGCATCGCGTGGCGTGCACAGATGAAAAATGATAAGAGGCTAGGCTATCGGTGATGTAGGCATGAACTTATTGCCTTATAAATAGCTACAATGATAAGAGGCTAGGCTATCGGTGATGTAGACATGAACGTATTGCCATATAAGTAGCCTATATGATAAGAGGCTAGGCTATCGGTGATGTAGACATGAACGTATTGCCATATAAGTAGCCTATATGATAAGAGGCTAGGCTATCGGTGATGTAGACATGAACGTATTGCCATATAAGTAGCCTATATGATAAGAGGCTAGGCTATCGGTGATGCAGACATGAACGTATTGCCATATAAGTAGCCTATATGATAAGAGGCTAGGCTATCGGTGATGTAGACATGAACGTATCGCCATATAAGTAGCCTATATGATAAGAGGCTAGGCTATCGGTGATGTAGACATGAACGTATTGCCATCTAAGTAGCCTATATGATAAGAGGCTAGGCTATCGGTGATGTAGACATGAACGTATTGCCATATAAGTAGCCTATATGATAAGAGGCTAGGCTATCGGTGATGTAGACATGAACGTATCGCCATATAAAAAGCTTATATGCTAATGGTATTGGCGCGGCCGTCTTGTCTAGGCAGTGTGTGCAACAGACAGCTTGATGAAAAAAAGCAGCAATTTCAAATCGCCATGATCCACCATATAATGCACGTTATTGGAGCTGTCCATGTCCGGCAATGCACCTCTCTATACACCGCACGTGTGCGGTTGAAGCGTGCATGGGGTTTGTGCCATGGTTTCCTGTACCGTTGGGAGTCGTGCCGTTGGGAGTAGTGCCGTTGGGAATCGTGCCGTTGGGAATAGCGCCGTTGGGAATAGCGCCGCCTCCCGTGTGCCCCAGCCTGCCCGCACGCACGCACGCCTGCCTGCCTGCCTGCCTGCCTGCCTGCCTGCCTGCCTGCCTGCCTGCCTGCCTGCCTGCCTGCCTGCCTGCCTGCCTGCCTGCCTGCCTGCCTGCCTGCCTGCCTGCCTGCCTGCCTGCCTGCCTGCCTGCCTGCCTGCCTGCCTGCCTGCCTGCCTGCCTGCCTGCCTGCCTGCCTGCCTGCCTGCCTGCCTGCCTGCCTGCCTGCCTGCCTGCCTGCCTGCCTGCCTGCCTGCCTGCCTGCCTGCCTGCCTGCCTGCCTGCCTGCCTGCCTGCCTGCCTGCCTGCCTGCCTGCCTGCCTGCCTGCCTGCCTGCCTGCCTGCGTGCCTGCGTGCCTGCCTGCCTGCGTGCCTGCCTGCCTGCGTGCCTGCGTGCCTGCGTGCCTGCGTGCCTGCGTGCCTGCGTGCCTGCGTGCCTGCGTGCCTGCGTGCCTGCGTGCCTGCGTGCCTGCGTGCCTGCGTGCCTGCGTGCCTGCCTGCCTGCCTGCCTGCCTGCCTGCCTGCCTGCCTGCCTGCCTGCCTGCCTGCCTGCCTGCCTGCCTGCCTGCCTGCCTGCCTGCCTGCCTGCCTGCCTGCCTGCCTGCCTGCCTGCCTGCCTGCCTGCCTGCCTGCCTGCCTGCCTGCCTGCCTGCCTGCCTGCCTGCCTGCCTGCCTGCCTGCCTGCCTGCCTGCCTGCCTGCCTGCCTGCCTGCCTGCCTGCCTGCCTGCCTGCCTGCCTGCCTGCCTGCCTGCCTGCCTGCCTGCCTGCCTGCCTGCCTGCCTGCCTGCCTGCCTGCCTGCCTGCCTGCCTGCCTGCCTGCCTGCCTGCCTGCCTGCCTGCCTGCCTGCCTGCCTGCCTGCGTGCCTGCGTGCCTGCGTGCCTGCGTGCCTGCGTGCCTGCGTGCCTGCGTGCCTGCGTGCCTGCGTGCCTGCGTGCCTGCGTGCCTGCGTGCCTGCGTGCCTGCGTGCCTGCGTGCCTGCGTGCCTGCGCGCCTGCGCCTGCGCGCCTGCGCGCCTGCGCGCCTGCGCGCCTGCGCGCCTGCGCGCCTGCGCGCCTGCGTGCCTGCGTGCCTGCGTGCCTGCGTGCCTGCCTGCCTGCCTGCCTGCCTGCCTGCCTGCCTGCCTGCCTGCCTGCCTGCCTGCCTGCCTGCCTGCCTGCCTGCCTGCCTGCCTGCCTGCCTGCCTGCCTGCCTGCCTGCCTGCCTGCCTGCCTGCCTGCCTGCCTGCCTGCCTGCCTGCCTGCCTGCCTGCCTGCCTGCCTGCCTGCCTGCCTGCCTGCCTGCCTGCCTGCCTGCCTGCCTGCCTGCCTGCCTGCCTGCCTGCCTGCCTGCCTGCCTGCCTGCCTGCCTGCCTGCCTGCCTGCCTGCCTGCCTGCCTGCCTGCCTGCCTGCCTGCCTGCCTGCCTGCCTGCCTGCCTGCCTGCCTGCCTGCCTGCCTGCCTGCCTGCCTGCCTGCCTGCCTGCCTGCCTGCCTGCCTGCCTGCCTGCCTGCCTGCCTGCCTGCCTGCCTGCCTACCTGCCTGCCTGCCTGCCTGCCTGCCTGCCTGCCTGCCCGCCCGCCCGCTCGCCCGCCCGCCCGCCCGCCGGCCTGCCTGCCTGCATGCCTGCATGCGATGTGTGCATGCCTGCGATGTGTGCATGCCATGTGCACATGCCTGCATCTGCATGCCACGCCCAGACATACACCATGTAGTCATTGTGAAGTAACAAACACCGCCGACGTGGTTGGCGTGCCCACACATAACCGCCTCCCTTCACGCGCTTGCCACCACCAGACGTACACCATGTCGGGCGGGAAGGAGGCCTACGCGCAGCGCGGCGTCATCCCCCGCGCGCTGTCCTACCTCTTCCAGTGGATGCGCGCGCGGCCGCAAGTATCGGTCTCGGTGCGCGTGTCGTACGTAGAGCTCTACAACGAGATGTTCCTAGATCTGCTCTCCGGCACGTCGGCCGCCGCGACGCCAGCCAGCGGGGGCGAGGGCGCGCCCGCGGGCAACCCCGACATTGTTATTCTGGAGGACGTGAACCACGGCATCACCGTGCGCGGTGCGTGGGTGCGGCCGCAAGTTTTACATTGGTGCCTGGCCCTGAGGCAGCATGGCGTGTGTGTCATCGTAGCTGCCCATGCCCGCCGCGCGCATCCTAGTGTAGCGCTACATGGACAAAATGTGCCATCAACAAGCGAGCGTACGTGCCTCAGTGGAAGGGGAAGACTTGCCACAGCAAGAAAGGAGGATCCCTGAGCTGATGGGCACTGCCACCCTGCGAGGCCACATGGCTATCTCCCCCACACACGCAAATGGAAAATCCCCATTCTTTTTAGGCTTCTGGGGTTTGAGTACAAGTGGAGGTGCACATATAGCTGGCCTGGGCTGGGTAGGTGCACCTGGGGCCTCGCCCCCATTGATCAGCTCACGCAGCAGCACATCAGCCAATATGGTTTCCACACCAGCCAAAAAGTTTCCGCAGTACCTGGTCTTGCCTGGCCCTGCTTTCTTTTCTGGGCGTGGAGCTTTTCCGGGACCACTCGAGCAGGCCTTGTTTGGTACCGTGACACTTCCTCGTTCTCGGCCCCATGTTTCCTCCACCTCCCCCTTCCACACAGAGACCCCCGCTATGACCCCCCGCCCCCCGAGTCCTCCCCCCTCCCGAATTCCCCCCCCTAACCCCCCACCCCGGCCGCCCACACACAGGAACACATGCAAGTGCCACACACAAATATACAGCGGATGTCGTTCTTTCTGGGAGCTGTTGCCGCTGGATGCCTATTTGAGACCGATGTGCTCCGCATTGGCGCTGATTGTGGTCTGCTTGTTTACCCAGGCCTGAGCATGCCTATGGCGGCCACCGAGCAGGAGGCGCTCGGCCTGTTGTTCGAGGGGGAGACGAACCGTGCCATCGCGGAGCACCAGGTAGGGCCATGGGATGGGTGATGGGTGCGCGACAGCTGGCAGGGCCTTCTGTTGGGGCTATCTGTGCAAGCGATCCTTGTCTTCCTCGACCTCCGGTTGATAGGGAGTTTGTTAAGGGCCGTTGAAGGGGCACCCATCAGGTGATGACTGTGCTAGCATCATGTTTTTTTTTAGTCCATGACACTTGGACATGTCAATAGCGTAAATGGTACCAGAAGTACCGTTATCTTGCCAAATCTTCATGGTATCGAAAACACACATGGTCATTCAGGTCGTGGAAGATTGTGACAAATGAATGGACAGGCAGCAAGCAGCGGCTGGTGCAGCTACTCTTGGTTACAGCGCAAGCGGGGCCTATTGAGTGTCTGATTTGACATTTCAGGAGCATATTTGACGGCTGCTAACGGCTTTTAAACTATACGGCCAGGCACTCGTCTACCGTCGGCACACATGCAAATGACATGCATCCGCCGCATGAGGTGCGCCTCATGGAATATCTAAACATGTTTCATTCTTGCCTACCATTGCCTGCAACTTGTTCTGCGGGATCGACCGTGCTCCGACTCATCATCGAGTGTGAGGGGCCTGGGTGCAGCTGGGCCTGCCAAAGCACCATGCAGCTTGTCTAGATGTGTAGCAGCTGGCAAACATCGCCCTTGCTCCGCTCATCCGAGGTAGGCAGGTGTCTGATCCGCCGTGCTTCCCTTGCTCCCCGTTTCCCCGACCCGCCACGTGCCCCAGCTGAACAAGGCGTCCTCCCGCAGCCACGCTGTGTTCACCATCCATCTGGAGATTCGCAGCCGCGCCGAGGGGGTACGTCTGCCAGCACGAGCAGTGGCAGCGATAGCACCAGCGTTGGCATCGCTCTCCTGTGCCCAACCACAATGAGACATCTGGTATACCGATCGCTCAAAGCCGTTTGCGGTGCTGTCAGTATCATCAAAGGACTATCAAAGTACCGTATCAAATAGAAACTAATACTGTATATCTGTCCCCGCCAGCGCCCTAGGCTAGTTGGGTCGGATGGCAGAGACATCGGGCCATCTTTGTCGTGCGATCATCAACCTCGCTGCTCAAGGCCTCCTTTGCCCTGTCTCGGCTTGCTGCAAAGCATAGTGCGGAATGGAGGGTGCGCCCTCCTGCTGCTTTCGATCCCTGGCCATTGCCACCATGGCGGGGGATGTGCTCCCGTGGCCATCGTTGTCACCTGCCAGCAACATGCCGCTCGCCGCACCCTTGTCAAGCAGCTGGCTGGCTCCATGTTGCCGCGGTAGTGCACGAGTGGCTAGTGCACGAGTGGCTAGTGCACGAGTGGCTAGTGCACGAGTGGCTAGTGCACGAGCGGCGTGCTGGCAGAGCCTCGCAGAGCCCGCGCGAATGATTATGTACTGCTATCACTGTCTCATCAACAACGTGATCGGCTCCCTGTGGAAAGCGTGGCTGGATGACATGAGATTTACTCCCAGCTGGATTGTAAAAGTTCTCTCTCTTCACGTTTCCAGCGCCCTTGCCTTGATAGCGGAGGGCATCCTGCGCATGTCCCCCGCCTGTTCCGCTCATCTTCGGCTTACCTCGGCACGCCGCTGGCACGCCACGCTTGTGTATAAAATACTGCGCCACCCTATCTGCCATGCCCCATGCGATCCACCCTGCCATCCGCCGCCACAGGACGAGCGCATCATGACATCCAAGCTCAACCTGGTGGACCTGGCCGGCTCTGAGGTGAGCGCGCGGTGGGCGTCGTTTGCTGTGCCAGGATGATGGCGGGTGCGCAGGTACAGGATGGTGCGCTGCGCTGCGGTGCTGATTTAATCCTTGCAGCCCTTGATCACAGGGTGGAAGGCTCCCTGGATGCCCTGTATGCCCTTTCGGCGCAGCACTCCTACTAGCTTGTCCGGTCGGAGCCTGCTGCTCTGACTCTGTATGTGGCTATGTGCTGCTGACGAGATGTCACTGTGTGTTGGATCCCACTGCCTCCCTGTGTCGGTGCGTGCAGCGCCTCTCCAAGACGGGCTCTCACGGCCAGGTGGCCAAGGAGGCGTCCTACATCAACAAGTCCCTCACCTTTCTAGAGTAGGTTACGCGTTTGATGACAAGTTGTCGCTCGCCTTGCTGGAGCCGGTGACGTGTCCCACACCCACACGTGCCTTGCTACAGTATGGCATATGTCCGCCACCAACCAGTCCCTCACCTTCCTAGAGTACGTGGCGGCGTCAGCTGTAATGGCTGTTTGCTATCTGTCAAGAAATGCGTCCCATCCCCTCAGCATGCATGCCCAGTACATTATGACGACCAAAGCTCGTGTGTCTCTCTTAGAGCCTTTCTTGTCTAGGTGTGCCCCTGTTTTGCTGTGCTCGACCGCGTGTGGTCAAGCCCTAATGGTTCCAAGGGGGTAAGGTACATCTGTGCAAGTTGCCTGCTTGGTCCATGGATGGTTCGTGTGCCTGAACCAACAGGGCTGCTGGATCGTGCAGCGTGCCATGTGGTTGTCCTTTGCAAGGCTCCCCTGTGTGGGCAGGTGGTCCAGGGAAAGCGCAGGCATTGGTACCACTGTATAAATGCTCGTGTATATGACCGCTGGCTGACTGCGGGCAGCATCACTTGGCGCCAGGCTCGATGCCATTTGAAGCATGGCCGCGTGCGAAAAGGCTAACTCCTACATGCAATGTCAGGAACCATGCTGGCGGCACGTATTTGCCGACTTGTTGCACTGCTTCGTCATCCTGTCCCCCCGTCTTGTGCCGAATCCCGTCGAGTTGAAAAGGGATCGCTGCTGCCCGCTGCCCCCTGGTTGTGGCCATCTCACGCTGCTGCCCCCTGGTTGTGGCCATCTCACGGCCACTGCCTCTCTGCCACTCCGCACCACCATGCTGCCATCCTCCTCCGCCGTCCGCACTGGAAACATCCCTGCCCTATATCACTCCACATATCACTGTACATCTCTCTACTTCCATATGCTGCCCCCCAGGCAAGTCATCGTGGCGCTGGGCGACCGCAGCCGCGACCACATCCCCTACCGCTCGTCACGACTCACGCACATGGTGAGGTACTTGACTGCTACGTGCGGTTTCACGGTGCCCCTTTGCAGAGTGTAACGCAGTCGCGCAAAATGGTGGGCATAATGTGAGCAGTTTCAAAGAGAAGCAATAAAACTTTGTGGTCATGCAATGGCGACGAGGACATTTCTAGGATAGTGTCGACCGCCCGAGCGTGTACACGTCCATGCTCTCTTTCCTCTCTTTCCTCCATTTCCTCTCCACGTACCCAAACTTACCAAAGCCATCCGCGACCCTATTTACGAGCTTGCGGAGGAGGATCCTCGGCGGTATGTCACCCAAGAGATACGGAGTGGCCATCTTCATGGCGCGTCGGACCCGAATGATCTTGTCATGGCGCGTCGGACCCGAATGATCTTGTCATGGCGCGTCGGACCCGTATGATCTTGCCATGGCGCGTCGGACCCGAATGATCTTGTCATGGCGCGTCGGACCCGAATGTTCTTGTCATGGCGCGTCGGACCCGAATGATCTTGTCATGGCGCGTCGGACCCGAATGATCTTGTCATGGCGCGTCGGACCCGTATGTTCTTGTCATGGCGCGTCGGACCCGAATGATCTTGTCATGGCGCGTCGGACCCGTATGTTCTTGTCATGGCGCGTCGGACCCGAATGATCTTGTCATGGCGCGTCGGACCCGTATGTTCTTGTCATGGCGCGTCGGACCCGTATGATCTTGTCATGGCGCGTCGGACCCACAACAAGGTCCCTTGTACGGCAATCAGACAACAAGGTCCCTTGTATGACAACAGACAACAGACAACAAGATCTCTTGTACGTTCATCTCACACCACGTTGTGCGTCCTGCATGCTTGACCACCTGATGGTGTGGCAACCCCATGACCACAAGCACAGTGTCGTTGCTCGACGGGCCGCCGTCACGCATCGGTCGGCGTGGCAACGCCACGGTCGGTGTGGCCACTCATGTTGTCGGTGTTGCTCACGCTTGTTTACACGGTCAACATACACCATGGCCTTGCCCCCACATGTTCCCATGGGTGCAGCTCAAAGATTCGCTGGGCGGCAACTGCAAGACGGTCATGGTGGCCAACATTTGGGGGGAGGCGGCGCACATCGACGAAACGATTTCCACGCTGAGGTAAGTTTATTCGTTCTAAGAGAGGATGAGATGAGACGAGACAATATCCACGCTGAGTTAAGTTTATGCAGTGTAAGAGCGGATGAGATGAGATTTTCACGGTGAGGTGAGGATGTTTGTGCTGAGGTTGGGGGGGGGGGCGGGCCAGGGTATCCACGCTGGGTGCCATGATGCTGCACCCCACCCCACAGCCTCATGGTACCAAGGACAAGAGCTTCTGCTCGCCTGTGGGAGACCTATGCAGCCAAAGACCTAAGCCTGGCGATGGGTCTGGCGTACGCATCATCATATCTCAAACTGCGCGGTGCCAAGTGCTTGTAAGAATAGAACCGAGCAGCTGTCATACGGGCACAATCCGCCTCCTCCATGGTTGCATAGGCGGTTGTCCCGGGGATGGGCCCTTGACGTCGAGCAGATCAGAAGGCAACGGGAGCTCTGGCTGTGACCCGCATCCGTTGCTCACCACACACGGCCAGATGCACCTCCTTCCATCATCATCTGCAGAGCTGAGGTCCCTTCCTCCTTGTGGCTGTTCCAACGCGCCTGGTTCCTGGATGGGCCAGATACCTGCTGTGCGTCCTATGGGCATAACAAACGATAGCGCGCCCGATTCTCCTCACCCCCCCCCCACACGCACAATCCAGGTTTGCCACCCGCATGATGCGCGTGTCCAACGAGGTCACACTCAACGTGAAGCAGGACCCCGACCAGCTGGTGAGTGGGGCATGATGATTAGGGATCGCACCTTGCAGGTGCTCGCGGGCGCAGTTATAAACATCGATTCTTGCGGAATCGATACTAAGCGCTTAGTGTCGATTCCCTAGGAATCGATGTTTACAACTAAAACTTTTGCTTGCGCCGGCAAGGCTAAGGCCGATACTAGTCGGGTCATCGAATTGGCTGTTCGATTATCGAAGTTGCCTATTCGACCATCGAACTTTCCTATTGGATTATCGAATTTTCCTTATTCGATTGTCGAAATTTCCTATTCGACAAGGGGTCATAGGCCAGCGGCCTATCATACTCGGCGCCCAGCGAGCCACCGAACTAGGCCGGCCTAGTCGATTATAGCGAGACATCGCGTGGAAATTAGCCGATTTCGGGGACTTAGCCGATTTCGGAGCGACGTCGATCAACCCAGATGATTAGCCGGTTGAGCATACCCTTTGGAATAGCACAACATATCAGTCGAATAGCTAGCGCTGGTAATCCGCCTAGTCAGCGGAGAGCACTTGCCTTTTCCGCAACGTTGTATACAGGGGCTCTATATGCAAGCCAATAATCATGTGAGTGCAGCAGACGGATGTGCTACCGCATGAGAATACCGTGCAAGCCTTGTGTCTGTGGAACATGTTTGTTCCTCTAAGCCAGCCTAACTTCTTACGATCAATCTTTCACATTGACATCACACGCAATGCTTTCTGTTTCAACATGGCCCAAGTCAAGGTCAACCTTGGCTTCGCTGGGACCGAGTCGGTTGGCTTACTGCCAGCGCTTTTTCCTTTTTCTGTGTTCCCTTCTGCCTGGCTGATCCCATGTGTGTGTTTTCAATGTCGTGCGCCTGTGGCCAACACGGCACGCTTTGCCAGTGCTCTCGAGCTCCTTGTACCCGTGTGGCCAGTGCCCTGTCTATAGCTGACTCTATGCTGTCGCAGATGCCCTGTGCCCGGTGCTGGTACTGACAACGCCCGCTTTGTCTGATGCTGGTGCTGACGACGCCCATGGTGCCTGGTGTTGGTACTGACAACGTGCATTGTGTTTGGTGCCGGTACTGACGACGCCCATGTGTGACGCATGGTGGAGCCGCCCACCAGATCCGCAAGTACGAGCGGGAGATCCGCGACCTGAAGCAAGAGCTGGCGATGCACGACGCCTTCTCGTACGTCATATCGCATTACCTTCTGTTGTTGATACTGGCCGACTACACACCCCTTCTGTACGTGTTTTTGCCCATGCCGCACGCGTCCTCTTGTGTGCCTTATCAAACGTTCTACTGCTGGAACGCCAGCTGCTGGAGCACCAGCGCAGCCATGGCGGTCTGATGGCGGCAGAGCAGCAGGACAACGGTGAGGTAGCACAGCCGCCAAGGGACCGGAAGGGGGGCTCTGGCAGGGGACCAGCCGGCCCCAGCCGCGCAGCATGCAGTCAGCCGTACGCCTCCGCTATGATTAAAAAAATTAATAAATCTAGCGGCGGGTACTCTGACCCTAATGCACTAGGTAGCACAAGATAGTACGAGCGTCAGCTCACAAAGTTGCCTGCCCTTGTCCTGTGCGCTGCCTTGTCTTGTCCTGTGCGCTGCCTTGTCTTGTCCTGTGCGCTGCCTTGTCTTGTCCTGTGCGCTGCCTTGTCTTGTCCTGTGCGCTGCCTTGTCTTGTCCTGTGCGCTGCCTTGTCTTGTCCTGTGTGCTGCCTCGTCTTGTCCTGTGCGCTGCCTTGTCTTGTCCTGTGCGCTGCCTTGTCTTGTCCTGTGCGCTGCCTTGTCTTGTCCTGTGCGCTGCCTTGTCTTGTCCTGTGCGCTGCCTTGTCTTGTCCTGTGCGCTGCCTTGTCTTGTCCTGTGCGCTGCCTTGTCCTGTCCTGTGCGCTGCCTTGTCCTGTTCTGTGTGCTGCCTTGTCCTGTCCTGTGCGCTGCCTTGTCTTGTTCTGTGCGCTGCCTTGTCTTGTCCTGTGCGCTGCCTTGTCCTGTCCTGTGCGCTGCCTTGTCCTGTCCTGTGCGCTGCCTTGTCCTGTCCTGTGCGCTGCCTTGTCTTGTCTTGTGCGCTGCCTTGTCTTGTCCTGTGCGCTGCCTTGTCTTGTCCTGTGCGCTGCCTTGTCCTGTCCTGTGCGCTGCCTTGTCTTGTCCTGTGCGCTACCTTGTCTTGTCCTGTGCGCTGCCTTGTCTTGTCCTGTGCGCTGCCTTGTCTTGTCCTGTGCGCTGCCTTGTCTTGTCCTGTGTGCTGCCTTGTCCTGTCCTGTGCGCTGCCTTGTCTTGTCCTGTGCGCTGCCTTGTCTTGTCCTGGGCGCTGCCTTGTCTTGTCCTGTGCGCTGCCTTGTCCTGTCCTGTGCGCTGCCTTGTCCTGTCCTGTGCGCTGCCTTGTCTTGTCCTGTGCGCTGCCTTGTCTTGTCCTGTGCGCTGCCTTGTCTTGTCCTGTGCGCTGCCTTGTCTTGTCCTGTGCGCTACCTTGTCTTGTCCTGTGCGCTGCCTTGTCTTGTCCTGTGCGCTGCCTTGTCTTGTCCTGTGCGCTGCCTTGTCCTGTCCTGTGCGCTGCCTTGTCTTGTCCTGTGCGCTGCCTTGTCTTGTCCTGTGCGCTGCCTTGTCTTGTTCTGTGCGCTGCCTTGTCTTGTCCTGTGCGCTGCCTTGTCTTGTCCTGTGCGCTGCCTTGTCTTGTCCTGTGCGCTGCCTTGTCTTGTCCTGTGCGCTGCCTTGTCTTGTCCTGTGCGCTGCCTTGTCTTGTTCTGTGTGCTGCCTTGTCTTGTCCTGTGCGCTGCCTTGTCTTGTCCTGTGCGCTGCCTTGTCTTGTCCTGTGCGCTGCCTTGTCTTGTCCTGTGCGCTGCCTTGTCTTGTCCTGTGCGCTGCCTTGTCCTGTCCTGTGCGCTGCCTTGTCTTGTCCTGTGCGCTGCCTTGTCTTGTCCTGTGCGCTGCCTTGTCTTGTCCTGTGCGCTGCCTTGTCTTGTCCTGTGCGCTGCCTTGTCTTGTCCTGTGCGCTGCCTTGTCTTGTCCTGTGCGCTGCCTTGTCTTGTCCTGTGCGCTGCCTTGTCTTGTCCTGTGCGCTGCCTTGTCTTGTCCTGTGCGCTGCCTTGTCTTGTCCTGTGCGCTGCCTTGTCCTGTCCTGTGCGCTGCCTTGTCTTGTCCTGTGCGCTGCCTTGTCTTGTCCTGTGCGCTGCCTTGTCTTGTCCTGTGCGCTGCCTTGTCTTGTCCTGTGCGCTGCCTTGTCTTGTCCTGTGCGCTGCCTTGTCTTGTCCTGTGCGCTGCCTTGTCTTGTCCTGTGCGCTGCCTTGTCTTGTCCTGTGCGCTGCCTTGTCTTGTCCTGTGCGCTGCCTTGTCCTGTCCTGTGCGCTGCCTTGTCTTGTCCTGTGCGCTGCCTTGTCTTGTCCTGTGCGCTGCCTTGTCTTGTCCTGTGCGCTGCCTTGTCTTGTCCTGTGCGCTGCCTTGTCTTGTCCTGTGCGCTGCCTTGTCTTGTCCTGTGCGCTGCCTTGTCTTGTCCTGTGCGCTGCCTTGTCTTGTCCTGTGCGCTGCCTTGTCCTGTCCTGTGCGCTGCCTTGTCTTGTCCTGTGCGCTGCCTTGTCTTGTCCTGTGCGCTGCCTTGTCTTGTTCTGTGCGCTGCCTTGTCTTGTCCTGTGCGCTGCCTTGTCTTGTCCTGTGCGCTGCCTTGTCTTGTCCTGTGCGCTGCCTTGTCTTGTCCTGTGCGCTGCCTTGTCTTGTCCTGTGCGCTGCCTTGTCTTGTTCTGTGTGCTGCCTTGTCTTGTCCTGTGCGCTGCCTTGTCTTGTCCTGTGCGCTGCCTTGTCTTGTCCTGTGCGCTGCCTTGTCTTGTCCTGTGCGCTGCCTTGTCTTGTCCTGTGCGCTGCCTTGTCCTGTCCTGTGCGCTGCCTTGTCTTGTCCTGTGCGCTGCCTTGTCTTGTCCTGTGCGCTGCCTTGTCTTGTCCTGTGCGCTGCCTTGTCTTGTCCTGTGCGCTGCCTTGTCTTGTCCTGTGCGCTGCCTTGTCTTGTCCTGTGCGCTGCCTTGTCTTGTCCTGTGCGCTGCCTTGTCTTGTCCTGTGCGCTGCCTTGTCTTGTCCTGTGCGCTGCCTTGTCTTGTCCTGTGCGCTGCCTTGTCTTGTCCTGTGCGCTGCCTTGTCTTGTCCTGTGCGCTGCCTTGTCTTGTCCTGTGCGCTGCCTTGTCTTGTCCTGTGCGCTGCCTTGTCTTGTCCTGTGCGCTGCCTTGTCTTGTCCTGTGCGCTGCCTTGTCTTGTCCTGTGTAGTGGCCAACTCCACGACGCATCCGCTCGCACGTGCTGTTGTTCATGCCACACACCTTTTCCTGCGTACTGGCCAGGTGCTGGCCAGGTGCTGGCCAGGTGCTGGCCAGGTGCTGGCCAGGTGCTGGCCAGGTGCTGTTGTGTGTGACTCACCTTGATACGCACCGGGCAGCGGCATGCTGCTTTCTCTCCTGTGACTCTTCCCAAACACCGTGACTACATCCGGGGACCCCTTATGCGGACTTATCCAAAGGGACCAGCTGCCATGTGGACCATAGTAGAACTTGGGGGTAGTGGGTGAACCCTGGGTATGCCCCTAGAAACCCTCAGGCTCCGGGAGAGGCCTTTGTATTCTCCCAAACCAGCGCCTCTGAATGATTGGGAGGCCTATCTGGGGCCACTGGACCATGAGGCAGCCCTACTGCACCCGCTATGCTTTTGCTATGTCTAAGCTTAATTGCACCCACAGGGGATGCCGGATCGTTCGGACGGGTCCGATTGTGCACCCTGTGGCACTCCTCTGGCATGAGGGAAGGGGGGGGTCTCTGCCCTTTCTTCCTGTTGTGCACATACAGGGAATAAAAGCACTTCAGTGCGCCGTGACTCCCCAACGGGAGCACGTGTTTAATTAATTAATAGTAGACCTTGTCTGCAGCTGCAAGTATCGGTCCAGTGGACCCCAAGTGGGTATGTCGTCTGCACACACATCCCTGCATCACTGGCTCATGCGCATGCGCACTGTCCCATGCGCATGCGCACATGTACACATGAGCACGCACATCCTTCCATGCCTTGTGGTAGACCTGTGAGCATGTTGCCTCACACCCTCGCCCCACCCGTCTGTCTGCAAGCGGGTGGGCGCTGGACCATCAGGTCTTGCCTGCCTGCCATGAATGGCCATGATGATCCCATGACGCAAGAATGGGCCATCATGGAAAATGCCTGCCCTTCTTGTATCCCCCCACCTCCGCCCCCCCGGCTCGTCCCCACCCCCTCGTCCCACCCTTGTCACAATGCGGTTGTTTCTTTGTTTTCTACGCACGCGCATCCAGCAACCGCACCGGCGTGTCCTACGCGGCCTACTCGGACGCGCAGCGCACAGAGCTGGGCCGCCAGGTGGCGGCATTCCTGCGGTCGGAGGCCAGTGCAGACGACCCGCTCTCGGTCGCACCTCTCGAGCTGTCTAGCATCCGTCACGTGAAGGAGATCCTGCTCGCTTGCCGCGTGAGTAAGCACGTGGCGTGGCGGCCTTCCATTTGATGAGGTGGTGTCGCATGAGCGGTTGGTGGCGTGGCGTGGGCATGGCTGCCATGCGCCGGTCGCATGAGTGCCTGCGCCTGGTGGCCTGGCTTCCATTTCTGTCTAAGTGTCATCACATGAGCGGGGCCATGTTGTTGGGTGACAGCGGCGACGTGCTGCGTCCGTGAGTGCGCTATGCTAACCTAGTATGTGCCGTGCTGCTGCTCGCGTGGCGCGTCAAGTGCCTGCGTGGAGCTGTGTTGGCAGCTGTGCAGTGCCAATAACGTCTCCATGCCACGGGTGGTCATCTTTGTGAGCTCGTGTGGTTGGGCTGCATTAGGGGCGTACCGATAGCTCCTGGTCATACACGGCACATTAGGATCATTCAGCACCAGATGATGGAATGCCAGAGTCAACTCCACGACCCGGCACTCTATCATGATGACAGGGGAAGCCAACTCTGAAGGACGCTGTTTTGGCTTCACTGGCAACTTGACACTGGCAATCGGGCACGAACACCTGGCGACGAATCACTGCCCATGCTGACCAGGCACCATGCCCACCATGCTGACCTGGTGCCGTTTGTCGCGTTCGCCATGCTCTCCGCTCCGCTCGTACATGCGCTGATGCAAAACGGACGCGCCTCTGCACGTGCGGATCATCAGCCGTGCCCGACCGAGCGGGGCCCACTTCTGACATCTGTCCCCGACCACGTGTGATTCTACGCCTTGACCCCGGCTGTGGACTGATTCCAATATTTGCACCCTACCAACTCCCTACCTTTTTGCCCGCCCACGCTTGGATGAGCCGCAGCGCATCTTCAAGGCAGGCGGTGTGCACGTGGGTGGCGGCGCCCCGGGAGGTGTCAGCAGCCACGCGCCGGCCAGCCAGCCTCGATCGGCGGGGGGAAGCCGAAGCAATGCCTATGACAGCCAGGCGCCGAGCTCGCAGGAACCCTTTGCCAACGGTTCCCACGGGGGTGCTTCTGGGGATGCTGGCATGGGGGGGTACCGCGGCGCACAGGCTGTTCCCGCCTTGTGGCCTCAAGCATCATCGACGCAGCCATCAAGGGGTGAGTGGTAGAGCCATGGCATCCGTGAGCAGATCAGTGGATGCCTCGTCGAGGGGTGAGGGGTGAAAACTTCGGATCCAACGTCGAGGGGTGAGGGGTGAAAACTTCGGATCCAACGTCGAGGGGTCAAACAGGCGAAGCCTAGTTTGCCACGCGTGCGTGCCTGCAGAATCAGGGGGCAGAAGGAAGTGTGCCGAGAAAACGGGCCTTCATGAAGGATTGTCGCTGGGTGGGAGACTCGGAGACTCCTGTGGGCTCTAACCTGCGGGCCAGCCAGCAGGGATCAAGCGGTTACATCCGTCATTTGTTGTGGGAACAGCACGTGCTCATAATCGCATGTGTGGGACAATCGGGTGGCCAAGTTACCCCTAAACCCATGGGGCCTCCCACCCCATGTGTCCACCATGAGCTGGCCCCTGCATCACCCACCCGCCCTGAGCCCGCCCGCCGGTGGCCATCCGCGCCAAGCTGTGAGCCATGTCTGGCGTTCGTGTTGTGCCACCTTATCTGTACTAGTATGGCCATATTCTGCCACCTTACCTGTACTAGTATGGCCATATTCTGCCACCTTACCTGTACTAGTGTGGCCATATTCTGCCACCTTACCTGTACTAGTGCGGCCATATTCTGCCACCTTACCTGTACTAGTGCGGCCATATTCTGCCACCTTACCTGTACTAGTGTGGTGCCGCCCACTGGTGTCCATTCTGTTGCATCCATTTCTGTCCCATCTCCAGCATTAACGCGGTCTCCCAATGCCTGTGCTGTGCTGATGATCGATCTCGCCCATCGTATCCCACCGACATCGTTTGCGGTCTAGACAGTTCGGCTAGACGCCTGGTCATACTCATTTGGTACATGGTTTTGTGGACATTCGCCCCTGCACTTGCCGGCCCTCCTCCATCGCTCACCAGGCCCTGCCACCAGCAACGGCGGCGATGCGGGTCCAGGGCGGGGGCATGCGGTGGGGGACGCGGAGGAAGGGGTGGGGGATGCGGAAGGTAAGGACATAGAAGACACGCCAGCTCTAATTTCATTAAGGTTGGGGGCATGCCATGGGTGCTACATGAGGGCACCAGAGGAGTGACTCGACTCTGGGGGGAGCAACTCATACCACAGCGTGGGGAGCGTTTGAACCGACGATTCATTTTGCACGCTGAAGGTGCAGAGATTCCAAAGAGGGTTTGTTGTGAGGACTGCTAATCTAGGTTTTTTTCCATGGGACCAGCGTCGCCTGGCATCTTGGTTGAAGGCATGAAAGCTCCCCTTATTCATCCAGTATAAAGTAAGTAAGCTCTCAGCACGTTCATGCCTTGGGGCCTTATTTCTTCCCCGCCATCCATAGCCGTATTTCTTACCCACCATCCAGAGCCTTATTTCTTACCCACCATCCAGAGCCTTATTTCTTACCCACCATCCAGAGCCTTATTTCTTATCCACCATCCAGAGCCTTATTTCTTCCCCACCATCCAGAGCCTTATTTCTTACCCACCATCCACAGCCTTATGTCTTACCCACCATCCACAGCCTTATTTCTTACCCACCATCTACTGATACCGCGGCACACGCTGACCTTGTTCACACCACTTCACCCCCCCCACACAAACATCCTGCGGCCTGCCAGGTGATGATGACTACGGGGATGGCATGTGCGCGCCCGCGGACGCCCGACCCGTTTCTGCGTCCGCCCGACCGCCACCCGATGGCCCCCCCCCCAGGCCCCCCCTGGACACAGGGCGTGACAGGCCACTGTATCGTGAGCAGGATGCGAGTGGGGGGCTGAATAGCCCACCCAGCGCGGCCCCCCTGCGGACCAAGTCCAACGGGCCGCGCCGGGGCCCCTCGGCGCTTCAGGCGAACGGGGTGGCGAGGCCCGGGGGTGATAGCTGGGGTGGCACTCCGGAGCCTGGGGGCTCGAAAGGGGGGGAGCCACCGGACAAGGCAGAGGCGTTTGAGGAGTACAAGCGAAGTGAGTGACGTGTGCTGGATTGGCAGCTGGCTGGCTGGCATGAGTATTCGGCAAGAGTATTCCTACTTGGCCGTGGATTGGGCGGTCGCGGCTACCGTAGTGGTCAAGATCACTTTGCAACGAACCTACTTTGCGACCCAAAAACAGGGTGAAATTTATTGTTTGCGACCCAAAATGAAGGCAAAGTTTGAGGTTTGCGAGCCCATCGACTTGTTTATGGTCAGTGGCTGGTACCCAGCTTAATGAATGATTAGGTACTCTCCTACCCAAGTGTTTTGATTCATCATGCACTGATTAGTCTGATTAGTTATACTATAGGGCCGGGCATGGCCCTGAGTGGCCCGGTGCGGCCATGGAAGGTGCGCCCATGTACTTCATGACCTGTCTACTTGGGGCCGTGCGGCACAGCGCAGGCGCGACGCGGTAACATTTGAACTTTGCGACCCAAAATGAAGCCCATGAAAAGCAGTTTGCGAGGTGGATTCGCAAAGTAGTTCGTCGCAAAGTGATCTTGACAACTACGGTATTAGGGTTTGGGTGGTCCTACACCAGGCCCATTCTTGTTGCACGTCGTTGTTGCTGATTATGGGAATCAGGATGTGATGGTGATAGGCTTTGCGAGGGCAACGCCTTCCGTAAGGGTTGCGTTGCCCAGTTCTAGTTTAGGCTGGCAATGAGTGGGAGCTATGGCCATCGGCACCATGCCCTGCTGGTTTTTCCTTTTACGTATGTTGTGTTTAATGATTCGGCGATGCACGTTAACCTACCCATTTTCTCGGTGGCTTCCTCAAAACTAATTGCCGTACACTGGGTTAAACATATGGCGGCTACATGGTCAGAATTGCCATCCACAGTCCACGACCTCCCTCAACCAGAGGCACACGGGCAAGCAGGGGTATCCCGTTGGATTCACAAGTCCGGTCTCATCCATGCACGCGCCTTGTGCCCAGCTTGCACTCTTACAGGGTTTTGTGCTAACCGCTGGCATCCCGTGCGCTATGGTGGACTTGCCCCACAAACGCTTGCCGCACAAACACTTGCAACCTTCCCGTACAGCCTTGGGCGCAGAAATCGCCAGCATCCAGGCTGAGAACAAGGTGCGGCGCGCATGGATTGTTGGTTCATGCGCACGGGTCATGGGTGCCCGCTGTACTCACTGCCACTTGTCATGCACATGGGCCATGGGTTTGGTCCTGCGCCACTAACGCACATGTGTCACCACTGGCATGTGGCATCACCGGCATTACCACCAGTGATCCTGTGCTCACGAGTCATGGGTTCAGGTTGTGGAGGCAACCGTGGTGGACAGGAGCACGTGTAGTGGACACATTTGCACATGGAGGCTCTTTATTAGCTCGAATATGTTGCAAGAGGTCTGCCTCACTCTGGCAATATGAAGTGTCGTTGGTGACTAGGATTAGGATTAGAAAGCTCAGGATTAGGGTAGATATTGCAAGTCCGGCGTTGTTGCATGCTTCAACCTCCTCCCTTTCAAGTACCCACGTACATGCATGCAGGGTGGTCAAAATTCTAAACGCAACTGTTCAGCTATAATGCGCATAAAACACACGATACGGACGAATTGCTGCTGTACTATTCTCCAGACTTGCGCTCAGTTCTGCTCCTGTAAAGGGACGCTAGTGATGCTTGTCTCGAGGGCAGCACACGGGTGATCAGGAAAGAACATGGGCAGAAGCTGTGTGTTTTTCCGACTGTTCTCAACATTGCCCGATTCGCCGTAGTGATACAAATCCTATGCAACCAACCAATATTAATGCACAAATGGGTTGGCTATGGTCGCTTACGCCAGCCATGGTTGAGCACTTGCTCGAAACTAGTCTGGACCCGCTGCGGGCATGTACGTGGCATCCATGCTCGTGAAACAATTGTGTTGAAGTCTGCGATTCCTCCGGGCCAACAAAATCAATCTGAAACAATACCTCAAAAACGTGATCCTACCTAGCTAATCCCCTCTGGCTGCCATGGCTTGCAGGCTATTCCTGCCGGGCAGGGGACCTAGGATGTCCTCAGGCGGCGGATCCTATCGGCATGCATGTCGGCCCAGGCCTTGTTGTCTCGCAAGTCGGTGTAAACCAGAGACAAAAAGGCGCATGTGATGAAACGTAGCTTCAACTTTATTAACCCTAAACCCTAAACCCTAAACAAAAAGGCGCATGTGATGAAACGTAGCTTCAACTTTATTATTTGTTTTGGTATCGCGTTCCCGATTGGTAACGGCTATTCCCGTGTGGCATCTGCACCTGGCAGTGGAGTGTTGAGAATCACAACTTGAAGCATCACAGGGCTTGACCTTGCCTAGCTTCACCTTGCCATGGGATTGCCACAAGTAAAGAGGGCGTTAACATTAACGTGTTATGTGGAAAGACTAGTCTAATAAGACTTTTGTCTCTATCGCACATGTAGGTCACCCTCCCCCCCCCCCCCCCCCCCCCCTCTCTCTCTCTCTCTCGGTGTGGGTGGGTGTATGTGTGTGTCTATGTGTGTGTGTATGATTGGGTAGGTAGGTGTAATTAGGTGGTCTCTGCTGCCATAATCTCGTCGTGCTCATTTGCCTCCTCACCCCCGCCACCCACATGTCCCCATGACCGCAGGCGGCCCTCAAAGAGAAGAAGCGGCGATCCAAGGAGCTGGCCACCACCATAAACAGTTGTAAGGTGAGGGCAGCCGTGTGCCAGATAAAATCTCAGAAAAAGTAGGGTAGTACTCGGAAGTGAACCTTGCTGTTGGGTTTGTCACTTTGCCCCTGGCGCATGTCAAGCATCCGCGAGAGTCGAGCATGCTTCGCTGTCAGGGTCATTTATATAGGCATGACATTGGCCGCATGCTGTTGTGATATTCATTGGTCATGGTTGACACCAAGGCTAGTGTGGGTGTGACACGCGGCATCCCCTGACCTTGTCGACTTAAGTAGTGTGTAACTACCTTACTAGACGGATAGCCACATCGGTACCACTTGGCACGTTCGAAGCAAACGTGTCATGCCACCTGGCCTGATCGCCCGTTGGCTGCCTCGCCAAGCTCAAGGACGCCGCGTTACTGACTGAGATGCTCAAACAATGAGGTTGATCAATGCTGCATGCACTAATTGTGTGGTTGCCCTGTGGCAAGGAATGAACCGATGTGGGAACCAGATTACCACAGGACAGGGTGATGCCCTTTGCAGCCCTGGTAGCCTCTATCTGGGTGGCAATTTCAGGAACCAGCACTATATGATTGGAAATCCGACTGCTTTTTCTAGGGTGGAAGTCTCAAGTCATTGCCTGTCGAAGCCATCGCATGAAGCATACATCCCAACCGCGTCCCCACGCCCCTGGCTGCAACCTACCTCGATCTCACGAGCTCCCGTACTCACAAGTGGCGCATCCCTTATTTTTACCTCTAGTTTGGATTGAATGCAACCATCCGGCCGTCTTCCCCCCCCCCCCCCCCCCCTCCCCCTTGCCCCCACCAGCGCGACATTGACAACCTCAAGGTGCAGATCGATGAGAAGAAAGCGGCGCGCGACGCGGCGGGGGGCGGCGCGGACACGCCCGAAGGTGCCGAGGTGCTCGACGAGGAGGACCTGGCACTGCTGCTGCGGTTGAAGGTGGGTCGCTGCGGTTGAAGGTGGGTCGCTGCGGTTGAAGGTGGGTCGCTGCGGTTGAAGGTGGGTCGCTGCGGTTGAAGGTGGGTCGCTGCGGTTGAAGGTGGGTCGCTGCGGTTGAAGGTGGGTCGCTGCAGTTGAAGGTTGATAGAGTGGATGAGCGTTGCTGCTGCGGTGGAAGGTGGGTTAGAGAGGCCCATACAGGGTGGGCGCTGCTGCTGTGGCTCAAGGTGAGTCCAATGAACGGCGATCCACGGTGGGAGCTTGTGATGAAGGTGGGTTGCTGCGTTTATAGGTGGGGTAATGACTCCTTTAGGGGTAATGACTCCTTGAGCGCCGTGCGTCAGCTCATGTTTGGGAGGTGGTAATAATTATGCGGCTTGTGGGAAGACAGCCCCGCCTAGAACGGAAGCATGAGTTGACGTGGTAATTATAGGCCTCATGCGGGGGGGGCGTAAAAAATGGTGCGCTCATCGGTGTGGGGAGTGGGGAGTTTGAGTGGAAGGTGTTGAAGCCTACATCGCGGAATCCCTGAGGTTTCCTTCTGCACGATGAGTTTGCGTGCGCCGGGTTGATGGCCTTGTGCCGAATGCCATCGTGGGTCCGCTAACGCTTATGGCAGATGCATTTCATTCTTACGCCTATGCCCATGTGCCTCGCGGCTCCCCTGGCTGCAGGAGCAAAAGAAGGAGTACCGCACTGCGTTTGAGGAGCTCAAGGTGGTCAAGAGCGAGGTGGAGTACACGCAGCAGCTTGTTGACCAGAGCACGCAGCAGCTGCTGCTCGACTTCTCGCAGTGGTGAGGAACGGTAACTAGCGCACGCACACGCTTGTCGCAGTGGCGAGTGAGAATGGAGCCAGCACGCATGCAAATGTTGGGTGTAGGAGATGCCTGCGGTGGTGGAGAGCGGGACGACACAGGTGTGTGGCTACAGCTGTGGGTGGGAACGGATCCGCTCCGCTTCAAATGCCTGCGGTGGAGAGATGAGCATACTAAAGCTCCTGCAGTGTTGGAAGGAACCACATGGTGTCAGCACCACCTGGACGCTGCGGTGCATGCATGTCATGACAACAAGGTTGTGTGCCAACTCTGGACAAACTGCTGGCTCCAGAGTACGTCGCACGATATGCTTTGGGCATGGCTTGGCTGGCGGTGATGTTTCCTTCATGGAGACAACGAATGGCATTGGGTGGATGCAAAGCATTTGATGAGCTGTATGAGATTTCTTGGACATGCCCAGATTAGTGTGAGCTGACGGCAGCATCTCCTCGCTGATTGCATCCGCCGCGCGGCAGGACGAGGGTAGGACCCGTCACCATTCACCCCTCACCCTTCAAATATGCTCGTCACCCCTCTTCACTTTCCCTGCAGGTACGAAAAGACCTACTTCCCGGATTTGGCAGTCGCTAGCAGTGGGCACGAAGAGGGTGGGGCCTCGGCCCATGGCCGGCCAGCATATGATGACGAGAGCGCCACGTCGTCACCGGTGCGCAGCACCAGGGTATGTGATGCGCTGGCATGCGCTTGTGCATGGCGTCAGCCAGTGGCCCATCACACGATCGCTTTCCGAGAAAGCACCGTTTAAACCCGGATAGCGTTCCAAGACCATCTACAGCTTCGTGCAGCATTCCTTGTTGTAAGGAGACTACCCGCCCATGCCTTGTTGCATGTTGTGGGGACCTGCGCCGCCCGCCTTCCAACCCGGTGCAGAACGAATGCAGGCCAGTGCCTATGCGTTGCGTGTCTCCTACGATCCACGAACAGGGTGTGATACTGTCAGAACCTTCTGCAGCAAAGCTGTCTGGTCCTTAGCATTTGGCGTGGTTGTCCTTTTGTGAGTTACTTCTGGCAACGGCAGCACAACATGCATTTAGCACGACCAGCACACTCCGACCAGCCCAGTCTGGGCATCATTTTGAGCGGTGGAATCCGTTTGATACCATCCATGGAACCATTAGATTGAGAGGTCCGACAAGCAGTGTGCCTCGGTGGTAATGGCCATGGTGGATGCTGTAGGGTCTGTCTGTGTTGGCGCTATAGTGTGTCTGTGACTGCGTTATGGTGTGTCTGTGTTGGCGTTATGACAGTATGCAATTCTCAGCCTGCGTTGCCCATCGATCACATCTGCGCTTCCTGTCTGGCTACCCCAGGACGACGGGGGTGAGGCATTGGTACTCATCCCCACCACACGGGCACGCGAACCAGCGGAACCGGCCGATATGCACGACCCAGAGGCAGCAGCGTTCTACAGCGCGCAACGTGCCCTGAAGCTCAAGGTATGGCCCCATAAGGAAGACATGCCGCTACATCTCGTCCGATGACCCCCAATTTCTTCCCCTTGATTACCATCCGCAAATAGCCTGATGGTTTGTCATGTCTGCAAGTATATCATTCAAAATGTCATTGTGGCAACATCATGTGTCTGCAAGTACATCATTCAAAATGTCATTGTGGGGGCGTCAGCAGCATGCATGCAGGTTGTCAGCACGTGCATACGCCATCCACACTAGTCTTGACTCCGGCAAGAGGGTACTGAGGCGCAGTCACGTGTCTATTAATTATTTAATTGGGTTAAGAGGGTACTGAGGGGATGTAGGAACCACCATCGACGGTAGTTGAGGCATGCATTTCTATGGTCACTGCTAGCCCAGCTGTTGAGGATGCTACATCATAGGGCGGTGCTCACTGAAATAATAATAAAAAAAGCAAATTAAATTATAACATTCCGTTGGGAGGTCATGTAGAACATATTCCCTTGCTGGATGGATGGAGGTGGGCGGGGCCGCGAAACCGAACTGAAGCAATTGGGTAACTTGGTCCACATTTTTACCAAAAGGGGGCTGGACTACATTTATATACCAAATTTCCCACAAAAATTACTGGTACCAGTCTGGATCATACAGACGATGCCGTGCACAACCATGTCGTTCACACCACTGACTACTGCCATCACCTGTTTGCTTGCCTGTTGTGACGTGTCTACCAACTTGGCCCGAACACATCGCCAGGTAAATTCCCAGAAGAAGAAAGGCGGCGGAAGGGGGACTACCACACTACGATGATGACTGCCAGGTGCCTGCTGTAGTTCGTAGGTTCTAGGTGGCATGTAAAATATAGGAGAGCCACTTCCTATGATAAGCAGGTAAGTACTTGCGTGTCATGCGCATGGGCATGCCACGGAGTACTATGCTAATCTCATTAGAAATAATAATTACACAAAAGTTCAAACAAATATCGTCTGCATCATGCCCCAACCATATAGTCCCTAGAGGGGGATATAATCCTCATCTGAGCTATCCTCTACTGTAATAGCAGAAGAGGCGGTAGTGTAGCGGATATCCTCAGGGGCAGTCATGAACCTGCACAGGTGAGGACTTCTACCCTGCATTCTACCAATGGGCCGCGGGGCCCGTGGGGAGAAAACAGGAGCATGCCCCACAGGAAGGTGCTTGTCGCAGACGGCAGCCCATTTCTCCTTGTCTATCATGCGGGTGCTGAGTACAGATAATCCCAGAAGCCCTGCATCCTCAAGCAATTGTGTCACATAGGTCTGGGTCGCGCCGCGTCAGTCGGTGCAGGCCGGGCGCGCGCAAGTTTGCCAGTGGGTTGCGACGCGACAAAGGGACCCTGCCATAGGAGGAGATGTCTACCTGGTTGGCCAGTCCTAAGCCCGCCCGCAGGGCCCACATTGGTATTCACCTGGTCGATCTGTGCGGGCACTGAAGATGGCTGGCCGGCAAAGAGGCGGCGGCGGTGTCGGATCATGGTAATATGGGTGACAAGAGGGAGCTAGCTCGCAGTAGAGCTCGGCCCGGGCCGGTCCGGCGCTCTTGGTAGCGGACGTCGCCGAGGATGTGACGGAGCATTCGAGTGACTGTGCCGTCAAGCTGCTTGCTCAGCGCCTGCATGGTCCGGGGTCCACACCTCGCAGCCATAAGGGAGGATGCTGAGGACAAGGGCCTTGAACAGAATGCGCTCGCGCCGCTCACTCAGGCAGGTAGCGACATGTCCAGAACCTGTCAAGGCGGCGGAGGGCCGCACGTGCAGGCCTGGCAAATGCGGGTGTTGCTGTCGTCGGCCATGGAGGGGAGCCAGCTGCCAAGGAGCTTTAGGCGAGTTGCCGGGGGGGCGTGGCTGCCGTCCAGCAGGAGGAGGGTGGGTGGGGTGGTCCCAGCGAGGTGAAGGGCCGCTGGCCATGACCTCCGTTTTCTTGCTGATCATAAGCCCGGCCCACCGCCCACGCTTCCAGTGACAAGCTATCGGCTAGCCAGTCTGGCTAGCCAACTCTGAGTTGGGCGGACTCCGGGGTCCGGCTCCACGAGCGTCGTTTCATCAGCGTAGATCAGATCGCTCAGTCGGTACCTAGGGCGGGTCAACCCCGCCATAGCTGGCGTACTCTGTGATCTCGATCCCCGGCGGGCGCCCCTCCACCCGGGCGCAAAGCGGGCTTGTGCACGCCTCATAATATAGTCCACCATAATGATGCATGAATAGATATGGGGGCTGAGTACACAGCCCTGCCACACCCCGGTGTGCAGGGGGAATGCCGGAGTCACGCCGTCAGCGGTACGGATCTGGGCTTGGGACCCTTCATAGAACTGGCGGATGATCTCAACAATGTACGATGGGACACGGAACAGGTAGAGGACCACCCACATCTGGGACTTGTACCTACTAAATGGGCATTGCGGCAGCCTGGCACGCATGCGGTTCAGCAGGCCGGAGACGCATGAAGACTTTCAGCACGCAGCTTTGGAGGCATACGCCGCGCGGTAGTTGCCGGTGTCCACGGCGGACCCAGGTTGCTGGCCTCATGTAGAGCATGACTTCCTGTACGTGATGGCAGCGGCATTGCTTGCTCTTGTGGTAAGTAAGTAAGTGCTTGCGTGTCATGCGCAAAGGCATGTGCCACGGAGTACTATGCTAATCTCATTAGAAAAAAAAATTACACAAAAGTTTAACCCGTGTTTTTTTACAACGCGATACATCGCGTTGTAGGGTTAGAACGCGATGTATCGCGTTGTAATCTGACACGTGGCAAACC
This sequence comes from Mesostigma viride, assembly GCA_009746045.1. NCBI lineage: Eukaryota > Viridiplantae > Streptophyta > Mesostigmatophyceae > Mesostigmatales > Mesostigmataceae > Mesostigma > Mesostigma viride. The sequence goes on along the minus strand of RPFO01000127.1, from coordinate 1,892,475 downwards.
TATTAAACATGCGATTTTTGGTCTGAAACTTTCAAGATAGGTCAGAAACATCTCATATAGAATTCAAGAAAAAATCCTGGTATTTTTGGTATTTTTTTTGTGACAGCTGCAAACAAATATGTACCACTGAAATCAGGCATTTTCGCGGGACGAAGGTGAAGACGACGGCGATGGCGGCAGGTAGATCTCGCCAGTTTTCGCGCGAATTTCAGTGGCTGTTGGGTAGCACGACCATGATGATGCGTTCAAAGGTTGATAATTAGGTTTCTACGAGTTTGTTGAGGTACTGAGGCAAAGGAAACGTAGTTTTTTCCAGTTTCTCACCCAACTTTCATGCGGAAACCCTGGAAACCGGCATACATATTATTACGTCAAGACTCGGGTCTGCTGCGGCACCATGCTTGGTATTTCCATGGTGTTTCGACTTCTTAACACATGTTTATTCATTCCGAACGCCCGGACTCTCGGCTAAACCGAGATTTGTGCAGACTTTTACCGGGTAGCTCCGGGCATGATGGTGCCTGCAAATAGCGTAAGGCGTGACCGTGGCTATTGCTACGGTATGCTGTATTTTCCTGGAAATGGCCTCTGCCACCGGCTCAATAGTGCTTGCAGGCGTAAGTATATCGTGTTTCTACCTAGTTTCTTCCAGTTTTCCACTTATTTCTACCGACCTCTGCCCAGCCTCTCTAAGACCGCCATCCTACTCGACGTTGCTTGCATGTCAGCCATAGCAGGTTGCAGTTGTGCAGTATTTAGGTGCTGTATACGTCGTCAAGCCGTGCATATATCGTGAGGATTGGATGTTGATGGTTTATACTGCGTTGATTGTGCAAGAAGATCAGCTGGGTGCCCATAATCATGGTGTATAATCATGTGTTGTTAGCATCTTGCCACCATTTGCTAGCATGCATTCCAGCGTCATCTTTGCCTGCATGTAAGCTCATGGATCACTCAACCTATCCAAGCCTTGCATTACACGTGCCTCTTTCTTTCAGTATTGCACGCGTTATGGAATGAAAACCCAGCACCTCCATTCCCACGAGGCATGTGCTCAACACGTTGTGAGAGTGGATGATGCTTTGGCTATGGCTGCCTGATTCAGTCATATTAGGTCATCCAGTCATGATGTTTGATGCATGTTTGATGCTGTATAACTTATACAACGCCTATGTTCAACGTTTTGACCCTCCAAGCTCACTATGGCCCCGTTTATGGGGCTCGGGTCGTTGCGTAATGTTGTCAAGGGCTCTCATGTTTCCCACTGCGTTGTACTGCGTTGTAATTGTGATGCTAATGAAAAATAGCTCCAGTGGCCCAATGGGCCTGAGTTTTGTTTCACAGAGCCTGCATATGTTGCCCATAGCTCGTGCAAGAAGCCAGATTTTTTTCATGAACCATTTGTGAATAAGCACATGACTTGTGACCTAGGGTCAAGAAATCGCGGTCATGGTCAGACCCCCCTGTATTCAAACCAGTGTATCTCTCTAATGAATAAGCATTTTGTAGGTCTGAGTAGCTCAAAAAATCCTTTGATTTATGGGCTTTCAGGAAAGTATATACATGACCATGAAAAAAAAATTTCCTTAGGTGCTATACGCGTTCTAAAAAAAGCTTACAACGCGATATATCGCGTTCTAATTAAAAAAACACGGGTTAAACAAATATGCTCTTGTGGTGATGCTGGTTTTACATGAATCAAGAAAAAAGGTGCATTCTGCTGATCAATGGAGTACGTCCTGGTGTCCAGAGTCCGTGTCAAACTAATTAATTTTAATTAGACTTGGGAAAAAGGAAAAGGTTTACTATTTTAATTACTAATCTCGTGTCCCGGTTGGCCCGGGACCACGCAGCACTGAATTCCCCGGTTTAAAATATAGTGTCCAGACGTCTCCCCAAGACGTCGATTGAATAATATGTACACATGTATGCAATCCGGCCACAGAGCTCTAGGAAAAAAATATGGGCCTCGAGTGCAGGCGCATCGAGCGCTATAATCTTGCACGCAAACTATGCATACTATGCTTTTTATATTTCCTATAATCCTATAGGACATGCAGTTGGGGGGTCGTATGTAGACTCGTTGTCTTCTTGACAATGTCCGGCACCCAACGCTGCTTGTTCTGCATATCGGCCGACCATATATATCTGATCGAGTAAGAGGGTTTGAGCGGATGACGCCAACAGCGTCTTTGCTACTACTATATTTTTAAGTTTGTCATGTTTGCAAAAGTTCAATATGCCACGTACATGTATCAAGGAAACAACCATGTATGGCCCTTAGCCACGAGCCACGAACAGACATGGCTGACGGCGGAGCTCAGACTTATGCGTCCGAGCCCCAAATTTTGTCGGACTACTTGCATCAGATGCGTCTTTTCAAGACGCATCTGCTAGCTGGTATAATCGGTTACGGCTGTAACGCAGTATTTTGCCAATCGGCCACCAAAAGGCAGCCTCGACAAACAAATCGAGCTGCTGTCGACAGCTCAGCTCGTCCGACATCGATTCCTGCTTACGCCAATTCTCTCGCGCTGGTCCCAGCTCTCCCCGTCGGTCTGCCTCCCTCGACGCAATGCTCTACTGTACTACACCAAATTCGTTGCTCATTCCCAAGAAAACCCGAACTTCCCATACCAAGTGGGATGTCCGCCGCTTCGGCGCCAGCCAGCAAGGATTTTTGCATCTTGGAAGTATTTACGCTCCGATGAATTAAGGAACGATGCATGACGATGGATCATCAAGCTCCTAGCTAGCCCGCTAGCATGACGAAATTTTTCTGCCTATACTCCTGGCGGCAAGGTCACCAAGCCCAACAACTGCATGAAAATGGCTGTTTCAAGAACCCGAGGCGTACTTGAAGGCAGCCATCATGTGCAGCTATACCTGCATGACAGTGCTGCAACGCCCAGACCAGGACTTCACCCAGATTGGCCACGCTCAGTGGCCTCCGGAGCCTCCTGTACGAGCGCAGACGGGCAGCCACAGCGCAGCTGCAGCATGCTCGCAGAGCGGCACCTCCCCCAGCACGGACTCCATCCGAGCTACAGTGGCGGAGCAGCTAGCTGGCCCCGATGCGGCTGACCAGCTCGCGGCCCTGAACGCGCCTGACGGCCCACTCAACACTCTCTCGGCCAAGGTCAACAACATTGAAGCCAGATTCGCACTTAATTAAGCTCCAGCCTCAGTTTACTGCTGGCGCAATGAGAGCACATCAGTTGTCACCAAGGTTTCCGAGGCCACGGCCACTGTGACCTCCCGCCTTAATTAATCAGGTTGAAGGCCCGGAGTCGGCCGGCCTAATTAATTAATTAATTAATTAATTAGGAACTAGGCATGACTCCGTTGGGAGTACTTGTAACATGTAGCACATATCCCTGAGGAGCACATGGCTTTTAATACATTCCGTGGGCTACTTCCTGCAAGGGTAGCTGGATCGATGTAAACTACACCTGCTAGTCTAGGTGCACATGCAAAGGCACCTGCACCACCATGATCTCTCAGAGCTTGAAGGGGGCCTCAGTGGGATTGGGTGGAAGATCATCATGGCTATACAATGAAGGCTGGGGCATCCATGGCTTCTCACCAGAGAGTGACTCTCTGCATAGGCAGAGAGTGGGCTAAATTCTTAATGCAGATGCATCCATGGGGAGTCCCATTATAGGCAGAGCGTGGCAGCATCCATGGGGGACATTATGGGCGCACATGCTAGGCTAAGCCTTACTGAATCTACACTTAGTAGTACTGTTAGTAGTATACTTCTACAATAATTCCCTAGACTGGGTTTGCTGGGGTGGCATGCAGGGGTTGCCTGCATGCCAGGGCTTGTGGTCGACGTGGATTACGTCCCCCCTCCAGTATACCCCCCCCCCCCCTCCCCCGGCCGGCCGGCCAAGGCAGCCTGTGAACGTGAAACTCGATTGAGGCAGTTACTACCAAGGTAGACGCCCTACCCCGGCCAGTGGCCACGCAGTGTCCATCTTCCCAGTAAAAGTCCTAAATTTAGGACCAAGTGGAAAGTTAAAATATATATATTCATTGAGAATGATAGATTACGGAGGTGAGATAGGCATGCAACATAAGGAAAAAACCGATAACTGGGAGAATAACCCTGAAGAAATTAAGAGTAATCTGACACAGACATCCAAGGATCACGCCAGCGGCACAAGGTACAACTAACTAGACATCACAAAACTACACGCAGCAACAGCGCTGCCGGCCCACCATGCAGGCCTGGAAGGGATCTAGACCGCATGGGTCGCGACAAAGTCGGCCCGGGTGCGGCGGAATAACACATCAGCCACGGTGCGAGTGAGGGCGAGTGACAGGCGCTGCCGCCAATACGAGGACCACGTGCGGGCCGACCACGGGGCGGTCTGACCCTCGAGGTCGAGGCGGTCTTCACGGCGCTGGCAGCACTCGTGGAAAAACTCCGCTGTCTTGGGGCCCATGGCCCCGAACTCCTCAAGGACAAAGGGGATGACCCGGTGGGGCCCCACATTGCCGTAGGAGGCAAACTTGTCGCGCTCAGCCACAGTGGCAGCAGCGCCGGCATCCACAGCCGCCCGGAGGATGTGGCGACCGGAAAGCGGCCGAGCCACGGAGACATCGATGAGCAGGTGGCAACCCTGCCCGTCGTAGTCAAGCACGGTAATGTCGGGGCGGTGGTTGGGTGAGTAGAGGGCGGCCCCATCCGCGTCCTCGCACTTGATGGTGGAGTGGGGAAAGACCAACCGAACCATGGCACACACCACCCGGAGGAGAGCGGTATGGAGATAGAGGAACCAGTTCTGGTTCTGCTGGCCACCCATGCACGCGATGTAGTGCGTCCCAGTAGTATCCAGAGCAAGCCCGCAGCTGCCGCAGGACGCACCCGCCGTGATGAGAGGTTGCGGGGCAAAGAGCTGGTGGCGGAGAGCGATGGCGTAAAGGGCCGGAACCAGCGTGAACAAAGGGCTCATGGGGAGGGCGCGCAGGAATGCGGACCCCACGCTCCCCTCAAGGGAAACGGAGTGAAGCCAAGCCTTCCCCTGATCGTTCAAGCTCGCATATGCAGACCCATAAATATATATTAAAAATATAATTACTTACAGCAGAGTGAAATCACTCAAACCAAAGCAAACGCCCAGCTATAAACCTATGTACAGAGCCATGTCAAAGCTCTATACTACGATAAGACCAATGGAAACGCCTAACGGGAGGAACCTAATAGCCCTGCTGCACCGCAAAATCAGCCCGCGTACGGCGGAGCATGATGTCAGCCATGGCCCGAGTCAGCGCCACCGACAAGCGCTGACGCCAATATGACGTCCAGGTCCGCGCCGACCATGGGGCCCGCTGGCCCTCCAGGTCCAGCCGGTCCTCCCGGATATATATATGCAAACATTAAAATTTGACCCTGGCATTCGTGCCCATGACAGATAACACAACTTTTTAGTTCCTATCAAAAACCTGGGGTCAAATAATTACATTTAGTGCATGAATGGGCCCTGCCACCTGCCAGACCTCCAAGCGCGAATTTGGCCAAAAAGTGGGTTTTAGGACCATTAGGACCACTATATAAAACAAGCCCTAAAACACTCAAGAACGCGACCGCTTGCGCCTCCTGTGACCCCTGGGGACTTGGGGAGACTTCCCCATCAGGTGATCATTCCAGCAGGGGCGGCCCGTGACCAGGCCACACACGTTAATACGCCTGTCGCCAGAGGGGCTGCAGGTGACACAATAGTAGCCACACTTCATCTTGCAGGACGTGCACTTCTTCTGCTTCTCATGCATGCTGCCGCATCTCGTGCGCCACGCCTGGCAGCGGGGGGAGGATGTATCCCAGCACCTTCTCAGTTGCCACCAGCGGGGATGACAGAATTTCCACCGGCCAGCGCCTCGAGGAACGTGTCCTGGCTGTCCTTGTCGTCAGCGAAGACCACCTTGGCCAGGTGCGCGTTGGTAAGGCAGATGCTCATGCACTCACTGCTCTCCCGCACTGCGGCATCCTTGGTGCCCCACGCATGGCTCAGGGCCACCTTCTTGGCCCCCTGCCGCTTGTGGTTGTGGCAGTCGATGACACCGCTTTCCTTGCGGTAGATGGCCGTGACCTCGGGCTGTGGGGTCACCTTGCGGTGCTCCTCCTCCACACCTTGGGCATTGGTGGACAGCCACGTCTTGACCTGGTCTGGGCCAGCCAAGGTGGTGGAGCAGGTTGAAACCAGCAGCATGGGCTGCTTGGACTGGTGCGCGACCGCGAACAGATTGCACGTGCCCACCGACGTGCGCGCCTGCAAACGCCACGTGGCTGCCGCGCGGGCCCAGCGCAGCGAACAGCGCCTTCTTGGGGAAGTTGGAGACTGTGGCCAGTCTTGACGTTGAGGATGGCATACAGCCCGCGCTTCCACAGCTGCACCGCGGCCTTGCTGGAGCCGAACCACGAGTCGCCGAGGACGATACGCCCCAAGCCCTTCCATGCCTCGGTCAAGCGCATGGTGTTATAGCGCAGGCGGGGCCGTACTCCCGGGCATAGGGCTTCAGGGCCATGCATGGCCGCAGCACCCTCCTGCACCTCCATGTGCAGCATGATCTTGGACTGCCCATCCGCCACCGTCTTCATCTCCCGGCCCAGCGGCTTTGGCTTCCTGCCCACCTTCATGAAGCCGGGCATGGCCCGGCCAGTCCAGGTGATCATGCTCTCGTCGCAGACGATGGTGTGGCCAGGCTGCAGCCCGCTCGATCTTCCAGCACTCATTGATGGAGTCAATCCAGCGACGGCACTTCCAGAACCGGTCGGTTGCCTGGGTTCCTGGGTAGAAGGGCACAGCCCAGACAGCAGTCAGCTGTTGGAAAAGATTGCGTGGCATATATCGCCCGAAATTGTAGATGACGACGCCGTCCTTCCGCCAGTAAGCGGCGACCCCGCCGGCCGCATGGTAGACCATCATCAGGCAGCGCAGGGCAATGTACGCCCACAGCAGGCCCACCGTGACCTTGCAGTCCTTGTAGCCGCGTGCCAGACCCCTCTCGGTCATCAGGTCCGCCATCTCCGGCAGCAGGTCGGTGGGAAAAAAGTGCTTGAACCAGTCCCAGTTGCTCGCGTCGGCGGGATCTGGACAGCAAAAACCCACCAATCTCGGCGGGTAGGTCGCGACGTGGCCAGCCATCAGGCGCCGGTCCTCGCGAATCGTGGTTTGCTCGACCCCCCAGGCTGGTAGGTCCATGGGCGCCGGCTCCTGGCCATCGCCCAGCTTGTACAGCCGCGCCCATAGCTCCTCGTCTGGGTCGATCACATTTTCATCCGGAAATTCATCATCGTCAGGTTCGGAGTCCTCCCTGGCAGCAGCGACCGCGCCCTTGTTTGGCTCTTCGGGATCAGACTCGGGATGGTTAGACTCATCGTCCGAATCATTTTCAGGCCCAGACTCCACCCGCAAGTCCTTTTTTTTTATTGCTTCAGTGCTGCCATCGATGTCCCAAGTGCAGGTAACATCCGACCGATCCACACTAACCACCACTCCCGAAATCCTAAACGTGCGCCAATTGACGCCAGCCTCAACAGCACGCTGGTAGAACCACCCATCTTCCCTTTTCTGGCCTGGCTCGTCAAAAAGATACGCTAACCCGCTTACACGAGCTCCGACCGTGAGGCCGCCATTACCGCGAGGCATCGTTCCCGCAACCACTTTTTCGCTCCAAAATCGCTCATATTTTTGGTCGAGGTACCTACTTTCCCGCCCAAATACCCGGTACCCGGGTACGGAATCCGGGTACCATGTGCCGGTTCCACGGGTCGGGTATATCATGCCGGGTACGGTCCACATGGGGTACGGTCCATATAGTGACCCCCCCCCCCCGGTACCTCGGTTATAGTGACCACTAGGACGATTTAGGACAAAGTCCTAAATTTAGGACCGTGGGAGCGCTAACAGCAGGTCCCCGAGATCACCGAGCGAACGGCCACCATCGCCGCCCAACCTGCTGGTTAAGGGCTAGCGATGACCCCAGCTGGACTCGCGCCTTATAGCTCCTTGGCTGACCTGCTCAAGAGCCTGGCAACGTCTACCACCACCGCCATCACCACCAAGCTCCACCAGGAGCTGGAAGACACGCGCCGCGAGGCCGGCATGCCACTGACTGCGATCGTCGCCGCTGCCGGGTCATCCTCAGGCGTTTCGACATGCAGCCGTAGTAGACGGGTCCCAGACTCTCTTCTCGACGAGCTGAATAAAGAAACAACTCTTGGCGTACGTGCATGGAGCTGCCACTGAGGTCGGCGCGACACTGCAGGGCCCCTACCGCCTGCCCCATCCACGGGACAAGGCTGGGCCCGCTCCAGTAATTCTCACCTTCAGCGACATCACAGCCCGAGTTTGGTTCCTCTCTCGGCGCAAGAAGCTGGTTAATAACACCTCTTGGTCGCTTGACGACGCCGGATCGACCTGACGCCAGCCCTGCAGCAGCAACCCCGCGATCAGTCGGGCCCGACTTCATCTGCCACAAGTCCAAACCCGAGAAGCCCCATGCAAGTGTATATTGGCGGGCCGGGGTCCTTAATGTCAACAAGAAACTGTGGAAGCCCCCCCGGGCTCCCCAGCCCGGGATAGAGCACTCAAGCTCTAGTTGTCTACATGGGGGGATGGCTTAGACAGCGCTTGAAATGATTATATTCTGATTATTAGCGCACAGTGTCAGTCAGTATAGTACCTTCAATTAGCTCTGGCAGGCCTTCAATGTAGCCATCAGCTTGCGCCTTAGCCGACGTCCATGGTGAGCCCGCCTCACCTTTGTAGCATATTCAAGCTATGCGTCAGCCTACCTACATTGTATTGCGCCCACAGTGGTCAACGTTGCACCCCGGCACCATGAGTACGTGTGGAGAGAGCGCTATGCGGCCTGCATGCCCACTTGCGGCAGTGAGAGAAGCTAGGGCGCCCTCCCTCCTTCTCGTTAAGGAAGCGCGGGCGGTGGGGCTTATGATCAGCAAGAAAATGGAGGTCATGGCCAGCCGCTTCACCCCGCTGGGACCACCCCACCCACCCTCCTCATGCTGGACGGCAGCCACGTCCCCCTGGCCACTCGCTTCAAGCTCCTTGGCAGCTGGCTCCCCTCCACAGCCGACGATCCATCAATACCCACATTGGCCAGGCCTGTGCGGCCCTCCGGACGCCGCCTCGACAGGTTCTGGACATGTCGCTACCCTGTCCCGCCTGAGAGAGCGGCGCAAGCGCATTCTGTTCAAGGCCCTTGTCCTCAGCATCCTCCTTTAAGGCTGCGAGGCGTGGACCCTGGACCAGTCGCTGAGCAAGCTGCTTGACGGCACTGTCACTCGAATGCTCCGTCACATCCTCGGCGACGTCCGCTACCAAGAGCGCCGGACCGGCCCGGGCCGAGCTCTACTGCGAGCTAGCTCCCTCTTGTCACGGGCATACCATGATCCGACACCGCCTCCTCCTCTTTGCTGGCCAGCCATCTTGCCCGCACAGACCAGGTAAATACCGATGTGGGCCCTGCGGGCGGGCTAGCTAGTACTGGCCAACCAGGTAGACACCTCCTTCTATGGCAGGGTCCCCTTGTCCCGTCGCAACCCACTGGCAAACTTGCGTGCGCCCTGCACCGACGCGGCGCGACCCGGTCCTATGTGACACAATTGCTTGAGGATGCAGGGCTTCTGGGATTATCTTTGCTCCGCGCCCGCATGATCGATTAATAAATTAATCAATAGACACGTGACTGCGTCACGTGAGCCTAAGTCCTCAGTGGGAGGGGAACATGGGATGGAATGTATGGTGTAAGCTATCTAGGTCCTAGTTACATGGTTAATTGTGGGCACCGCGGCCCGAATCGCTATGAATGCCATACGCGGTCACACGCGGAGCCCCCACAGACTTGGGGGTGGTCTCATGATCAATAGACAAGGAGAAATTTATGGGCTGCCGTCTGCGATAAGCACCTCCCTGAGGGGCATGCTCCTGTTTTCTCCCCAAGGGCCCCGCGGCCCATTGGTAGAACCGGGCCCTGTGGCGCAAGCCCCTGGGCAAGATCGAGAAACAGGACCTGTTCAAGGTCCTTGTCCTTCCTGTTCTCACGTATGGCGCCGAGACGTGGACCCTCACCGCCGACCTGGCCCGCAAGCTGGACGGCGCGGTCACTAGCATGCTGCGTTCCATTTTCAGAGTAGGATATGCTGCTCATGTCCGCAATGAGGACCTGTACCAGGGCATGCCCTATATCACCAGCACCATTAATTAATTAATTAATTAAACTCGTGCTCCCGTTGGGGAGTCACGGAGCACCGAAGTGCTTTTAATCCCTGTGTGTGCACTACAGGAGAAAGGGCAGAGACCCCCAGTCTCCTTCATGCCAAAGGCATGCCACAGCTGCAATCGGGCGCGGCTAGCTAAAAGGACAGGCTAACGATCCGGCAAACTGTGGGTGCAATAAGACCCATGTGAGCATATCATAGCAAGGAGCGTGGGCAAGTAATCTGAACATAGCCAGGGCGTAGCATGGCTGTACTAGCACCATTAAGCAACGCCGCCTGCAGCTTGTAGGGCACCTAGCTCGCACCAACCAGGTAGACACCTCACGTGGCCCCCCCGCAGGACTGCGACCAGCCCAGCCTGGCCGGCACCTCCTGACGTGGGCTGGGCCTAGTGATGTTAGACGCCGCAAGGCCCGCACCTTCAAGGAACAGCTAGTAGAGGACATGGGGGGCCTCGGCCTCTCCGTGATTTGGAAGAAGATGATGGACAAGGCCAAGTGGGCCCAGGTCATAGAGGACAATGAGCCCCCCCCAATGGGGAAGCGCCCGCGTGTGCAGTCCCGCGGGAGGCACGCCAGATAGCTCCCCCTCGGGCAGCGTGCGGCTGCCTAGATAGATGTTGTAGTTAGAATGCTGTTAGGTAGATGTAGTATGTAGCCAATATAGATAGATTAGACCGGTAGGAATGTTGCACCCATCCATCCATCCATCGGGGTTAATGCTCCGTGACTCCCCAACGGGAGCACGAGTCTAATTAATTAATTAATTAATAAATTAATTGGTAGAATGCAGGGTAGAAGTCCGCAGGTGGAGGTGATTGCCCCTGAGGATAGCCGCTACACTACCGCCTCGTCTGCCATTACAGTAGAGGACAGCTCAGATGAGGATTATATCCCCCTCTAGGGACTACATGGTTGGGCATGATGCAGACGATATTTGTAGTTAACTTTCGTGTAATTATTTTCTAATGAGATTAGCATAGTACTCCGTGCCATGCCGCTGCTCAAGTACTTACTTCTGCATGTGAGCTCTTTCTTACTAGATAGTACCTTCAAGTGAGCCAACCAATTGTCTAGTTTTGTACAGGTAAAAACAGTATAGGGATCAGCATATTGATCAACAAAATGTTACCTCGCAGGATGGCATGGGCTTATTCTACCCTACAGGCCCCACCATCCCCCAGAAATGTTCAAAGAAAAGGGTGGCATTCTCCCACCCCAAGTTTCAAATGAAGGCAACCGCATCATCCTCCTAGACAGCCTAGCGGCTTCCGTGGTCTTTGCACCTTTTCTCACAGACAAAGTTGCTCTAGTCCTCACACAATGTTGGAACGCCACACGTCCAGGAATAGTAATTACAAGTCTACCATTGCAAACCAATGTCATCATTCCGATTCCAATAAGCTCCATGAGTCTAGCACAATGCAGCACACTCATCACCTCCTTGCTATTTTGGTAAGCACCCAGATAAGTGGTCTGCCAACCTGGTTTGTCCTGTAGCCGCGATAAGCACCAGGGTTGTCTTCCACGCCACTGACAAATTTGGGCACACACGTCACCTGGCGTGCCAGGTTGCATCACCCCGTCACGTGCGCCTTGCACACAGGGCACGCATTGTTCATTCCCAACCACTGGTCGATGCACGTCTTGTGGTACCCGTGCCGACACGGCAGCAGCCGCAGCTCCTCCCCATCCGCGTAGTCCTCCTGCGCAAGGTGCACAGACAGTGGGTCAAGAACACCAGAAACCAGCGCGTGAATGAATGAAAAACACCAAACGCGCTGCGATAAGATGGTGGGCTTTGCAAGGGCAACTGCTTCTAGGTACAGCCATAGTGGCACAAGGACGGAGTCAGAAACCACACACGGAATAGTGCCACAAGCCAGAACAACGTGACAGGTGATAAAACCCACCAGCCAGCTCAAGTACGGTGGGCCAGAGCATGTGCTGGGCAAGAGCCCTCCTCCCCTCCCCCAACCCCCCCGGTCGCTGTGAAGCGCTAGATGCACCACCACAACAATGTACTGAAGCATTTCCTCCTGCTCAACTCCCCCTCGCCTGTGAACATGTCCCCGCCACAGTCAGTAGATCCCACCGCCCCCCCCCCCCCCCTCACCAGTGCACATTCTCCCCGACCCCTTCCCCTGTGTAGAAGTCCCCTCCGGCCCCCTCATCTGTGGGCATGCTGGACCCCTCACCCTCACCCGTGCACAATGCCGCATCCCCCCCCCCTTACCTGGCAGATGGAGCAGGACTTGACCGCGTCTGGGTGTGCGTTGGCTGATGAGAACGTCTCCACCGTGAGGGTCGACAGCACCTCCGTTGGCACGCTCTTCTTGACCGTGCCGATGCGCTCGCCCAGCTCCAGCAGCTCCTGTTAACGGGGGCCCGTTTTGTTAACAGGATCAAAAACAGAAAGGGGAGGGTGTCATGGTGCCAGACAGGATAGGTACACGCTCGCTCAGTTCCAGTAGCTCCTGGGCACGTGGAATGGCATTACACGCAAGAGTTGAGAGAATAGTTTGAGTGACAAATAGGCCACAAACTCACAAAGCTCCTGATAAGACAAAGGGTGCCCGCCAAGTCTACACGCATAAACAAGAAAGGGGGAGTGCGTCAGACAGGACAGGTAGGCGATTGCCCAGCACCAGCAGCTCCTGGGGAAAGGGAGCATGCGGGATAGCGCAATTCTTCAAATAAGGACAGGAAAAGGAAGCATCCGGAGCAACATCATGCGGCCACGGTGATTTATGGCAGAGCCACACCCTGCCCCTGGGCGTGCGGGGAGTGAAGCAGGGGAACAAGGGAGTGTAGGGGGGAGATGTAGGGGGTGTTTAAATGATAATTATAATGATATACAGAAGCAGACGCCTGATCGGCTCTTATGGGTGCATGCACAGAGAGGGCCTGCGCCTGCGCCTGCCCCCGCAACACCCACAGTCCCGCATCTCACACCCACAACATGGCCTTGAGAGCGTCCGGTACAGCCGTGCACTCCGGCCATCCGGCCTCACCTTGTATGATGTCTTTCCCACACCCTCACCTGCCACGCACAACCCATGGCTTTACCACACACGATGAGACAGAGGGTGTGCGCCCTCACCTCGTAGGACATGTTGTCCACATCTGGGTGCATGGCACCGTTGAAGTGGAAGATGGGCGCGCCAGGGCCGCGGGACAGCGAAGCCTCCAGCAGGAAGAGCTCCTGACGAATGCATCAGCGGTGGCACATGGAATAAAGTGCACGCGGCCAGCAGCGAGCAGCAAATAGCCATTTAAAAAGTGCCGCATGCGTCCATGGTGGCGCATGCACCCAACCAGGACGGCCACATGGAATATGGCGCACGCAATCCATCCACGTTGGCGCATGCAATAAGGCGCACATGTGTCAATGGTGGCGCACGGAAGCAGCATGGCGCGATCATGGCGCCTGCAACAATCCAAGGCGAGAGGTGCACGTTTGGGTACTAGAGGAGACGCCACGTGGTGCGCTGAGGACAGGTTGAGAGGGAGAGAGTGCTGCCACGCACTCCCAAGCTACAAGCAACACAAGTGACAACAAACTCCCGCACCAATGTTGAGGCAACTGTCACCCAGGTGCACTCATCCCCCCCCCCCCCCCCCCCTTCAACATGAGGCAGTGCTGACAGCATACCCAAAGTACCGCCACACATATCCCTATCGCCCACCTCAAGGCAATGCTGGCAGCAATACCAGAACTACAGACACTCGCACCCGCCACGCGCCCCAAGGAAACGCTCACCCAAGCACTCGGACGAGCGTGCGCCACCAGGTGGAGGCCAGTTGTTATTAGCGTGGAGGCCCAGACTAGTAAAACACCGGCATCCGCCACCCACCTTGAACGAGGACTGGTCAAGAGGATACGATTCCTACCGGGCATACTTAACTACCAGCGCCCCAAGCAACCATGCATCCTCCACGTACATGCGACAAAAGCCATGAAACAACAGCCACCTACAAGCAACAAAAGCAATGGAACAACGCCCGCATACAAGCAACCTAAGTAAGAAAACAACACCCCGCCACCAACCTCGAGCGAGGACTGGTCGAGGGGGAACGACTCGATCGTCTCCAGTACACGGATGAGCGAGAGCGTCCGCACGTGGAACCAGTCCTCCTCAGCGGCGGAGCCAAGACCAGCGCCACCCGAGCGGGCGCCCCGCTCAAACGGACCAGTGCGGCCACCACCCCCGCCCGCGTCATCACCCATGCCCGGTGGCCGGCCCGTGAGAGCACGCGTCATCAGATCTGCCGCAGAGAAGGAGGCGAGACCAAAGGGGCGCGACGCGGCGGGGCGCGCGGGCGGTGTCTCGTTGCCTTCGTTCGCGACGCCTCGCCCCGCGGCCCCTTGACTACCATCACCCGCCCCTGACCTTGCAAGAGGCGACGACGCCACCTCCCCTGAGTCACCCCTCGGCAAGAGCGGGCTGACAAGCTGCGAGATATGGTCTGCTTGCGCCGTGCCGCCAGCATTACCGCCAGCACCGCCAGCACTGGCACCGTGGCTGTTCCCAGCACGGCCTGCTGACGCCGACGCTGTTGGGCTGCCAGTTGCGGGGGACAGAATCGCGCGCGGTGTGCCGCGGTCAAAGGGCGCGCGCGTCTCCATGGAGTCCCACGGGAAGAAGAGGGGGCTCGAGGGGTCAAAGTCATCGACGATAGACCCCAAGATGCGAAACCCGCCCCCGCCACCCGGCACGCCACCACCACCACCCACCCCTGCTGCGAGGGGAAGCCCTGGCGCTCCTGCTCCCCGATCTGCTGCTGCTGCTGCTGCTGCTGCTGCTGCTGCTGCTGCTGCTGCTGATGATGATGATGATGATGATGATGATGATGATGATGCATGCGCGTTGGTTGATGATGAGGGAGCGACCTCTGCTGCTTGGTTGGACGATGACGATGATGACGATGACGGACCCGCACCCGAGCTGTGTCCGCCCGCGCGCGCCCGCGAGGGAGCCTCACGACCCCCACTGCCTCCAGCCCCGCTGCTGCTACTGGACCCTGCAATTAGGCCTGTCCTACCTGCAGCGGCGTCGGCCAACCGGTCGCCAGCTGGCACGCCGCGAGTGGCCCTCTCACCGCGATCCCCCGACGCCAACCGCGGAGCGGCAGCAGAGTTTGCACCAGTTCTACCGCGCCAACGGCCCCCGTCCGAACCGACCATCCCTGGAGTTGTCGCCTGCCCCCGCCCCGCGCCCACGGCAGGGCCTGGACCAGCGCGCCGGTCGCCCCTAGTGCTGGCAGACGCAGTACCAAGGTGCTGCACCAGGCCACGGGTGATGCTGCCACCGCCGATGCCACCGGCTACCCCGTGGCTAGACCCTGCTGCTGATGAGGAGGAAGCGGCACCGCTTGTGCGCACGTGCAGGCGTGACAATGGCCCCGCATGGCCCGCCCCAGCGCCCCTCGCATGCGCCCGCTCATGCCCTGGCCCCACCTCCAACACGGATGGGAAGCTGTCGCCCAACGACAGCGCCACATGATGCACGCCACCCCCACCGCCATTACTGACGCCATTACCTGCGCTGCTATTGCTTGCAGACGTGAGCGGCCCCGGTGGGGAACCTGCAGATCCAGTGGACGGCAGCGCAGCAGCCACCACCTCCGCAGCGGCCCCACTTGACCGGGGCTCATCTCCAGTCACCGCAGTCACCGCCAACCCATCCTGTGCGGCCAACGATGCACTGCTACTGGAATGACCAGCACTACCAGTACTGCTGGTACTACTGGCACCCGCGTTGGTCACCGCGAAGGCACCGCTGGCATCTGTCACTGGTGACGATACATTTCCGCCAGAGGGCGTGGTTGAGTGGCCACCTGCCCTGCCCGCTGCGGCTAAACCGCTGCTGCTGCTGCTGCTGCTGCTGCTGCTGCTGTTGCTGGCCCCCGCAATGCCACTGGCCCTGCTGCCCCGCAACCCTCCCACGCGCGCGCCTGTTCGCGCCGACGCGACGGAGGCCCTGGCTCCCGCACTGCAGGCAGACATGCCATTTGGCGATGCAGACACGACATGGGGCGATGCAAACGTGATGTGGGGCGATGCAAACGTGATGTGGGGCGATGCAGACGTGATGTGGGGCGATGCAGACGTGATGTGGGGCGATGCAGACGTGATGTGGGGCGATGCAGACGTGATGTGGGGCGATGCAGACGTGATGTGGGGCGATGCAAACGTGATGTGGGGCGATGCAGACGTGATGTGGGGCGATGCAAACGTGATGTGGGGCGATGCAGACGTGATGTGGGGCGATGCAAACGTGATGTGGGGCGATGCAGACGTGATGTGGGGCGATGCAAACGTGATGTGGGGCGATGCAGACGTGATGTGGGGCGATGCAGACGTGATGTGGGGCGATGCAGACGTGATGTGGGGCGATGCAAACGTGATGTGGGGCGATGCAAACGTGATGTGGGGCGATGCAGACGTGATGTGGGGCGATGCAAACGTGATGTGGGGCGATGCAGACGTGATGTGGGGCGATGCAAACGTGATGTGGGGCGATGCAAACGTGATGTGGGGCGATGCAAACGTGATGTGGGGCGATGCAGACGTGATGTGGGGCGATGCAGACGTGATGTGGGGCGATGCAGACGTGATGTGGGGCGATGCAAACGTGATGTGGGGCGATGCAAACGTGATGTGGGGCGATGCAGACGTGATGTGGGGCGATGCAGACGTGATGTGGGGCGATGCAGACGTGATGTGGGGCGATGCAGACGTGATGTGGGGCGATGCAAACGTGATGTGGGGCGATGCAGACGTGATGTGGGGCGATGCAGACGTGATGTGGGGCGATGCAGACGTGATGTGGGGCGATGCAGACGTGATGTGGGGCGATGCAAACGTGATGTGGGGCGATGCAGACGTGATGTGGGGCGATGCAGACGTGATGTGGGGCGATGCAGACGTGATGTGGGGCGATGCAAACGTGATGTGGGGCGATGCAAACGTGATGTGGGGCGATGCAGACGTGATGTGGGGCGATGCAAACGTGATGTGGGGCGATGCAAACGTGATGTGGGGCGATGCAGACGTGATGTGGGGCGATGCAGACGTGATGTGGGGCGATGCAAACGTGATGTGGGGCGATGCAAACGTGATGTGGGGCGATGCAGACGTGATGTGGGGCGATGCAAACGTGATGTGGGGCGATGCAGACGTGATGTGGGGCGATGCAGACGTGATGTGGGGCGATGCAAACGTGATGTGGGGCGATGCAGACGTGATGTGGGGCGATGCAGACGTGATGTGGGGCGATGCAGACGTGATGTGGGGCGATGCAAACGTGATGTGGGGCGATGCAAACGTGATGTGGGGCGATGCAGACACGACATGGGGCGATGCAAACGTGATGTGGGGCGATGCAGACGTGATGTGGGGCGATGCAAACGTGATGTGGGGCGATGCAGACGTGATGTGGGGCGATGCAGACGTGATGTGGGGCGATGCAGACGTGATGTGGGGCGATGCAGACGTGATGTGGGGCGATGCAGACGTGATGTGGGGCGATGCAAACGTGATGTGGGGCGATGCAGACGTGATGTGGGGCGATGCAAACGTGATGTGGGGCGATGCAGACGTGATGTGGGGCGATGCAGACGTGATGTGGGGCGATGCAGACGTGATGTGGGGCGATGCAGACGTGATGTGGGGCGATGCAGACGTGATGTGGGGCGATGCAGACGTGATGTGGGGCGATGCAGACGTGATGTGGGGCGATGCAGACGTGATGTGGGGCGATGCAGACACGACATGGGGCGATGCAAACGTGATGTGGGGCGATGCAGACGTGATGTGGGGCGATGCAAACGTGATGTGGGGCGATGCAGACGTGATGTGGGGCGATGCAAACGTGATGTGGGGCGATGCAGACGTGATGTGGGGCGATGCAAACGTGATGTGGGGCGATGCAAACGTGATGTGGGGCGATGCAAACGTGATGTGGGGCGATGCAAACGTGATGTGGGGCGATGCAAACGTGATGTGGGGCGATGCAGACGTGATGTGGGGCGATGCAAACGTGATGTGGGGCGATGCAAACGTGATGTGGGGCGATGCAAACGTGATGTGGGGCGATGCAGACGTGATGTGGGGCGATGCAGACGTGATGTGGGGCGATGCAGACGTGATGTGGGGCGATGCAAACGTGATGTGGTGCGATGCAACAGGCGACATGGGGCGATGCAAAAGGCGACATGGGGCGATGCAAAAGGCGACATGGGGCGATGCAAAAGGCGACATGGAGATAATAGACACAACACAGGCAGTAACAACGCAGACAAGGGAAGCGACACAAGCAGCAGTGGCGCACACGAGGCAGGGCGATGCTGACAGGAGAGCGACGAAAAAAATTAACGATGCAGGCACGATGCTGGGACTAATCCATCATATCATGACTTCAACTAAATACCGGGGCATGGGCGGGGCTCGTGACCGGGGCATGGGCGGGGCTCGTGACCGGGGCATGGGCGGGGCGCGTGACCGGGGCATGGGTGGGGAGCGTGACCGGGGCATGGGCGGGGAGCATGACCGGGGCATGGGCGGGGCGCGTGACCGGGGCATGGGCGGGAAGCGTGACCGGGGGCGACAGGGCAGTGAGCACACACACACGGTAGGGAACAAGACTCAATGAGGGTGGGAGCATGCGGAAGATGGCGAGGCAGAAGCAAGGTGCAACTGGGTATGGCCACGAGACCGCACAGGAGAAGGAGAAAAGGGCACTGTGCACTCGAATTCCCTGCACCCATGCATGACTACCCCATAAACACATTATGGTACACTCCTTTAAAACTATAGTAGGTGAGGCATACGCAATGGCCATGTCGCACAGCCCACCTTACCTCGATGGTGCCACAGCAAGAATAAGTCCAGTAGATGGATGCATTGACAAGCCAGGGTGACCCCAGGGCTCAACATCATGGGGCATGGAGCGTGGATCTCCCACGAGGAATCAACCCATTCAGTAAATAGTGCCCTCTGTCACGCCTTCAATCCACACACACAGGCTTATTGACCTGTGTGTGGTATTAAGTATTGCCTAGGAATCACCCCCCTGTATAGCCCAATGAATTGCCAATGGCAACTCGTTCGCAGGGCAACCTCTTGCATCGCATTTAAGGCTCAAAAGTAAACCAATTTAATTCGGCACATTAAAATAATTATCGCCTTTGAGTCGGAGATGGAAAATTCCACTCACCGTCCAGCAGGCCCCACGTGGGCAGAAGGACCAGAGGCGCGACGCCCTGCCGCCGGCTCGGGAGCCCGCCGAGGGAAAGATACTGCCTGGCTGTCGACTGGGGGAGTAGTTGACAGCGACAGTACGGACAGCATGGGTTCGTCGGACGGCTCGGGAGGGTTGTCGTCCTTGGGGGTGGGCCGGGACGGCAACAGCGAACGCCGCGGCGGCATGCTGTGCCCGTGACGCTGAATTCCCGAGCCCCCTGGAAACAAAGGATCCCCCACGGAGGCAGCCCGTGACCGCGCATCCACGTCAGACGCGCTACGCTGGGCCCGCGCCACTGGGTGGTGGGCGCCACTGTGCAACCCGCCGTTTGGGAACAGCGCGGGCAGCGGGCAGGATTGTGGAGCCTCCCCGTCTGCGGGATTACGGGAATCAGAGGCAAATTCGCCTGCAATCGCCGGCCCCATCTGCCTCACGCTTCCACCTGCTCCAAATTCCTTTCTATCTTCCCCCAGACACTGTCCCGTGACGTTCAGCCCTCCTCCACTTGGTTGACGTCTTTGCATCTCCAGATTCTCGTGCAATCAATGCCACACCGGCAAAGGACGTCGGGCCGCGGTGTAGGTGGGACGGAATTCCATGGGATGAGCACGTCAATTGAGGACAGGAAACTCTGGCAATTGGGCTATTCCTGAATTGCGCCGCCTCCTAATACACGAATTTCTGCGCTGGCCTTGTCACCGGGAAGACATGCGCAGCAATTGGCGACCTCGCATCGACGACCGTGTACCATGGGCGACAGAGTGGTTGTATATATGGACTTGGAAATCGTCGTACCACAACAAAAAAACACCTCGTGTTTGCCTGCCTCGTGGCTCGTTTGCCACGGATGGCCCACCCCAAACGCCAGGCCCATGGCTTGCGTCAAGTCGCGCGCATCTATGTACGGCAAGAGCAACTCAACAACTACGGCGAGAGCAGGGAGAGCAACGATAGCAACGCACTGAAACCGATGAATCCGTACTTGGCGTGCGGAGATGACTGCATCCCTGACGAGACCGCCCACTCGGATGTTGCAGACGGCCTGACGCAGGAAAACCAATTGGCGCCAAATCCACAAAAATCGCGCGGAGAGGCGGAGGGTTGACTTGAGTGATGAAGGCGCGCTCACGGTAATGCGCTGGTGAAGTGGAAACCGCTTGTCGGAAGTCTTTCCTGTATCCGTGCATATTTTGTTTTGCTTCTGCTATATACCACTCCTTACAATTTTAAATTACCGCGTTGTGGCAAGCAAGAATTCGTCGTGTCAACTTGAAAGTAAGTACTTGCGGTAAGAAGGCGGCCCTTTTGGCCTGTCTCAGGACTTCCAATTTTCTAGTGAAGCACTGATTTCTAGAGTCGATTCCGGTGCACCTCGATTCCGGGCACTCGGATCTGTTGAATGGCTTTATATAGTGCCTGAAGTTCTTGCTTGAAAGATATAGTGCGCTTCACTTGCGTTCGATGCATAATTTGATTTCTGTTTCGCAGCAGTTTTGAAAGATGAATCCCGAGAATAACAAAGCGGGCAAAGCCAAGGAGGCGAGAGCCGAGGAACCTGGTCATGACATGAACGAGGCAAACCGCCTGAATCAACCCGCAGAGGGGGAGGACAATGAAATACAGGCCTGCGATATCCACTGGATTAAGTCCATCCTTACTGGTGCGTAATAGTCCATTTTGATACCGAGGTTCTACATGCTCTTGTCAGTTGGCATACGATCAATCATTGTCGTTGGTTCCAAATCTTACAGATTTTGCTTCCCTGGCTTTGACGTTACTCGTGCACGGTTGCAGAGGACACCTTGCAGTTCCTGGGGTCTCACATAAATGAGACGGTTCAGCCTATTTTGAGGTGAGCCTTGCAACATTTCCCTCTCGCACAATGCCTTTGCCAAGGTCTTATACTTTTCCTTCTGTGTGGTTTTGAACAGCTCCTCAAACTCTTAAAGCCAAAGGAGCTTTCAATTTACGAAGCTGTTCCTCCTAGCTTTCGAGTTGTTTTGTAGACTGAAATTGTTTTGCTGATCCATGCACTTGCTTTCTCTCAGGAATATGGAAGCCATTTTGGTGGACTCTAATGCTGCAATCGTGGAGGCGAACAATGAGATTCGCATGAAACAGGTATTTAATGATGGTGCACATGCGAGTCTTCACAAAATGGAGGAGAACAGCAGAATGGAGAGCAGCATGAATTTCAGAAAAGGGAGTTGCAAATGTACAGTAAGAGAGCAGGCCATAATACTTTAGGGTATTCTCCCTATCAGCCCAGGGGGTGAATGCCTCTCTCCCATCCTCGCATGCTACGCCTGGCTTCCCCTTGATCCATCTAGCCCCTTCAGACCTTCAACTCCTTTCAAAGACCCTTGAAATCCCAGAACAAAATTTGTGGCATGGCAAATGCAACGTCAAGCGTTGATGCAGCCTGCCTTTCAAGCCAATTTGTAGTGTCCCCGCTTCACCTTTTTTTTTTTTTCAATGTGAAAGTAATCTGTTGGCTTATTGGAAATTATGGCAGCGCTTGAGCAAACAGGGCTCGCGGGTGATGACATTTAGTTAGTGCATGTAATCTAGCTCGATTGCGGCCAGTGCCCATGTCAGGGGGCACAGGTCACGTTTCTCTTCTCAGGTAGTACCTTTGATTTCAGCCATCAATGGCCTTGGTATCCACATATTTACTGTCAGCATTGCTTCAGGGACTCAGGTTAAGGGATGGCAGAATGACTAAGCATTTGTGGACTTGGGTAGTAAGATTGAGCGTGCAAAGTAGGCAAACATGCACTGATTGCTGCTGAGGCACATCACTGTTGCTCGTTGTTTGAGAGCATAGTATGACAGCACATGCGTTTGTCCCTTAGGAACTTAGCAATTGAAATGGTCCTACTTGGCATTTAAGTTCAAGTGTTTCCCAACCGCTATACCGGGTTCTTTGTCCACTACTGGGTTCCTTGTCCTATACAGGAAACGCTTGTGATGCAGCGCCAGCAAGTGGAGGCAGCGTTCCAAGAAAAGTATGCCATTTTACAGAGGCATTTAGCTTCAGTGATGGAAGGCATGGAGGTTGACGTACACCAAAGGCATGGCCCGAGCTAGTTTTTGTCTAGCTAGCTCAAGAGGAGCTCAATATGGTTGAATAAACCTGACCGGCACATGGAATCGATCACTAGCTCCTTATCTGCGCTTATGGTATATAAGACAATCACACGTACGTACCACTTACATCTTCGATCTAAAAATTTCGTCCCCCGCATTATCGATCCAGCTAGATTGATCGAGGGATCGAGGAATGGAGAATTAAAGGCCTGTGCATGACTTGATCAACTTGAGACAATTCAGACTAACATTAATTAACCACGATGTAGCCATGGCTGACGGCGGCCACGAGCCACGAGGTAGCCATGGCTGACGGCGGAGCTCATAACTTTCGCGTTTGAGCACCGAATTTAGCCGTGAATATCAGTATCGCTTCGTCTTTCTAAGACGCACATGCTGATATAAATTTCCGAATCTATTACGCAGTATATTCATGACGAGCAAACGCCCCTTGACGCAACGCAGGTTGGCGGATATGCGCTCGGCCATGAAAATCCGTCTGCAGCTCAGGCTGCAGCTTCGCCATCAGGTCCGGCAGGCAGCGGTGACACTAGTCGTGCACTGGTGGTCGCCCAGCAACCTCCCGGGCTCAATGCCTCGCCATCGGCATCGCCTGACCCTAAACGCAGCCGCCCAGCCGACAGCACAGGCCGGAGGGGTTTCACGCCCCAAAGAACCGCGCTTTCGGCCTGAACCTTTCAAGGTCGATGACCACGACTGGACCACCATGTCCCCTGCAACTGCCCTGCATTGCATCTTCCACGGGGACTACGCCTCGCTTTACGACCTGTGCCTCCATCTCCACGACATCAATCGCCTCATCTGCTCGGATGGCAGCTGGTGGTACAACATCAGCACGCTGGACGGGCGCAGCCGTGCCCACCTCCAACACGCCATCCTCAACTCCCTTCTCATGCGCTCTGACGGCGAGATCTGGGCTCCATCCATCTCAGCCCCCACCCTTCGTTCCATCCTCACGGAAGCCTTTCAGCAGCACGTGACCCCCCTTGCCGCCGATGTGGCAGCAATGGGCGGCACGCTGGCTACTGAACTTCCTCACCTTTCCACCACCGTCGCCTCCACCTCCACTGCCATTTCCGCCTCCACTGCCGACATCAAAGCCTGGGCAGCTCCTCGACCTCGACCTACGCCTTCAAGCCACCGCCACCGCCCTCGAGTGCTTGCACGACACCGCCGGCCTCACCGCCCAGGCGGTGAAGGACATCGCCGCCCAGCCGGCACCTGCTGGCCCGGCCGGCGATGCTCCCTCCACCTGGGCGGACTTGCTTAAGCAGCACACCACCTCCACCACCTCCACCATCGCGGCACAACTCAAGCAACAAGCCCTCGACCTTCGCGAGGAGGCCGACATCACCAAGCGCAGCCACAATGTCATCGTCAAGCACTTCGACCAGCCGGCAGGTGAGACCTCCGCAAGCCTTCTCGAGGCATTTAAGCGCGCCATTTTTGCCCCCATGCAACTCCCTGGTGAGCTGCGGATGTCGGCTGTCCGCCTTCCCCGCGCGTGGGGTAAGGCTGGCCCGGCACCTGTGCTCCTCACCTGTAAGTACATGGCGGACAAGCTGGCGTTCCTCAAATGCCGCAAGAAGCTCTCGGAGACTCGCTTCACGCTGACGACGACTTGACCCTGGCCCAGCAACAGCGGTGACGCGAGCTATGGCCGACCTACCTTCAGCTCCGGCAGAGCGCAGGGGGGAAGCCGGTATACTGGAGGGGGGCGGTCATCCACGTTGACCACAAGCCCTGGCAGGCACCCCCTGCCACCTCAGACTAGGGAATATATACCAGTAGTGTAGATTAGTCACCTGGGCTTAGCCTAGCATGTGGCC
Source organism: Mesostigma viride (assembly GCA_009746045.1). Classification (NCBI taxonomy): domain Eukaryota; kingdom Viridiplantae; phylum Streptophyta; class Mesostigmatophyceae; order Mesostigmatales; family Mesostigmataceae; genus Mesostigma; species Mesostigma viride. The sequence goes on along the minus strand of RPFO01000127.1, from coordinate 1,868,039 downwards.
CACGCGCATGTGCGCCCATAATGGCCCCCATGGATGATGCCTTCAAAATTTAGCAAAGCCATGCCTATTTGATCAGGCACTCCGCAAAGGTGAAAACCATTTGCGTTCAGTACCGGGCCGCGGAAAACGCGGAAAAATGCCATGCCATGCCTATAATGGAACCCCCCATGGATTTTGCATTAAGAATTTAGCCATGCTATGCCTCTGCAGAGAGATGCTCTCTGTTGAGAAGCCATGCCCTAGCTCTTGTATTCTGATCAGACACTCCGCAAAGGTGAAAACCTTTGCGTTCAGTGCCGGGCCGCGGAAAACGCGGAAAACGCGATCTACAAATGAATCCGACCTGAATCGAACTGGGGACCTTTCGCACCAAATTTTGCTGACAATAGGACGGACGTCTCCGGTTACCATGGCATCGCCAACTTACACCTACAGTCATCCGCAAAATTTCTCCTGTCCGGGGAGTGATGCAAGCCTTTCGGATTTGGTACTAGATAAATCACTCGAGATCTTGTATAGCCATGATGATCTTCCCCCCCATGACATGCTACCCCTTAGCTGGGCATAGCGTGATAGATCATGAGGGTGCAGGTGCCCTGGTGCACCTAGAGCAAGGGTAGCTTACATTCCCACCCTTGCAGGAAGTAGCCCAGAAAGTATTAAAAGCCATATGCCCCTTCTCAGGGATATGTGCTACATGTACTCCCAACGGAGTTATGTTCCTAATGTCATGACTAGGCAGATACTAGGAAGATTAGGATATTTGTAGCCTAGATTAGATGAGCGTTACCTTAGGTTGTTTTCGCGGCTACACTCACTCAAATTTAATATTAATCATCATTTGGGTACTTCCCCAACGGTACCCCGGAGTACTGGCCAAGATCCAATCCAGACACGACGCCGTGTGACACAATATAAAGCTTTCTTGCGATTAGCTGGTTTGTTCTTCCGGGCCCCATACTTTGATGAGGCCATCCACGGAGGATGAAACCATGCAAGGTTTGGATTTGTGGTAGGCCAGCCCGCAGACCTGCACGTGGCACCAAATTCAGAAGGCAGGCAACCCCATTACCAAGCAGCTTTGACATGGTTGGATGACAACAAACCTACTTGAGAAAGTATTGCATATCTTTCGCTTCCTCCCCAGACTGAACACTGCTGAAACATAAAATGTTCCCTTTCATGGCCTGTGCCACGGGAAAGACAGAAGGAAAAGGCAAGCATGCAAATTTCTGATGAAAAATTTTCCCCAAAGAAATCAGCTACAGCGTGCTGACCGTTTACCAAGATAACTACAAGCCAAAATAACCCACATATATGTAGCATCAAGCGACAAGCGTCAAACGCATTGTCGGATTTAGAAGGTTATAAACCAAACAACTAATGGCTTTGAAATAACATTCATGCTAAAAATAAAAGTTGACACACAATACTAGATACCGTGCCCAGCCGTCACCAACAGCAGGAAGGGGTATGCAGAGTCTAGTATCACCATCGTGCGCCAACACGAGTAAAACAAGTTTCACATCATCACATCAGCTAGGTCAGGCACAGGCGCAGCTGTATACTACTACAGTGCGTGGCAACCTTACAAGGTGTTATGGGAGGTGACCTAAGAAAGTTTGTAAATCATGTGTGCAAGGTGTGGCCATATATAGCAACTGATACACAACACTAGTTTTGTGGTCCAGTGGGCGTCACAGCTGAGGGGGCATGCGCCTCACTCAATATCACTAGTATATCAGTTCAACTGGTATATCAATTCAACTAGTACACAGCAGTATACATGTATGGGCTAATACATAAGTGCATGCGGCGGTAACACCACTGGTGACAAACAAGCAGCGTCAATAATAATTGAAGCCTCTTGTTCCATGGAAAAAAATGTGAGTGTAGGACCATGATCAGTTACCAGACCCAAATTAATGAAATGATGGGTCACATGAGAGTGTAGGCAATGGCGACAAATTGTTCCAGCAACGATGTCCATCCATGCCTACAGAAGAGCAAGATGACGACATTCTGTTAGTATAGACCTTGCTACACATGTGTGTCACATGTAGCACGTTATCACAGCTCTACATCTACACAAGCGTGCCAATCGTAGCATGCTGCCCCTCGCCCTTACCACCGTGGGATGGGCCTGCAGCTGGTGGATGACCTTCCCTTCCACCAAGTCCCAGAAAACCACACGGCCGTCCTCTGACCCGCACGCGATGACGGCATCCGTGTCGTTGAAGGCGGCGGACAGCTTGATCGTCTGGGATGGGATCGCGCGCAGAATGAGGCACACATAGACACACAGATAGGGGCGCGGTGATGCCACAAGACAGATGGTAATGGGATTACTCATCAGTACTGTACTCACATGGGTGACTTGGTGCCATAAGACAGAAATGCGTGGGTCACTGCCACAAGAAGAGGGTTGGATGCCATTTGGGTGGGGAATTCCAGGAAAGCCACATGGGAGGGTTGATGCCACACCATACACATGGGAGGGATGACACACCAAACAGCCAAGGCTCTGGCCTGGAGAACACACAGTGACTCCAGCGGCCTGATGGCGCGGATGGGTTGCCATCCTGCCATGATGGCGATCGGGGCATGTCACCCTCTGCGTGGTTCGCAGCAAAAAGACAACGCTTCTTATGTGGTACGAAAAGTACCGCAGGCCCAAACACTGGTCCAAACACTGGCCCAAACACTGGTCCAAACACTGGTCCAAACACTGGTCCAAACACTGGTCCAAACACTGGTCCAAACACTGGTCCAAACACTGGTCCAAACACTGGTCCAAACACTGGTCCAAACACAGGCCCAAGCACTGGTCCAAACACTGGTCCAAACACTGGTCCAAACACTGGTCCAAACACTGGTCCAAACACTGGTCCAAACACTGGTCCAAACACTGGTCCAAACACTGGTCCAAACACTGGTCCAAACACTGGTCCAAACACTGGTCCAAACACTGGTCCAAACACTGGTCCAAACACTGGTCCAAACACTGGTCCAAACACTGGTCCAAACACTGGTCCAAACACTGGTCCAAACACTGGTCCAAACACTGGTCCAAACACTGGTCCAAACACTGGTCCAAACACTGGTCCAAACACTGGTCCAAACACTGGTCCAAACACTGGTCCAAACACTGGTCCAAACACTGGTCCAAACACTGGTCCAAACACTGGTCCAAACACTGGTCCAAACACTGGTCCAAACACTGGTCCAAACACTGGTCCAAACACTGGTCCAAACACTGGTCCAAACACTGGTCCAAACACTGGTCCAAACACTGGTCCAAACACTGGTCCAAACACTGGTCCAAACACTGGTCCAAACACTGGTCCAAACACTGGTCCAAACACTGGTCCAAACACTGGTCCAAACACTGGTCCAAACACTGGTCCAAACACTGGTCCAAACACTGGTCCAAACACTGGTCCAAGCACTGGTCCAAACACTGGTCCAAACACTGGTCCAAACACTGGTCCAAACACTGGTCCAAACACTGGTCCAAACACTGGTCCAAACACTGGTCCAAACACTGGTCCAAACACTGGTCCAAACACTGGTCCAAACACTGGTCCAAACACTGGTCCAAACACTGGTCCAAACACTGGTCCAAACACTGGTCCAAACACTGGTCCAAACACTGGTCCAAACACTGGTCCAAACACTGGTCCAAACACTGGTCCAAACACTGGTCCAAACACTGGTCCAAACACTGGTCCAAACACTGGTCCAAACACTGGTCCAAACACTGGTCCAAACACTGGTCCAAACACTGGTCCAAACACTGGTCCAAACACTGGTCCAAACACTGGTCCAAACACTGGTCCAAACACTGGTCCAAACACTGGTCCAAACACTGGTCCAAACACTGGTCCAAACACTGGTCCAAACACTGGTCCAAACACTGGTCCAAACACTGGTCCAAACACTGGTCCAAACACTGGTCCAAACACTGGTCCAAACACTGGTCCAAACACTGGTCCAAACACTGGTCCAAACACTGGTCCAAACACTGGTCCAAACACTGGTCCAAACACTGGTCCAAACACTGGTCCAAACACTGGTCCAAACACTGGTCCAAACACTGGTCCAAACACTGGTCCAAACACTGGTCCAAACACTGGTCCAAACACTGGTCCAAACACTGGTCCAAACACTGGTCCAAACACTGGTCCAAACACTGGTCCAAACACTGGTCCAAACACTGGTCCAAACACTGGTCCAAACACTGGTCCAAACACTGGTCCAAACACTGGTCCAAACACTGGTCCAAACACTGGTCCAAACACTGGTCCAAACACTGGTCCAAACACTGGTCCAAACACTGGTCCAAACACTGGTCCAAACACTGGTCCAAACACTGGTCCAAACACTGGTCCAAACACTGGTCCAAACACTGGTCCAAACACTGGTCCAAACACTGGTCCAAACACTGGTCCAAACACTGGTCCAAACACTGGTCCAAACACTGGTCCAAACACTGGTCCAAACACTGGTCCAAACACTGGTCCAAACACTGGTCCAAACACTGGTCCAAACACTGGTCCAAACACTGGTCCAAACACTGGTCCAAACACTGGTCCAAACACTGGTCCAAACACTGGTCCAAACACTGGTCCAAACACTGGTCCAAACACTGGTCCAAACACTGGTCCAAACACTGGTCCAAACACTGGTCCAAACACTGGTCCAAACACTGGTCCAAACACTGGTCCAAACACTGGTCCAAACACTGGTCCAAACACTGGTCCAAACACTGGTCCAAACACTGGTCCAAACACTGGTCCAAACACTGGTCCAAACACTGGTCCAAACACTGGTCCAAACACTGGTCCAAACACTGGTCCAAACACTGGTCCAAACACTGGTCCAAACACTGGTCCAAACACTGGTCCAAACACTGGTCCAAACACTGGTCCAAACACTGGTCCAAACACTGGTCCAAACACTGGTCCAAACACTGGTCCAAACACTGGTCCAAACACTGGTCCAAACACTGGTCCAAACACTGGTCCAAACACTGGTCCAAACACTGGTCCAAACACTGGTCCAAACACTGGTCCAAACACTGGTCCAAACACTGGTCCAAACACTGGTCCAAACACTGGTCCAAACACTGGTCCAAACACTGGTCCAAACACTGGTCCAAACACTGGTCCAAACACTGGTCCAAACACTGGTCCAAACACTGGTCCAAACACTGGTCCAAACACTGGTCCAAACACTGGTCCAAACACTGGTCCAAACACTGGTCCAAACACTGGTCCAAACACTGGTCCAAACACTGGTCCAAACACTGGTCCAAACACTGGTCCAAACACTGGTCCAAACACTGGTCCAAACACTGGTCCAAACACTGGTCCAAACACTGGTCCAAACACTGGTCCAAACACTGGTCCAAACACTGGTCCAAACACTGGTCCAAACACTGGTCCAAACACTGGTCCAAACACTGGTCCAAACACTGGTCCAAACACTGGTCCAAACACTGGTCCAAACACTGGTCCAAACACTGGTCCAAACACTGGTCCAAACACTGGTCCAAACACTGGTCCAAACACTGGTCCAAACACTGGTCCAAACACTGGTCCAAACACTGGTCCAAACACTGGTCCAAACACTGGTCCAAACACTGGTCCAAACACTGGTCCAAACACTGGTCCAAACACTGGTCCAAACACTGGTCCAAACACTGGTCCAAACACTGGTCCAAACACTGGTCCAAACACTGGTCCAAACACTGGTCCAAACACTGGTCCAAACACTGGTCCAAACACTGGTCCAAACACTGGTCCAAACACTGGTCCAAACACTGGTCCAAACACTGGTCCAAACACTGGTCCAAACACTGGTCCAAACACTGGTCCAAACACTGGTCCAAACACTGGTCCAAACACTGGTCCAAACACTGGTCCAAACACTGGTCCAAACACTGGTCCAAACACTGGTCCAAACACTGGTCCAAACACTGGTCCAAACACTGGTCCAAACACTGGTCCAAACACTGGTCCAAACACTGGTCCAAACACTGGTCCAAACACTGGTCCAAACACTGGTCCAAACACTGGTCCAAACACTGGTCCAAACACTGGTCCAAACACTGGTCCAAACACTGGTCCAAACACTGGTCCAAACACTGGTCCAAACACTGGTCCAAACACTGGTCCAAACACTGGTCCAAACACTGGTCCAAACACTGGTCCAAACACTGGTCCAAACACTGGTCCAAACACTGGTCCAAACACTGGTCCAAACACTGGTCCAAACACTGGTCCAAACACTGGTCCAAACACTGGTCCAAACACTGGTCCAAACACTGGTCCAAACACTGGTCCAAACACTGGTCCAAACACTGGTCCAAACACTGGTCCAAACACTGGTCCAAACACTGGTCCAAACACTGGTCCAAACACTGGTCCAAACACTGGTCCAAACACTGGTCCAAACACTGGTCCAAACACTGGTCCAAACACTGGTCCAAACACTGGTCCAAACACTGGTCCAAACACTGGTCCAAACACTGGTCCAAACACTGGTCCAAACACTGGTCCAAACACTGGTCCAAACACTGGTCCAAACACAGGCCCAAGCACTGGTCCAAACACTGGTCCAAACACTGGTCCAAACACTGGTCCAAACACTGGTCCAAACACTGGTCCAAACACTGGTCCAAACACTGGTCCAAACACTGGTCCAAACACTGGTCCAAACACTGGTCCAAACACTGGTCCAAACACTGGTCCAAACACTGGTCCAAACACTGGTCCAAACACTGGTCCAAACACTGGTCCAAACACTGGTCCAAACACTGGTCCAAACACTGGTCCAAACACTGGTCCAAACACTGGTCCAAACACTGGTCCAAACACTGGTCCAAACACTGGTCCAAACACTGGTCCAAACACTGGTCCAAACACTGGTCCAAACACTGGTCCAAACACTGGTCCAAACACTGGTCCAAACACTGGTCCAAACACTGGTCCAAACACTGGTCCAAACACTGGTCCAAACACTGGTCCAAACACTGGTCCAAACACTGGTCCAAACACTGGTCCAAACACTGGTCCAAACACTGGTCCAAACACTGGTCCAAACACTGGTCCAAACACTGGTCCAAACACTGGTCCAAACACTGGTCCAAACACTGGTCCAAACACTGGTCCAAACACTGGTCCAAACACTGGTTGAGTGTTCATCCGCCCACTTGACCGCAGCCGAGAGCTTGCCCCATTCCATGGTCCAGCACTCACCCCATGGCCCATGGCCAACGGCCCATGCCCACCCACCCGCTCGCAGCCAAGCATTACCCCCATACCCCATGGCCCATGGTCCATGCCTTACGACCACCCACTCACCGTGTTCTTGTGACCCTCGTAACGGTTCAGCAGCATCCCCGACGCGCTGCACGATGGGGGCATGTGTGGGTGTGTGGGGGGGGAGGCCCAAGCAGCATGTGCGGGAATGGATGTTGCTGAGTGGTCCGTTGCATGGCAGGAGACACGACTGCGGGTGCAGCGCCGTGCACGAGTGTGGGTGTGGCACCAGACGCAAATGTGGGAATGGGATTCCAGCACAGCACGTGCACCATCCGCGTTCTTTCCGCACTTTGCCTCCCTCCTCCCTCGTCCAAGTCTTGCTTCGTACCATGGAAAATGATTGGAAGGTTTTCTCTAGGACATTTCAACCCACCCCCCAGACTGGAAGCCCCTGCTTTCTTCCCCACCTGCCCTCCCCAACTCCCGACACGCCAAAACCCCTACACATCTCATACCCTGCCACTGGGATATGTGTCCTTAGCCATCCTCGTCACCACTCCATAACCCCCCACAGGTAAACAATATGCGGCAACAGGCAATGACTACTAGCCACTCATGGAGCATCTGGACGCCCAAAACAGCCTCACTTACAAGTTCGCACAGCAGCCATATCTGCCTAAACACATGGGTCACTGTAGTCCGGGCTTTGGTTGCATAGTAGCAGCCACGACCCCGCCAGGCCCTGCTGCAGATGGCCCGTTCCAATGGCCAGGGGGGCGTAGAACATCAAACTTAATGGAGCCGTGCTTCAAAGCAGACAGCCCCACTTACGGGGTGCGGTACTGCGCTGGGATGCCTATGCCAACCAATCACCAGCTCTATGATTACAAGCAACGAGCGCAACACAGCACAACACAGCACCTCAGCATGCACAGGTGTTTCGCCAAAGCAACTTGGCACAGCCCCGCATGCACACAGACAAGCCAGCAGGCACAAACATGCACACACACCTCACCTGCATACGGCAAGGCAGCAGGCACAGACACGCACGCAAACAGGCACACATGCATAAGGCATCAAGCAAGCCAGCTGGCATGCTCACCGGTCCAGGAGGCGCAGGGAGCTGTCCAGGGAGGCCACCAGGAGGCAGAGGTCATCCTGGGACAGCGCGGTGCAGGTGATGGGGGGACCCACGCGGTCGCGCAGCAACCTAACGTGCGGGCAGGTGCGACGCGAAACCAAGGACGAACGCGAAAAATGCTGATGACGTGAGATGCAGGCTTTGTGAGGGGGCAATCGACGAAGGCATTGTGTGGGGCAGCGGGGGTGCTGTGCCGAGGAATGATCATAAAAAAAGGGCCAGCTTAAACGACCCCTGGGTGGTGCATGGTAGCAAGAAGGGGCTCAGAATCTCCAAACAATGGTTTTGTACGGGATGAAGGGATGGTGGGGCCTCCTGGCTTAGAACGGGGAACCAAAAAGTATCGTTGGGGGGGGGAAACCAAAGGGGTCATGGGGGGGAAGCATACCATCATTGGCAGACATCCACCTTTGTCTCTTTCCCCCTCCACGCCCTCCCTGGCTTTTCCGTTTTGAGATGTATGCCCCGTGTAAGTAAGAGCTGGCATGCCAACGAAGGTACATGCCATGCACAAAGGCCATGTCAGGCCAAACGATAACAACTCTCAAACGATAAAAAGTAAGAGAAGACTTCACCACCGAAAAATATGGTCCAAGGGCTGACCACGCGCTTCCGGCCTGGGCATGCATTTTGTGCTCTTGTTATTGTCTATTATCTCATGCTGGTTCACATCATGCTGGTGGCCTGGTAGTGTTGGTGGTGGCGGCGGCAGCGACAGTGGTGGTGGTGGCAGTGGCGGCAGCGGTGGTGGTGGTGGTGGTGGTGGTGGTGGTGGTGGTGGTGGTGGTGGTGGTGGTGGTGGTGGTGGTGGTGGTGGTGGTGGTGGTGGTGGTGGTGGTGGTGGTGGTGGTGGTGGTGGTGGTGGTGGTGGTGGTGGTGGTGGTGGTGGTGGTGGTGGTGGTGGTGGTGGTGGTGGTGGTGGTGGTGGTAGTGGTGGCTATAACGATGGGTGGGGTTTGCCAGCAATCGCCACCACCACAAAAATCACAACAACAGCATCCACTCGTCTGTATCTACCTATAATCAAACATCAACAAGACAAATTTGCAAGCCACATGGCGGAGCCTACCAACATCCTGCCTACCTGCCTACCTGCCCATGCGCACATCGTAAGTGCACAGCGTGCCGTCGACAGAAGCACCAATGATCTGGTCCGCCGCCACCTCAACGCTTGTCACACTGTCCACAAAGTCACTCATGACCTGCAGGGAAGGTGGGTGGGGCATCATCAGCCGACGATGGGGGGTGACAGGTGACAGTGAATGGTCTTCAGCGCTTCAAGTCCGCTATGGATGTCTGTTACCGCATCATGCAGATACAACCGATTGTGTGTGCGCCATGAAACCCGGATGGCGAAACTTATGGTATGGAAGGCGAAAACCGTGAATCCATTCTTACTCCAAGAAAACAATGCCGCACCGCCAGCAGCTTACACGGCGCTGTACTACATCCAACAACAACCATCCGCATGCCCTCCCGCTAGATCGCTCGCTCATCTGCCCTCGTCTGTTCCTGCCCCCTGGCTGCAATACCTTATGCAGCTTCTGCTTTCCTCCATTCTCCCCCAGGCCACGTTGTGGCCCCTGTCCTTCATCCTCCCCTCTCCCCTCTCCCCTCCCCCCCCCCTCTCCCCTCTCCCTCTCCCTCTCCCCTCTCCCTCTCCCCTCTCCCCTCTCCCCTCTCCCCTCTCCCCTCTCCCTCTCCCCTCTCCCCTCTCCCTCTCCCTCTCCCCTCTCCCCTCTCCCCTCTCCCCTCTCCCCTCTCCTCCCTCCCCTCTCCCCTCCCCCCTCCCCCTCCCTCCCCCTCCCCCTCCCCCTCCCCTCCCCCCTCCCCCCTCCCCCCTCCCCCTCCCCCTCCCCCTCCCCCCTCCCTCCCCTCCCCTCCCCCCTCCCCCCCCCTCCCCTCCCCTCCCCCCTCCCCCTCCCCCCCCCCTCCCCCTCCCCCCTCCCCCCTCCCCCCTCCCCCTCCCCCTCCCCCCTCCCCCTCCCCCTCCCTCCCCCTCCCCTCCCCCCTCCCCCCTCCCCCCTCCCCCCTCCCCCTCCCTCCCCCTCCCCCCTCCCCCTCCCCTCCCCCTCCCCCCTCCCCCCTCCCCCCTCCCCCTCCCCCTCCCCCCTCCCCCTCCCCCCTCCCCTCCCCTCCCCCCCTCCCCCCTCCCCCCTCCCCCCTCCCCCCCCCCCCCCCCCCCCCCCCTTAGTCTCACCCCATATCCATCCTGTTCTCCATCCCCTCGCAACGCTCCACCCCCCTGCCTGATCTCTGCCTTCATCCTCCTTGCACCCTGCCAGTCCCTGCTGTCTTTCATCAGGGAAGCGGACGCAACCATGCGACTGGGTTGGAGAAGGGCGGGCGAAGATGACGGCGTGAGCTGGAGGGATGAAGAAATTACTGAGGAGCCCGCTGCAAACCCACTACCCAGCCAAATATTTTCACGTGCATTCACAGATAGGTGATAACATAATGTGCTTGCGACAAACGATGCTTAAAGGTAGAGTCCTTGGCACAATTTAGCACCTCCAATGGCCTCTATACGCGCCAGTAGTGGCACAGAAACTGTTTAGCGTACAGATAGCCCGTAACATACTAATGTATGATTTAACAGAGCACATGACAAAACTTACGCACGACTGGTTGGCAGTGGGGCGAGCCACTGTCCGCTCCCACATGCGACAACATGCTGCCTGAGGTTCAGGGTCGTCGTACCCACAACTCATGGGCAACAAGCGTCCGCTAGCTGCTCCCACATGCAGCGGCACGGCCTCTCCTGTCCCGTGTCATCGCCACTATGATGCACATTACCACCAAGCACGCATAGTGCCAACTGGTGCCGCCTCACCTGCAGCGGCATGCTGTTGTGGGAGCGGCAGTCCCACACGCGGATTGTGCGGTCGTAGCTGCCGGTCACCACGACCGCGTCGTTCTGGCTGTACTTGACACTGTTCACCTGCGGCAACCGTCCCAGACGACAATGCAGCCTGGGGTAAGAAACACAGCCAGCTATGAAACATCACTAGTGCCGTCTGAACACCCCCCCCCCCCCCCCCCAAAGCATATCCTACAGTCCGAAATCGACACACGGTCAGCCCCTGTCGGCCCATCCCCTTGCTGCCAGGCAATGCTCACCTGGACACACGTGTGCGTAGGGATATCAAGGAGACAACCACCGTGTGCGTAGAGATATGCTATTTCCAAACACCATCGGACATGAGTCAGCCAAAGATACCGCGCCTCCGCCAGCAAGCAGCCAGGCGAGGGCGACAGCCACCAGACCTCCTGCATGGGAGCTACGAGATGTGGGATCCAAGAAGAGGACGTGGCCTTGAGAACCAGAGAGGCAGCACGTGCTCTTACAGGGTGATACAAATCCCTTTGCCAGTCGCATCCCCGCGCCCACATTCGCAAGCGACAGGCTGACGCCGTGGTGCTCCTGTCGGCTACACTATCAATCAGACACCCAGGGTCACTTTCCCAGAATTAGCTAGACCAACAAACACACATCGAAAACGGGCTCGCCCCTTCTAGTGCAATACCCATCAGCCACAACCTCCTCGGTGTCTGGAATTTCATTCCCTATAAATCCAGCATCTCCCCTATAAAAAAGCCACCAACGTGAGCTACAAGGCAGGCTACAAGAGGGTAGTATCGATGGATAGCGTGGGATAGATGCTGGTGGATACACTCATGCAGCGTGCTCCCACATGACCCGCATGCACCGCGCTTCCCCTTCCCATATTCCTGGTGTCCACCTTTTTTTCCTATTCCTGGTGCCCATGGGCACCAAAAATAGGGGGGCTCATCTCCTGGAGGACACCAGGGATAGGGGGGCCGGGGGCTCATCTACATTCCTTTTAAAAAAGATTATTCTTATATTATTATAATTTAATTTTTTCAGCAGTGGGGGGGAAATAATATATATATATTTATCTACCCCTACAGTAGATGAGCCCCCCTATTCCTGGTGCCCACCAGTAGATGAGCCCCCCTATTCCTGGTGCCGACCAGAAGATGAGCCCCCCTATTCCTGGTGCCGACCAGTAGATGAGCCTGCCCTTAGATGGTGTGCCCACTCTCACCTACTCGGGCGGACCACAGGTACTTATCAACTCGTGCCCACCCTCACAGGTGTGCTGGGTGTGCCCACCCAGCTTGGGCGCGGCTGCCCCTCACCAATCTAGGCATGTCAATGCTACCCTACTTACTTAGGGATGTCTTCTTGGGGGTGTCTACTACTCTCACCTACTTGGGCGTGCCCAACCTCCCCCACCATGGGGCATTTACGATCCCCACCCTCCCCCACCATGGGGCATTTACGCTCAATCCCCCCCCCCCCCCCCCCCCCCGCCCCCCACGGCGCATTCACGCTCACCTCGTACTCATGCCCCCGGAAGCGCCGCAGGATGCCACCCGACGCCACATCCCAGATGATGACACTGCGGTCGCCGCCGCATGAGGCCAGCCGCGCATTGTCGCTGATGAGGTTTGGCAGGGGGTCGGGTCCCAGGGAGTTCACCAGGAAGACAGATGAGGAAGCAGCAAGTTAGGGCGGGAGAGGCGCGCGCGAGCGAGCGAGCGAGCGAGAGAGAGAGAGAGAGAGAGAGAGAGAGAGAGAGAGAGAGAGAGAGAGAGAGAGAGAGAGAGAGAGAGAGAGAGAGAGAGAGAGAGAGAGAGAGAGAGAGAGGGAGGGAGGGAGGGAGCGATCGAGCGCGATATATGTATATAGATAGATAGATATAGATAGATAGATAGAGAGAGCAAACTTGATAACTGAATACCGCGCATACCTTCAGTAGGTTTCGATACACAAGAACACGGTATACGGAAATGGTCCAGCAGAAATGAAGCAGTCAGGAATAGTTGCTGTGTGGGTAGATCCTTTCTAACATCACTGAAGAGTTCTGCATCAGCTTGCTATCGTTGAATCGAAGGAAGGAAAGGTATTGCAACAAAACATTTGTGACGTAACAACGGGGAAAGAGAACATAATACATGGAGAGAACAGAAGACAGCCCCAGAGCCGTACAAGCTCGACTGCCATACCCATGGCCAATCGCCGTACCTCGACACAACAACGTCCCGCACATCAGCTCCATGGCCATTGTAGGTCGATATGTGCAAGCCGCGAACTGGATTCCATAGTCGAAGGCTGCGATCTCTCCCACAGCTCAGGCAGTAATTGCAATCTGTATTGTACTTGACAGCCAACACGGGCCCTTCATGTCCTTTGAGGGTCACGAGCTCCTGAAGTGGTAAGGGGGTGCCCTTGCTGGTCAACAAGGCAGAAGTACTTCCCATTATTGCCCCCTCATGTCAAGCAGAACCTGTAAAATGACAAGGAGAGGGCATGGCTGCCTCGATACAGCTTAACATGCTTATGATAAGGCCATGCTGCAGGCAACCTGGTTATGACGAGTCCACACATCATACTTGTCGCACCTAAACCACGAACGCAATTAACCCATGCAAGTTGCCGGGCACGAATTCACACGTGGGGGAAAACTAAGGCAATTCCCGATATATCTCGTCGTCGACTTTTCAATTATGCGTCCGTTCTAATTACTTGAAGGCGGCTAAGGTTCTTATTACGCGTGCAATCTGCTCTGGTCCTTCCAATTCCCAGAAGTGCAGCCATATGGAGGTGACCACGGACGGTTGTAGCTGTTGCAGGCAATCACAGCTTTGAGCTCTAAGAATACAGACTTCGCTCTAGCACTTGCAGCTGCGCTCTAGCGCTTGCAATTGTGAGCATATCGCCGCGCCGCAACGACGCAGAAACTCTCTTCTAGCCGTCGATCCAAGCTAAAAAACCCAGTGATGTCTTGAATGGGTAAGAACTTCGGTATATATATTCAGCGCTTTTCAAAATTCCGAGAACACCGCGAAGGGCCACTTCGGCGTAAAGTGCGCTGCTAGCAGTTGCAGACTTCGCCGGGCGAAAGTCCCCGGGCGCCGCGGCAGAAAGTGTCAACCTGAAAAGGTCGGACCTCCTATCTCCGAGCCTTGTCGACGACCTTAGTGGGAGGCGTGGGCAACGAGGGTGGAGCAGCTCGCCATAGCACAGTAATGTGGCCAGTGGGGAGACAACCCACCAACACAATGGGGCTTACTCTTGCGATGTTCCTTTTGCATTTGCGGCCCATACGCCCAGCCCATTTGTAGAATTACATTCTCCAACCGACTGAATTTTGGCCAGTAGGGGATAAAAAGAGTGGAAGGAGGCTGGAGTGTGAGGTCATCGTTTCCTTCACCTCCTCTCCGGCGACGTTGTAGCGGCCAGCGACCATGGCAGGCACCAAATCCCTTCTCTTCCTATCCGTGGCCGTCCTTACAATATCGATAGCGTCTGCTGCCACCATCGCGCAACACGTAGCCGGGAGCGAGACACTCACAGTCTTGCAAGAAGCCTTTGTACGGACCAACCTTAACACCATATTGGCGGGCTCTGGCCCGTTTACCCTGTTCGCTCCAGTTGACACCGCATTCACGACATCGCTAGGGACCCTGGGCATTTTGGCCCTCCTCTCCGCCCCTTATCTGCCAAGGATTCTGATGCACCACGTCGTCCCTGGCAACGTAAGCACCGCATCATGGCATTTGGCCAGCCAGAGATATAAACGGGCAGTTGCTGTGTTTTTTGAGGTTCTGCTCACCATACCCGATTTTCTTTTCTATTGACTGCTACCATTTGCTGGTGTCTCGCTTGTCTAGTCACAACTGGCATGACTAGTTATAGAACATAGCTTGCCCAGTTGCCTACACGATTTTTACATGCCCCCATCCAGTCCATCCCCCTGATTGACGGAAAGGTCTGAAGGGTCTTCCACGTGTAGTTAAAGGTCAAATCTCAACATTTCACCATGTCTCCCCCCACCCCACCCCACCCGACACTCAGACCCACACCCACACCCACACCCACACCCACACCCACACCCACACCCACACCCACACCCACACCCACACCCACACCCACACCCACACCCACACCCACACCCACACCCACACCCACACCCACACCCACACCCACACCCATACCCACACCCACACCCACACCCACACCCACACCCACACCCACACCCACACCCACACCCACACCCACACCCACACCCACATCCACACCCACACCCACACCCACACCCACACCCACACCCACACCCACACCCAACCCAACCCAACCCAACCCACGCCACCCCACCCCACCCCACCCCACCCCACCCCACCCCACCCCACCCCACCCCACCCCACCCCACCCCACCCCACCCCACCCCACCCCACCCCACCCCACCCCACCCCACCCCACCCCACCCCACCCCACCCCACCCCACCCCACCCCACCCCACCCCACCCATTGCCTCCCGCAACGTACACACGCTTACCCACTCACACACCCACACACACGCATTCGCACATGCAAGCTCACCCGCCCACATTGGCGACCTGCTCAATGCCTTACTGTGGCATCCCTAACCTCAACCCCTCCCCTGCCCCCCCCGGGCCCATCCTCTCCCCACACATGACCCATCCCCTCAGTACGTCACGCCCGCTGCGGGCCTGTACACCACCGGGGTGGGTTCTTCTCTCAACCTGACCGTCACGGGTGCCATCGTCCGCGTGGACGGGGCCCTCGTGGTTGCGACCATCCCGCTGGACAATGGCGTCATCCACGTCATCGACGCCGTGCTGACTCTGCCCACCGTCGATGACATCATCCAATCCTCTGTTACACACACCGTGCTGGATGCTGCCCTTGGAGCGGTAAGGCCCCTGACTCCTGTCTGTCTCGATGTGCTGTTTGTCTTGTGTCATGTCTGCTGTTCCGTCCCTATTTGTACTAGTGGATGCGGCACGGTGAGTGGCAGAGTCCCTTCAGTATGTTTCCTTCAATGGTTGTCTGTTTATTTGTCTCTTTGTGCTCCGGACAGTGCACTGTGAGAAGCACCGGCCCTTGCTTATGTATGTTTCCATTTGTTCTTTGTCTCGACAGCCATGTCGTCCCTATGTGCTCTGGACACTATGCTGGGAGCATTATAGTTTCCCTTGCTTTCGTTTTAATTTAAATCCCATCACTTGGATGGGGCCTGCCTTTTGTTCTGCTGTCTGTTTCGTTGTCTTCTCATTTGTTCTGTTCTTGCTTGGCAGTCGGCTACATGTTATGGTTTGTACTTGGACTTCACCTGCATACGCTTAGGCAGCATCTTCAGCTTTCACGAGGCTGTGCCAGATATTTTCACGTCAATCACCCCACCACGCAGGCATGGTATGTTAACTCGAGTGCTCTCAATTTTTGTGGGTGACCATAAATTTTTCCGTGTGGGCCCATTTCCTTTGCAGGTGGCCACTAATCTTGTTTGGTGGGTACAAATTTTCCTGTGGGTGGCCATGATTTTTTGTGGGTGGCATGACTTTTTTTGGGGGGGGGGGCTTCTATTCTCATGGGTGGGCTGCCAGGCGGAGCTGCACAGCGCACTGGATGACCCCACCGCCACGCTGACCGTGTTCTCACCGACCAACGCGGCCTTCGTTGCCCTGCTGGCTAAGCTCAACGTGAACGCCAGCCAGCTGCTCGCCAGGTCTGACCTGGCAGATATCCTGCGGTACCACGTGGTGGGTGACATTGCGCTCTCCTTCCAGCTGACCAATGGGCAGGAGCTGGCCACGCTGCGGGCCAACGAGTCTGTGAAGGTGACCATCTCAGGGTCGACCGTGAAAATTAACGATGCCACGGTGATTGTCAAGGATTTGGTCGGCGTGAATGGCGTCGTGCATGTGATTGACAAAGTGCTACTAGTGCCGGAAGAGGACAATGCTGGCATTGTCACGCGGGCGTCGCTGGCCCTGGCTGCCGCAGGCGCTGCGGTGGCTTTCCTCGCCTTGTAAATATCCCGACATTTGGACATGTCTTTGGATTATTTCATTCTTTGGAGACAAAACGTGCGACATGTCCCCGCCATTGGTGCTCATGCATGTCAGTGGCGTCATGGCAGGGGTGCATTAGTGGAAGGGAAGTGTAGACATCACGTCCTGAAGTGTACTAGGCTAAGCGGCGCCTCCGTCATTCTGTGTGGTGAGAGCATGTGCTAGTGTAAGCACGCCAGACAGCTAGGGTAGAGAGCTTAGACTAGTTGTTGTAGATAGATGTTGTAGATAGATTAGACCGGTAGGACTGTTTGCACCCATCCATCCATCAGGGTTAATGCTCCGTGACTCCCCAACGGGAGCACGAGTCTAATTAATTAATATGCTAGTGACTATTTTGCCACGATGATGATCTTACTTCACACTCTGACATGACATAGATCTTCCCATGTGCATAGCTCATTACGATATTTCATCTTGTGATGGCAATTGATATAACAATCGGTATATTAAAAATAAAATTAAATTGCGACATATCTCTGTTGGGAGTACATGTACATAGCACATATCCCTGAGCGGGATATTTTGACATGGCCTCCCTACAGTGTCTCTAGTAACGGGACGCAGGTGTCAGCGGGCTGACGCGCCAGCTCTTACGCGTCAGGAATTTTACCCCGCGCGTCAGCCGTCTGACGCGTAGATTTTGGCCGCGTGTCAGGCGACTGACGCGTAAATTTAGGGCGTCCGTCAGTCGTCTGACGCGCACCAAGTCCTCAGGCGTCAGACTGTTCTAGTGCTGGTTCGCCGCGTCAAAGTCTATTCGTCGCGCCGGGCCTGAACCTGATGAGAGTATCCAACAAAATACATAAGTACTGTATTTTCAATTTTGCTGTGTTGAACCTGCATGCAAAATTTCTGAACGTGCATGCCAAAACCTGCCAACGAGCGACAAAACGTATATTTCGTGCAGCCAGCAGCGCAGTCCACGAGGTGGCGATGGCCATTGCAGCGTCAGTCACGAGCGGATACCTTGATTACCTTTATGTAAGCCAAGATTACCTAACTTACGTTACATACATTTCGATTGCAGCAGCTTGTTCAGAAGTCTAGAAGCGTTTTTCTTGCAAGGGGGGCGTTGCATCGGTTTAGGTATCGCTGAGGCGGTAGGAAGTAAATTTCATCGGTCAAACCCCGCCAGCTAAAGTGTAAGTATAGGCAAAGTTTTCTTGCCTTACATTGCCTGGTTTCTCATATCGTCAGCGAGGATTACGCACAACAGCGTGGCATGGCGTCACAAAGGGGCGGATTGTTCACAAGTTTTGAACCTGTTGCGAGATCGTCGTATTTCAAGAGACAAACTGCCGACAGGGCAGGATCAAGTGGTCCCGATCTTGTCGATGTAACCCCCGCGACAAGGAGCTGGAGATGCGGAACAAGAGGAAAAGGGCAACCACTTGTGAGACTAGAGGCACAAGCCCCGGGAGGTGCAGTCAGCACCTACCTTGACAACGATCGATGGATGGGCCGATGGGGGCTAGACAGTTTGTGTTATTTGTAGCAAAGTTCTTGTTTTATGCGCATCCAGACGTGCTAGTGATTGCAATTGAGCTTGATTCATAAAGTACCAATCATTTACCATGTACTTTTCAAGCTCATTTTGTCATGCCCTTAGTTAGGGTAACCAATAAAGCTTCTTGGTAACAACCAGTTGAAGGTAATATTAGAATGCCCGTTCAGGAATCTGTGACATTTATACATTGTGAAATGAAAGTTTTCTCTCATTTTGTTTTTGAAAGCTTGATAAGGCCAGTTTTCTTTACCATGGAGCATGTTCGAGATCCGATGTTGTAATACCTGTCCTGCACCTCCACCCTCGAAGCGTCTCGTCACTCGTTGACCACCCTGACAGTCCCTGTCCCATCTTGCACTTGCCCCCAAGTTAACAACCCCAACCCCCCCTTCCCCAGTTATTCTGCTCCTTGCCGGGGTCCTTGAGGGTGATTCCGCCCTATAGGGGGCCCCTGGGACCTGCCCCTAACTGATATGGGCTGACGCACCGCCAACAGCAGCGTGTCAGCCGTCCGACGCGCCGGCCGCCAACAGCGGCGTGTCAGCCGACTGACGCGTGCCAAAAACCCTTACTAGAAACACTGCCTCCCTATATCCCTGAGATGCATATTTTGACCTGGCCTGGCCCCAAGGATATTCCCATGCAGGAAGCTAGGAAAATCTGCCATGAACTACACCCAGATGTTGCTGGCCGACCTAGAGGTCCCAGCCCAGTTTGAACACCGCATCCACTCATGCACCGCATCCACTCAGGGGGGAAACCGGTATACTGGAGGGGGGACGTCATCCACGTCGACCAC
The DNA here is from genome assembly GCA_009746045.1 of Mesostigma viride. Lineage (NCBI taxonomy): Eukaryota > Viridiplantae > Streptophyta > Mesostigmatophyceae > Mesostigmatales > Mesostigmataceae > Mesostigma > Mesostigma viride. Next base: position 1,848,414 of record RPFO01000127.1, on the reverse strand, counting down.
AAGCCCTGGCAGGCACCCCCTTCCCGCCTCAGCAAACCCAGTCTAGGAAATATAGCAGTAGTGTAGATTAGTACGGCTTAGCCTACCGCGCGGCCCCAGCGCATGTGCGCCCATAATGGCCCCCATGGATGAGGCCTTCAGAATTTAGCCAAGCCATGCCTATAATCGGACCCGGGCCCATGGATGTTGCACTAAGAATTTAGCCATGCTATGCCGTCATCAGAGTCTTTGTATCATGGTATGCCTCGTATTTCGGACGAGATTAGGCACCGTAGGATAGCATTTGTAGGACACCTTGCTCGCACCAGCCAGGTCGACACCACCCTTGGTCTGGCCGGCCCGGCAGCGGCTTGGCAAGCCAGGGCGACACATTCTGACCTGGCCTGGCCCCAAGGGCATTCCCAAAAGGGTAGGGAAACCTGTCACGAACTACATCCAGATGTTGCTGGCCGACCTAGTGGTCCCAGCCCAGTTTGAGAACTGCATCCACTCTCTCTCCCGTCTTTGGACTGCCATGCAGGACAAGACGCGGTGGCAGAAGATTGTCAAGGCTCACACGCCCGACCCTGTGGGTAAGCCCCCTCCCCCAAAGAGGAGGAGGCGTTTTGATGAGTCGTGTAGTTAGGATTTTCTAGACTAGATAGCTTAGAGTTAGGATAGTTCGATTACGCGGCTTCCTCCACTCCACCCATTAATTAATTAATTAATTAATTACATTGCAATGGGAACATAACTCCGTTGGGAGTATATATGTAGCACATACTGCCCAGAGAAGGGGCATATGGCCTATCATACATTCTAAGCTACTTCCTGCAAGGGTGGGAATGTAAACGACCCTTGCTCTAGGTGCACCATGCAGGGCACCGGCACCACCATGCTGTCTCAGGTTCAACCCGCCTAAGGGGAGGATCCTGGCACGGGGGGGAAGATGATCATAGCTATATACAAAAGCTAGAGCGTGGCATCTCAGCGCAGAGAACAGCTCTCTGCATGGGCACAGCATAACTAAATAAAACTAGGCATCATCTGGAGTGTGGCACATCATAGGCACACATGTACATGATTAAATAAAGCGCGTGGCTTAGCTCAGTTAGCTGGGATAGTGCCTCTAGGAGGCGTACATGTACATGGCCACGGTCTATCTATTCTACACTACTACTGCTGTATTCCCCTAAGCTGGGGCGTCTGGAGTCGTTGGGGCCGCGGGGGTCGCCTGCCAGGGCTTGTGGCCGACGTAGATGGCCGCCCCCTTCCAGTACACCGGCTGCCCCGCCTTGGTCTGCCGGAGCTGGAGGTAGGTCGGCCATAGCTCCCGTCGCCGTTGTTGCTGCGCCAGGGTCATGCAAGTCGTCATCACTTGAGGGTGAAGAGAGTCTTCTCGAGCCGCTTGCGGCGTCTGAGAAAAGAAATCTTGTCCGCCGGGGTCTTAAAGGTGAGAAGGAGCGGGGGCGGCCCTTCCTTACCCCGCGCGCGGGGAAGGCGGTGGGCGACCAGCTCGATCTCACCGTTATTAAGGCCCATGCGACCAAGGATTTCTCTCTCAAACGCACGCGTAAGCTTCTCGGAATTCTCACGGACATGGTGAAGTTCTTGACAATGACGTTGAGGCTGCGCTTGGCGAGCTCGGCCTCCTCGCGGAGGTCAAGCGTCTGCCGTTGGAGCTGGGCGGCGACGGCGGAGGTGGTGGAGGTGGTATGTAATGCTTAAGCATGTCCCGCCCCAGGTGGTGATGGGAGGAGCATCGCCGGCCAGGCCAGCCGGGGCTGGCTTGGCGGCAATGTCCTTCACCGCCTGGGCGGTGAGGCCTGCGGTGTTCTGCAGAACCTCGATAGCGATGGCGTTGTCCTTAAGACGCTGGTGACTCGATGTCACGGAGCTGGGCGGTGATGGCGTCGGAGGTGGAGGTGGTGGCGGTGGAGGAGGTGAGGAGGGTGGAGGTGGCGGTGGAGATGGTGGAGGGAGGGGATTCATAAGTGTTTGCTCAATTTCACAAGTCTTCAAATGAGTAAAAAAAAAATCTTTCAGATCTGAGGGTACCTAAAGCTGGACTGTTGCAGGCAGCATGTAGACCATGAAAATAGACCACCCACAAAAATTGGGCTCATTCTGAGCTCAAATGGTGACATGTGACAGCATACATGTGCAGTTTTTCGTCATTTTCCCCCTTTACTTACATGAAACAAATATGAATAGTGGACAAATGAACTCATTTCAGGCTGGATTCTTGCAGGCAGCATGTAGACCATGAAAATAGACCACCCACAAAAATTGGGCTCATTCTGAGCTCAAATGGTGACATGTGACAGCATACATGTGCAGTTTTTCGTCATTTTCCCCCTTTTCTTACATGAAACAAATATGAATAGTGAACAAATGAACTCATATCAGGCTGGATTCTTGCAGGCAGCATGTAGACCATGAAAATAGACCACCCACAAAATTTGGGCTCATTCTGAGCTCAAATGGTGACATGTGACAGCATACATGTGCAGTTTTTCGTCATTTTCCCCCTTTACTTACATGAAACAAATATGAATAGTGGACTAATGAACTCATTTCAGGCTGGATTCTTGCAGGCAGCATGTAGACCATGAAAATAGACCACCCACAAAAATTGGGCTCATTCTGAGCTCAAATGGTGACATGTGACAGCATACATGTGCAGTTTTTCGTCATTTTCCCCCTTTTCTTACATGAAACAAATATGAATAGTGAACAAATGAACTCATATCAGGCTGGATTCTTGCAGGCAGCATTTATACCATGAAAATAGACCACCCACAAAAATTGGGCTCATTCTGAGCTCAAATGGTGACATGTGACAGCATACATGTGCAGTTTTTCGTCATTTTCCCCCTTTTCTTACATGAAACAAATATGAATAGTGAACAAATGAACTCATTTCAGGCTGGGTTCTTGCAGGCAGCATCTAGACCATGAAAATAGACCACCCACAAAAATTGGGCTCATTTTGAGCTCAAATGGTGACATGTGACAGCATACATGTGCAGTTTTTAGTCATTTTCCCCCTTTTCTTACATGAAACAAATATGAATAGTGAACAAATGAACTCATATCAGGCTGGATTCTTGCAGGCAGCATGTAGACCATGAAAATAGACCACCCACAAAATTTGGGCTCATTCTGAGCTCAAATGGTGACATGTGACAGCATACATGTGCAGTTTTTAGTCATTTTCCCCCTTTTCTTACATGAAACAAATATGAATAGTGAACAAATAAACTCATATCAGGCTGGATTCTTGCAGGCAGCATTTATACCATGAAAATAGACCACCCACAAAAATTGGGCTCATTCTGAGCTCAAATGGTGACATGTGACAGCATACATGTGCAGTTTTTCGTCATTTTCCCCCTTTTCTTACATGAAACAAATATGAATAGTGAACAAATGAACTCATTTCAGGCTGGATTCTTGCAGGCAGCATCTAGACCATGAAAATAGACCACCCACAAAATTTGGGCTCATTCTGAGCTCAAATGGTGACATGTGGCAGCATACATGTGCAGTTTTTCGTGATTTTCTCGGTTAACTTCCATGAAACAAATATTAATTAATAATTAATAAGCACGTGACTGCGTCACGTGGGTGCCAATACAGAGTAAAGGAACCTTCAACCCTATATACACAGTGAGAAGGAGGGAGGGCGCCCTAGCTTCTCTCACTGCCGCAGGTGGGCAGGCCACAGAGCGCTCTCTCCTCCGAAACAAATATGAATAGTGGACAAATGAACTCATATCAGGCTGGATTCTTGCAGGCAGCATTTATACCATGAAAATAGACCACCCACAAAAATTGGGCTCATTCTGAACTCAAATGGTGACATGTGACAGCATACATGTGCAGTTTTTCGTCATTTTCTCGGTTATCTTACATGAAACAAATATGAATATTGAACAAATGAACTCAGATCAGGCTGGAAACTTGTAAGCAGCATGTAGACCATCAAACAGTATAGCAGATGGGCCATGTCGCAACTCCACGTGGAGTGGGCGATGCCAAACATGCGTCGTATCGCATGGTGGCACCCCTCCACGTGGTGCCGTCGCCCATGCACCAGCACCTCCGCCACAACCGGCACCGAGCATTCGTATTTCCCATGGTGTCGGCCAAACTCTGGCAAGGTGACTGTCACATGCTCCAGGCCGGCAGCGACAAAGAGCCCCACCACCAGCTGCCGGCGTTCATTGCAGGACAGCCCCCAATATTTGCTACGTGCCGCCTCCCATATTACAAAGGATGACAGGGGGCTCTGGGGATCTTGTATGCATCTATGTTTACAACACCGCCCGCGCAGCTCTGCCGCGATCACATGGGCATTACAGGCGTATTTCAGTACTGTTGTTGCTGATGATTTGAATCCTGCTGTGCGGCACCCACCACCTACATCATCATCGTCATCACTGCCGATATCCAGATGGTCGACCTGATCGTCATGATCAACGTCTACTACGACGTTGTAGGCCTCGTACAAGGGGAATCGACGCTGCCTGGGCATCAATTCCCCTTGTACGAGACAGGCCCCTGGTGGTCGGGACGTAAGAGCAGCAACACCAAAACGGCAACGAACATTCTCCAGCAAGCTGCCTCATCCCCGGCTAAAACAGGGGGCCTGGGGCAAGGGTCTTTTTCAATTTCCAACGACAGAAAATTCCAGCGCCCCCCACCATATTCGTCACGGCGCCTCCAATAGTCTGAACCTTCACGACCGCCCATGGCAGCTCTCGCAATTATGTTGGCACGCCTCTCCCAATTATGCCTCTCCTGCCTCGTTTGTGGCTCGATCTTCCGCCGCCTCAGCGCGGCGCATGAGAGTTCCATTCAGAATTCATTCACCGACCCCCAACACTGACCGTACAGCCTGAACATGCAAAAAGGTCTTGCATTCTCAATGAAAATGGGCTGTAACGGCATTCCATTGAGAATTCCATTGAGAACTCATTCACCGACCCCCAACACTGACCGTACAGCCTGAACATGCAAAAAGGTCTTGCATTCTCAATGAAAATGGGCTGTAACGGCATTCCATTGAGAATTCCATTGAGAACTCATTCACCGACCCCCAACACTGACCGTACAGCCTGAACATGCAAAAAGGTCTTGCATTCTCAATGAAAATGGGCTGTAACGGCATTCCATTGAGAATTCCATTGAGAACTCATTCACCGACCCCCAACACTGACCGTACAGCCTGAACTGGGCTGAACATGCGAAAAGGACTTGCATTCTCAATGAAAATGGGCTGTTGCGGCATTCCATTGAGAATTCCATTGAGAACTCATTCACCGACCCCCAACACTGACCGTACAGCCTGAACTGGGCTGAACATGCGAAAAGGACTTGCATTCTCAATGAAAATGGGCTGTTGCGGCATTCCATTGAGAATTCCATTGAGAACCCATTCACCGACCCCCAACACTGACCGTACAACCTGAACTGGGCTGAACATGCGAGAAACGAAGGACCATCCAAAAAGTGAAACAGTCCGCGGCGTTGTCCGAGCCTCGCATGCAAATGGCATTTGAATGAACAAAGCGCAGTGACCGTCGTCTTTGCGCGCGCGCGGGTGGAGGTGCGTGCACTAGTCTGCCAAGAAAACACTGCAGGGCATGCGCGCACGAACACAACGAGAACGTGCCAGCCTATGACGTCGTCGACGATGAAGTTCGTCGTCCGCTAAATTGTAGGGGATATGGCGGAGTATCTGAGTGAAACAGAGAGGCTGCGGGCAGAACGACTGTGTTATGGACGAACTGCGGGTGTTTGCCTCTTAGGCCATGCCGATGGGGCAGACAACAACTGTCGGGGCCGAAATGGTGAAAGCTGCAACCTATTTGCTCATGCGATCTGCGTCAAGGCAATTGACGGGAATAAAAATGGGGAGGAGTGGTGGTGCCCAGGATGCCGTGACCCCGGTGGCGTGAAAGTTGCCAATCTCCAAGCTTCGGGTTCGAACGGTCATCATGAGGTCGGCACTCCCCCCCGGCCCTGGGGTCCGCTGCTAACAAGTTTCTTCCAAACACCGACAAAGACCGGCGCATGTTGATGGATGATTCCGGATGCAAGGCCGTTGACGACTTCGAGAAAGCACATCACCAGGCACCCGGCAGGAAGCTAGTGTTTCCTCGTACTACCGACGGCCATGCCACCCAGGAATCAGATGCACGCAGCAAGGAGGACGTGCCGTCAATTCCGGCTGATGCCAGCAAGGGCGTTCAATCGAGTGATGAAAAGTCGACCGCGGGGGTGGTGGACGATGACCTACCCGACTCCTCACACCCCCGCGACTCCGCGACTCCCCCCTGTGCAGGCGGTGCAGAACATGGAGACCACGCTAACCTTGACGAGGCCCAGCCGGCAGCAGCTGCCATGCCTGGCAGCGCTAGCAGTGCGACACGGCGCGCCAGCTTTGATGCAGCGAACCTCAAGTCCGGCGACCAACTTGCGTCGGAAGCTCCAGCGTTTATGACGTGGCTTCCCTCCCCTGATGGCCCCTCCCCTGGCCATCTCCGTGTTGGACAATTGGTTCGCGTCGCCATCCCTCATAAGGAGTTTGGCAAACCCCTCTTCCCCAAGGTAATTCTTGGGTTTCATTTGTACCCTGGAGGAGCGGGGATCTTCCTGGCCAACACACCGTACGGAAGAAAGGACATCATGGAAAAGGCTGTCAAGAGCGGGGGGACCAAGCTGACGCCTGATCCCCCAGCATATTACGTGAACTGGGCTCAGCAATCCCAGGCCCTTCGGCCCGTCTTCATGGAGGATGGTGCTGTCGCCACGGTTGGCGACCTGACCGTCCTGCGCGACCGGCTAGATGCTGTGTGCGAATACCTGCCAAACGCAGGTCTGGCGGCGCTTCGAGCCACATCTGGTGGCTTGATCTACACAAACAAAGGCGAGGCCGTCAAGTTTGACTTGGTAAAGGACTTCCCAAAGCGCGTCGCACCACCACCAGCTGCCACGGCACCACCACCAGCTGCCACTTCCAGCCAACCTCGCGCTAACAAAAGCGTGCCAGAGGCGCAGCTGGTTCACCCCACACGCTCCAAGCGTGTGAAGGCGGACAGCCAGCAGCCAACTGCAGAGCCCAAGTGCGGTGTTCAAGTGCCAGTCAAGCCGAGCACCGAAGCCAGGGCGAGTGGTGTTCGCAACAAGAGGCCTCCCTCGAGCTCGGTATATGTACGCTGCGATGACTCGGGTGAAGAACGCGACTCGGACCAAGAAGTAGCGAAGCTACGCCGCACAAGCAGTACAACGGACCAGCACAAGCAGTACAACGCGGAGGTTGCGCAGCTGCAACGCAAGATGCAGGAGATGGAACAGCAACAGCAGCAGCAGCAGCAGCAGCACCAACAGCAGCAGCAGCAGCTCCTACAGCAGCTGCAGCAGCAGCAGCAAATGCAGCAGCAGCAGCAGCCTTTGCAACAGCAGCAGCAGGAGCCGCCGCCGCAGCAGCTGCTGCAGCCACAGCAGCTGCTGCAGCTCTCACAGCTCCTACAGCAGCAGCAGCAGCAGCAGCAGCAGCAGCAGCAGCAGCCGCAGCCGGCGCCGCCGCCACAGCAGCAGCAGCTGCTGCAGCAGCTCCTACAGCAGCTGCAGCAGCAGCCGCCGCCGCCGCACCAGCAACTACAGCAGCTGCTGCAGCCGCCGATGCAGCAACAGCTGCTACAGCAGCAGCATCCGCAGCAGCTGGTGCTGCAGCAACTGCAGCAGCTGCTGCAACAACAGCAACACTATCGCCTCCCACTCCCTGCCGCTACAACGACTACACGAGTAATTGACGGGGACGCCGAAGTAGCGCCCCTCGCGCAAGTGCAGCAAATGCTGGCTCAGATGCAACTTCCCCAGGTATGTCCTTTCCTATTGTGATTTCTTTGAATCAACATAATCTGCCTTTGTGAATAGTTTGTTGGAGTATATAGGATATATTTGTTTGGTTTGTTGATTATTCCTTCATATACCGTGCCCTAAGGCATGCTGGCTTGATGTGCTGGGTGGTGGTGTGCAGGTTGGTGGACGCCGGCTCCCATCCATTGACCCCTTCTCTGGCACGGTCTCTGTGGCGGTGGCTGCGCTCAACTCAATTGCGACACTGGCCATGTCTGGGAACACGACGCCCGTGCCACGATGGCGCCCGGTGACCACGTGGGTGCCATCATCCGTGTCAGCTCCGCCCAACTATGGTGTCGGCCGCCCATTGCAGCAGTGGCCAAACTTCTCCAATGACTGGACTATGAGCAATGACTGGTTTACCAGCTAAGCTTATACTAGTTTCTGATGTATTATTAAGTGAGCCAGTGCTTCTAGTAGAAGGTGATGTCTTAGTACTTATTGTATATTCATGCTGGACTGAAAGAGTACGTGGCGTGCCACTGGCAGCCGAGACATGTGCCTTGTCGATGGCCTGGGTTGCTCTTGTGCCATCCCATTTCATCTCAGATTGAATCATGAAGTTTCATGATTCAGTTGATGCTTGCAAGTTTCCAGCCTGACATGATCGATCGAGTTCATTTGGTCGCACAAAAATGTTTTATTCAAGAGAACAGTGGCAATGGCATCAAACTGCATTGTTTTCCTTTCATTTGTCACCTTTTGAGCTGTAAACAGTCTATTTTCATGGTCTACATGCTGCCTGCAAGAATCCAGCCTGATATGAGTTCATTTGTTCACTATTCATATTTGTTTCATGTAAGAAAAGGGGGAAAATGACGAAAAACTGCACATGTATGCTGTCACATGTCACCATTTGAGCTCAGAATGAGCCCAATTTTTGTGGGTGGTCTATTTTCATGGTCTACATGCTGCCTGCAAGAATCCAGCCTGATATGAGTTCATTTGTTCACTATTCATATTTGTTTCATGTAAGAAAAGGGGGAAAATGACGAAAAACTGCACATGTATGCTGTCACATGTCACCATTTGAGCTCAGAATGAGCCCAAATTTTGTGGGTGGTCTATTTTCATGGTCTACATGCTGCCTGCAAGAATCCAGCCTGATATGAGTTTATTTGTTCACTATTCATATTTGTTTCATGTAAGAAAAGGGGGAAAATGACTAAAAACTGCACATGTATGCTGTCACATGTCACCATTTGAGCTCAGAATGAGCCCAAATTTTGTGGGTGGTCTATTTTCATGGTCTACATGCTGCCTGCAAGAATCCAGCCTGATATGAGTTCATTTGTTCACTATTCATATTTGTTTCATGTAAGAAAAGGGGGAAAATGACTAAAAACTGCACATGTATGCTGTCACATGTCACCATTTGAGCTCAAAATGAGCCCAATTTTTGTGGGTGGTCTATTTTCATGGTCTAGATGCTGCCTGCAAGAACCCAGCCTGATATGAGTTCATTTGTCCACTGTTCATATTTGTTTCATGTAAGAAAAGGGGGAAAATGACGAAAAACTGCACATGTATGCTGTCACATGTCACCATTTGAGCTCAGAATGAGCCCAATTTTTGTGGGTGGTCTATTTTCATGGTCTAGATGCTGCCTGCAAGAATCCAGCCTGATATGAGTTCATTTGTTCACTATTCATATTTGTTTCATGTAAGTAAAGGGGGGAAATGACGAAAAACTGCACATGTATGCTGTCACATGTCACCATTTGAGCTCAGAATGAGCCCAATTTTTGTGGGTGGTCTATTTTCATGGTCTGAAGGCTGGATGACCCCTGCTTTATTGACAAATATAAGGACAAATATAAGGATTTAATCACATGTGGAAAAATTGAGTAAAATTTATGAAATTGAGCAAACACTTATGAATCCCCTCAGGTGGCGGTGGAGAGGAGGGGGAGCTCGGCAGCCAGCGTGCTGCCCATGACCGCCACATCTGCTGCGATGGGGGCCACGTGCTGCTCGAGGGCCTCCTGGAGGAGTGAGCGGATGGAGGATTCGGTTAAGGTGGTGGTGAGGGGCTTTGGGGGCCAAAGCTCCGAGATGGAGCGTCCAAGGAGGGAAAAGAGAGCGAATTCATTCCTGGAGGTGGGGGCGGCGGAGGCTGGGAAAGTGGTCGAAAGAGGAGACGCGATTCAGGCGAGGATCAAAGAGGCGACCGGCTCGGATGAAGAGCTGCATGCATGCTTGCACAATTCAACAAGCGAGGCGTGTGATCCAAAAAACACGCAGCCCAGGATATGCGTTCCTTGGTATTAAACTTGTCCAAGAAGTCGGGCTGGCGGGCTTCGGCTACAAATTCGATCTCGACCCAGCTCGGCTCGGCAGGGCGACTGCGCTTGGTTTTAGGCGACGCTGCTGGCGAGGCGGGCTCAGCAGGGGGCTGGGCGACCACTAGAGCTTGGCTAGTGGCGCCGCTGCCTTCTGGGCCGGTTGGCGAAGCTGCAGCCGGGGCTGCAGACGTATTTTCATTGCTGAGCGCAGCCGCCAGGCTGCGTTGCGTCGAGAGGCGTTTGCTCATCGTATATTGCGTAGTAGAGCTCTTCGGAAAATTATATCAGCATGTGCGTCGTAGAAAGACACGTCGATTGTGATATTCACGGCTAAATTCGGTGCTCAAGCGTGAAAGTTATGAGCTCCGCCGCCAGCCATGGCTACCTCGTGGCAGGGTTTGAATGCGGTGTTCAAACTGAGCTCTCTGGGCTATGTGCTACAGATACTCCCAACGGAGTTATGTTCCTAATTAATTAATTAATTAATTAATTAATCCACTCTCTCTCCTTTCTTTGGACTGCCATGCAGAACAAGACGCGGTGGCAGAAGATTGTCAGGGCTCACACGCCAGCCCCTGTGGGCAAGCCACCCCCCCCTAAGAGGAAGGGGCGTTTTGATGAGGAGTGTAGTTAGGATTTTCTAGACTAGATAGCTTAGAGTTAGGTTACATAGTTCGATTACGCGGCTTCCTCCACTCGATCCACCCATCCATCAAGGAATATGTGCTACATGATCTCCCAACGGAGGCATGTTATAATTTAATTTAATTTAATTTAATTTAACTTAACTTAATTTTAATGTGGAGGCGAGGGCGGTGGGGTTGGAGATCGATTAGAGTCAAAACTAAGGCGATGGTGATTGGGGCCTCCGGCCAGTAGCCCACCGCTGCCGCGCCTGAGCACTCGACGGGACGGAGGTCCCGTTCCGCGCTCGCTTCAAACTGTTGGGGAGCATGCTCCCTGACACCGCAGACGATGTGGACATCCGCATCGGCCTGGCCTGGGCCAGGCGCTCGATCCGTTCGCTCAACACCTACTGGCGCTCGAAGGGCCTGCATGGGCGAGCACCGCAAGCGCATGCTCCTCAAGGTACGTCCTCGTCCTCACGGTGCTTACGTATGGCGCCGAGGCGTGGACACTCACGCCAACACTGGAAGCTAAGCTAGACGGCACGGTTTTACAGGATGCTCCGACAGGTCCTGAACGTAGGGTTTTCCAAGCGTAGGTCATTAGAGTCTTTGTATCAGGGTATGCCTCCTATTTCGGACGAGATTAGGCAGCGTAGGATAGCATTTGTAGGACACCTTGCTCGCCGACCAGCCAGGTCGACACCACCCTTGGTCTGGCCGGCCCCCAGCGGCTTGGCCAGCCAGGGCGGCATATTTTGATCGACCTGGCCTGGCCCCAAAGGCATTCCCAAACGGGTAGGGAAACATGCCACGAACTACATCTGACACTAGGAACTCGGGGGTGGTAAATTTACCACTTTTTATCACTTTTTACCACCTTTTTACCACCTCGAGGTGGTAAAAGAGGTCTAAGGGTGGTAAAAAGTGATAAAAAGTGATAAAAAGTGATATAAAGTGATAAAAAGTGGTAAAAAAGTGGTATATTTTACCACTTTTTACCACTTTGTGGTAAAAAGTGGTAAAGTGGTGGTAAAAGGCTTGTGCAAGTGGTAAAAAGTGATAAAAAGTGGTAAAACCAAAGAAGTGATAAAAAGTGGTAAAAAAATACCACATGAGCATGCACACAAGTGGTAAAAACACAAGTGCTAAACCGACAAAAATGTCAGGCGCAAAACGACAAGAAAAGCATCTTTATTCATTCAATCATCAAAATATTGGCATGGTTGTCAGGTGAACCTGCTACATATGGTGTTTGTCAACCGTAGGAGACTTCTTGCGCCTGCGCCTGCCCCAACAGTATACCACGAGAAAAATCATGAGCTTTATTTCATTAAGTCATTAATGTGAAAAAAAACTCAGCACCACTAAGGTGGATTATAGGGTTATCATACAATATAGCCAATGTACCATCAAAGCCGCGAGCCACGAGGTAGCCATGGCTGACAGCGGAGATCATAACTTTCTCGTTTGGGCACCGAATTCGGCTGTGAATATCACAATCGCTTCGTCTTTCTAAGACGCACACGCTGATATAATTTTCCGAAGCTATTGCGCAATATGTGATGAGCAAACGCTCCTCGACACAGGCAGCCTGGCGGCTGCGCTAAGCCCTGAAAATACGTCTGCAGCTCCGGCTGCAGCCTTGCCCTCAGGTCCGGAAGGCAGTGGTGACACTAGTCGGGCACTGGTGGTCGCCCAGATCCCTCATTTGATGCCCAGCACGTTGAACGCGTTGTGTCGGCACAGCGATCCCCCCTGCATTCAAACAAAGGCACACCGATAACCAAGAAAAGAGTATGCAAATGTGTAGCCTTGTTCATTGAAATTATGGCTGGCTTACGCAAAGAGCGAATGTAAGATGACCTATACAGTGGGGCCGGAAACAGGTTGCTTGATGAGGACGTTAATCGGGCTTCACTGGCCGGGAGTGTCTAGTGGTGAGAACCATTGCTGCGATCGCTTTCCCACCATTTACGAGGAAAAACCCGCAAATGAAAAACCACTGAAACGGTCTAGCTAGTCAGTCATTACATTAGCCATATGCCATGCATGTTTCCAAACGTCCAAGAACTGCACACGGTGCAAATGCAAAAATCCGGAGGACACGACTTCTTGGCTTCATATTTGTATGCAGAAGAATAAATAAGTGACATGCATTAAGGGCCCGCCTGCATAAAGGGCCTGCAGTCTGATTCGGGCCCAACGGCAGCACCGCCATAGAAGATAAGGGCCCGCAGTCTGATGCGGGCCCCACGGCACCACCGCCATAGCAGAGCTCGAAGGGGTCGTGGTGCGCGTGAAAGGTAATGTATGCCCTTTGTCGGTAGGTACCGTTGGGGTCAAATTGGGTGCCGCCAAAATCGGGCCGACGAGTCAGCAGACTGAGGCCGTCGATGAGTGCCATCGTGCGGCTTGGGTAACTTCTGTTGGAAAACTTCAGGTAAGTTAACTTAATGCAAACCACTGGTCGCCCGCGTCGGGAACCGGCCCAACGGCTCTCCCGCAAAAAATTACGCGGCATACTGCATAAGTCGTCGGATCGTTACATTTCGACGGTCAAGATTTCATGATGAGGTTTGCGTTCAATTTGCCGCAGTTTGCAACCCAGAGAAAGTAGTCGTTGGACTCGTTGCCCACGATGAAACACAAACAAGCAAGCTGTGTCCGGCCCCACCGTCTAGGTCATCTAGTCGCTCTTCACGTCAGCCGGCCATTATTTCGCATGTAAGGCTACACATTTCCATCTCCATTCATATTCATAATCCTGCTCGGCTCGACAGCGCGGACAAGATAACGGCAGGCTCGAGCTACCATGGTCCGGATTCTCCCGATTTCTGACCTGCGCTGGTTGTCTCCTTGATATTGGCAAAACTCTCCGGTAAGAGGGTTTTCGCAGTTTGGCTGTTTCGAAACGTTACTTAAGTGAGATGCCTTCGGATCAGGAGACTCACACAGCCGCGAAATCATGCCAAAGGTCCTATGTTCGATCCCTTGCTGGTAGCTTCTGAGCTTTCTTATTTTCTGTGTTCCGCGGAATCTCAGATTTGGGCCGCTAGCGTTTTCACGTTTGTTGCTTTCTGATCCGACGACAACGTTGTGGCTTGCTCGTGTGACATCTGGCGCATGGTGTGATTCATGTGTATGGGCTGCTTTGCCATAAGAGTGAGTGTTGGGTCTTAAATCGTATTCTACACATTTGCTGCATGGACCGTTAGGTGCTGGCGAGCTCTTCCTTGTAGAATGGTGATGTCTATGTCAAGGATCTGATATCTTTTTGTTCTCTTGCATCTTGTGTCGCGGCTTGCTTGGATTCTTGCAGGAGCCACGGGAATGAAATGGGAGCGGTCAGCATGATGCCCTAGCAAGCGACCAGCTTCGTTAACCACTAGCTGCTATCGTATAAGATGAAAGGCAATGACGGATGTGTCATAAAGCCATAACAGTGTTGTATAGATGATTCATTAAAAATGATCAATGGTTACAATTTCAGAACAGCCTCTGAATGGGTAGTATGAATCGATAGGTTCTTGACGGCTATAAACATTTATTATTTAAACATTTTAATGAAGCGATTTTGATTGCCCTGATTTGACCAGTGCTGTTGATTCACGTCCTGTTTTTTGAGATTTTTCTCACGTTTTCTCCTTTTCTCACCTTTTTTGGGTCATCTCACCCAGGTGAGAAACGTGTTTTCTCACCCATTCTCAAAGCCGAGTTCCTAGTGAGATCTATCTGCGTTTTTTCCCTCCATATTTTTTACCATTTTTACCACCGATTTTTTCACCTCCATGGTGGTAATTTTTTACCACCTGTTTTCACCCTCGTTTTTACCACCTGGTGGTAATTTTTTACCACGATGGCGGTCAGGTGGTAAAATGGAGGTGGTAAAGGCTTTTACCACCCCCTGTTTTACCACCTTTTACCACCAGTTTTACCCCTTTTTTACCACTTTTTATCACTTTTTATCACTTTTTATCACTTTTTACCACTTTTTACCACCGGGTGATATAGATTTTACCACTTTTTACCACTTATATCACCCCCGAGTTCCTAGTGGAGATGAACATTGCTGGCCGACCTAGCTAGTGGTCCCAGCCCAGTTTGAACACCGCATCCACTCTCTCTCCCTTCTTTGGAGTGCCATGCAGAACACTTGAGACACGGTGGCAGAAGATTGTCAAGGCTCACACGCCAGCCCCTGTGGGCAAGCCACCCCCCCCTAAGAGGAGGCGGCGTTTTGATGAGGAGTGTAGGTAGGATTTTCTAGACTAGATAGCTTAGAGTTAGGCTAGAGTTCGATTACGCGGCTTAACCTCCACTCCACCCATCCATCAAGGAATATGTGCTACATGATCTCCCAACGGAGGCATGTTATAATTTAATTTAATTTAATTTTAATGTGCACAACAGACGGAAAGGGCAGAGACCCCCTTTCTCCTTCATTAATTAATTAATTAAACTCGTGCCCCCGTACGTTGGGGAGTCACAGAGCATGAACCCCGATGGATGGATCGATGCCGGATGGATGGATGGATGGATGGATGGATGGATGGATGGATGGATGGATGGATGGATGGATGGATGGATGGATGGATGGATGGATGGATGGATGGATGGATGGATGGATGGATGGATGGATGGATGGATGGATGGATGGATGGATGGATGGATGGATGGATGGATGGATGGATGGATGGATGGATGGATGGATGGATGGATGGATGGATGGATGGCCGGATGGATGGATGGATGGATGGATGGATGGATGGATGGATGGATGGATGGATGGATGGATGGATGGATGGATGGATGGATGGATGGATGGATGGATGGATGGATGGATGGATGGATGGATGGATGGATGGATGGATTAATTAATTAATTATCAACATCGCTCCGTTGGGAGTCAATGTAGCGCATATCCCTGAGAAGGGGCATATGGCTTTTAATACATCCTAGGCTACTTCATGCAAGGGTGGGAATGTAAGCTACCCTTGCTCTAGGTGCACCAGGGCACCTGCACCCTCATGGTCTATCACGCTATGCCCGGGTAAGGGGGGGAGCATGCCTGTGAGGGAGGAAGATCAGCATGGCTATACAAGAGCTAGGACATGGCTGCTCGACAGAGAGCATCTCTCTGCATGGCATAGCATGGCTAAATTCTTAATGCAACATCCATGGGGGGGTCCCATTATAGGCATGGCTTGGCTAAACATAGCCAGGGCGTAGCATGGCTGTACTAGGCTATGGCTGGTGGTGGACCGTGCGTTGGCGGCACGTGACTAGGTGTGTTGGCACAGCTAGGCAAATAGTCTAGGCATGGCTGCCTTAGCGGCAGTGACGCCAAGGGATGGATGGATGGATGGATGGATGGATGGATGGATGGATGGATGGATGGATGGATGGATGGATGGATGGATGGATGGATGGATGGATGGATGGATGGATGGATGGATGGATGGATGGATGGATGGATGGATGGATGGATGGATGGATGGATGGATGGATGGATGGATGGATGGATGGATGGATGGATGGACGGATGGATGGATGGATGGATGGATGGATGGATGGATGGATGGATGGATGGATGGATGGATGGATGGATGGATGGATGGATGGATTAATTAATTAATTAATTAATTAATTAATTAATTAATTAATTAATTAATTAATTAAACTCGTGCTCCCGTTGGGGAGTCACGGAGCACCGAAGTGCTTTTAATCCCTGTGTGTGCACAACAGGAGAAAGGGCAGAGACCCCCAGTCTCCTTCATGCCAAAGGCATGCCACAGCTGCATTCGGGCGCGCTAGCTAAAAGACATGCTAACGATCCGGCAAACTGTGGGTGCAATAAGACCCATGTGAGCATATCATAGCAAGGAGTGTCTGATCAGAATATCATAGCAAGGAGCGCGGGCAAGTAATCTGATCGAGGCCATGACGTAGCATGGCTGTACAAAGACTAAGCTAAGGCTGTGGCTGGTTGTGTACTACCGTGCGTGAGCAGTGCACGTGACTAGGTATGGTGGCACAGCTAGGCATGCAAACATTCTAAGCATGGCTGCCATGGCAACAGTGACTACCAATGAAGTCAAGCTAGGGCTATTCTAGTCTAGCCCGCTGGGGGCGTCCACATCTTGTGGTTGATCATCAGGTCCCCGCCCCGCCAGTACACCTTGGGCTTCTGGGGGTCCTGCTTGTGGCGGAGGTATTCAGGCCACAGGGCACGTCGCTGCTGCTGCTGAGCGGGGGTCAGGTCGTCGTCCAGCGTCCAGGTGAGGTCGTGCAACCGCTTGCGACGAGAGAGGAACCGCTGCTTGTCCTCACGGGAGGGGAAGGTGAGAAGGACTGGTGGGGGAGCCGCCTTGTCCCGTGAGTGGGGAAGGCGGTGGCACCCAAGCAGTTCTACCTCACCTACCAGGCCCATATGAGGGTAAGGAGCTGGTCCTTAAGCTCATCGGCAAGGGAGGTTGACGTCTCACCTGGCTTCTGGGGGAGCGACGCGATGGATGGATGGATGGATGGATGGATGGATGGATGGATGGATGGATGGATGGATGGATGGATGGATGGATGGATGGATGGATGGATGGATGGATGGATGGATGGATGGATGGATGGATGGATGGATGGATGCATGGATGGATGGATGGATGGATGGATGGATGGATGGATGGATGGATGGATGGATGGATGGATGGATGGATGGATGGATGGATGGATGGATGGATGGATAGATGGATGGATGGGTGCACGCAATCCTACCGGTATAAGCGATCTACAAAACAATTCTCCTTAATTAATTATAATTAATTAATTAATTAATTAATTAGACTCGTGCTCGGGACCGTTGCATGGGGAGTCACGGAGCATTAACCCCGATGGCCGGTGCCACACCCCAGATTAATTAATTAATTAATAAGCACGTGACTGCGTCACGTGGGTGCCAATACAGAGTAAAGGAACCTTCAACCCTATATACACCTTTGCGGCGTGCCAAATTGAGAATATACGCTTGGCTGATCTCGATAGTACCGGCTACGCCCCCTTCTAATAAAGAAGGTTCCAGCCGTGTTCAGCCCGCCTCACGTTGCGAGCTAGACTGAACAAGTCTCGCGTGCAGACACGTGTGTAGTACTCCTACACACACAGATCTCGAATGACTTATATAGTACCCGAATCCGAAAGGCTTGCATCACTCCCCGGAAAGGAGAACTTTTGCGGATGACTGAAGGTGTAAGTTGGCGATGCCCTAGGATCCGCGCGGAGACGTCCGTCCTGACGTCTGAACGCAAATGGTTTCCACCTTTGCGGCGTGCCAAATCAGAATATACGCTTGGCTGATCTCGATAGTACCGGCTACGCCCCCTTCTAATAAAGAAGGTTCCAGCCGTGTTCAGCCCGTCTCACGTTGCGAGACTGAAAAAGTCGATCTCGCGTGCAGACACGTGTGTAGTACTCCTACACACACAGATCTCGAATGATTTATCTAGTACCAAATCCGAAAGGCTTGCATCACTCCGGCCCCGGAAAGGAGAACTTTTGCGGATGACTGTAGGTGTAAGTTGGCGATGCCCTAGGATCCGGAAACGTCCGTCCTATAGTCAGCGAAAGTTGGTGCGAGAGGTCCCCAGTTCGATTCCGGTCGGATTCATTTGCAGATCGCGTTTTCCGCGTTTTCCGGCGCGGACCGGCACTGAACGCAAATGGTTTCCACCTTTGCGGCGTGCCAAATCGATCAGACTATATACACAGCGAGAAGGAGGGAGGGCGCCCTAGCTTCTCTCACTGCCTCAGGTAGGCAGGCCACAGCGGCGCTCTCTCCACGGCATGGTGCATCATGCCGGGGCGCAACCCAGATGATGCAGGCCTAGCTTTATCTAGTTATGCTGTGCCCATGGATGCAGAGAGCTGCTCTCTGCTGAGATGCCAATGACGCTCTAGCTCTTGTATAGCTATGCTGATCTTCCCCACCTATGACGGGCTCCCCTTAGCTAGGTGTTGCCCGAGACTCTGGGGGGTGCAGGTGCCCTGGTGCACCTAGAGCAAGCCGGTCGTTTCCATTCCCACCCTTGCAGGAAGTAGAGCTCTTAGAATGTATTATAGGCCATATGACCCTTCTCAAGGGCTATGTGCTACATATACTCCCAACGGAGTTATGTTCCTAATTAATTAATTAATTAATTAACCCCGATGGATGGATGGATGGGTGCAAACAGTCCTACCGGTCTAATCTATCTACAACAGCTACCTACAACATCTATCTAAAGCTATCAACATCAACTATACCCTAGGGGAGCTGTCTGGCGTGCCTCCCGCGGGTTTGCACACGCGGGCGCTTCCCCACGGGGGGGGGCTCGTTGTCCTCTATGACCTGGGCCCACTTGGCCTTGTCAATCATCTTTTTCCAAATCACGGAGAGGCCTAGGCCCCCCATATACTCTACTAGCTATTATCCTTCATGCCAGAGGCATGACACAGGCTGTTGTACCAGTAAATCACTTCTGCATGCGAACCGAGTCTAACTAGAAGCCTGCGACAAGCAAATGCGCCCGCCTGTTCCTATGCACTATGCAACCCAATATGGCATCTAATTCGTGAGGTATGCATCTTCATTCCTGATGGTGCGCTTAGAGTCAGCTTAGTTCGGTTTTCGCGGCTTAATTCACCCACCTCCATCCATCCAGCAAGGGAATACGTGCTACATGATCTCCCGACGGAGTCATGTTATGAACTTATGATTTAATTTATTTTTTATTTAATGCATCTCCTCATTATCAAGTGAGACAAATATATTAACCGCACATCAGAACCCTGTGATGCCAGATCTCCTTTGCGGCCGTTCCGAGCTTGGCACTGGAATCGTTGTCCACATCGTCGCGTCGCTGCCGCAACACGATGTTTTCTGGCATCCGCGGGCTTTTGGTTCCCGCCGCACATTTGAAAGTGCTGTCCTCCGGCTTTTTGCCTTTGCACCGTGTGCAGTTCTTGGACGTTTGGAATCATGGCATGGCTAACGTGATGACTGACTAGCTAGACCTTTTCAGTGGTTTTCCATTTGCGGGTATTTCCTCGTAAATGGTGGGAGAGCGATCGCAGCAATGGTGCTCACCACTAGACACTCCCGGCCAGTTAGGCTCGAAACACACGCCCTGATCAAGCATGCTGTTTCCGGCCCCACCGTCTAGGTCATCTAGTCGCTCCACACGTAAGCCAGCCATAATTTCAATGCACAAGGATACACATTTCCATCACCATTCATCTTCATCATCCTGAACGACTCGAAAACGCGGAAAAGATAACGGCAGGCTCGAGCTACCATGGTCCGGATTCTCCCGATTTCTGGCCTGCGCTGGTTGTCTCTTTGATATTATTAAGTGAAACAACTATATTATATTTCTAATGGGATTACCATAGTACTCCGTACATCGACCATCACCGCATGGTCAGTTGGTCACCGCAACCTTGCGCCTGTAGACGTCTTCAGGCCCCTGCTCGCCGCCGCCCCCGGCCCCGCCCTGATTGGACATCATTAATTGCAGGTCTGCTTACGCCCCGTCCGTGGGCGCAGGGAGAAGTGGTCAGAGGATGACATACGCCGCGATGCAATCAGGTCTGCCTTCGTGGACGCGCAACCTTTGATGTACCTGGATGCAGATCGCGGTGTAGATCTCACGCCACCCTACGAACTGTTCATGCGATCGGTGGAGCTTGGCTCTCAGCTTTTCCCTGAGCAACCCCGCGCCCGAACAGCCCCGCTCTACCTGCGCGACGCTTGGGTGGTTGCCGCCCGGCTGGCGCTAGCGCAGGCCTGCCGCCGCGGGGAGGACCTGTACCCGTACCAGGAACGGCTTACTCAAGCATATACTGCCGCACATGCGGAGGAGGTGGAGACACTTGGGCACCGCAGAAATCAATCGCCACACGTGCGGCCGCCAACCAGCACAAGGCGGCCTGGCGCTCTTTCGACCGTCTCACAGGACGGCGGGCAACGCAGCGGGCTGACATCCCGGGCACCCCCAGTGAACGCCTTGCTCAAGATTTGGTTCAGCTCCCAGGCCAAACTATCGGGGGCCCCTGGCCTGCCCCCCCCGCTTGACCCCGCTGCAGCTGCACGCCCTGCGGCCAGCCGGGGCGGCCCCATTGAGTCCCCGCAGGCGCCCACCAGTGAGCTAGACGAACTACCTGGTCCCACCGCTCTCCGCCCCCCTGGTGGACGGCCCCCACGACGAGTGGACTCCCCAGGAATGGGCTGCTGCCATCTCCACCCTCCGCAATGATGCTGCCATGGGAGTGGACAAATGAGGTTAGCATAACTAGTACTCCGTGGCATGCCTTTGCACATGACACGCAAGTACTTACACCGCCCGCATTGGTAGTTTTAATTCAGTTTAGCCAAAAGGCCCTTCGGAATTAGACATTAGCGTTTTATTGGTTGAAAGTGCTACTGTGTCCGCCCAATTAATTAATTATTAGTTTGTTTGTTTGGTTACCGAACAACCGTTGAACTGGCTGCGAAATTTAATAATTCTTTGTTTGTTGACTTTGTTCTGTATAACCCAGCCGGGTGCACTGCTCTTACGGCTAGGAAAAGCACATTTTTCAGCCCTGGAGAGATTTAATATTTCTTTGTTTGTTAGCGAGAAAGCTGCACACGTGACAGGAAAATAATATTTATTTACAACTTCTTTGTTTGTTTGGCAGCCCGAAAACAGACAGACGAGCACACTCGTGAATTAATTATTTACAAATTGTTTGTTTTATTTAGCACTTTCAGGTGGTGAACTAAAATAATTAATAATTATAATTAAATCTACCAATGCGGGCGGTGTACTTCCTTATATAGTACTCCGTGGCATGCCTATGTGCATGACACGCAACTATGTACTTCTACACACAGATCTCGAGTGATTTATCTAGTACCAAATCCGAAAGGCTTGCATCACTCCCCGGACAGGAGAACTTTTGCGGATGACTGTAGGTGTAAGTTGGCGATGCCATGGTAACCGGAGACGTCCGTCCTATAGTCAGCAAAATTGGTGCGAGAGGTCCCCAGTTCGATTCCGGTCGGATTCATTTGCAGATCGCGTTTTCCGCGTTTTCCGCGGCCTGGCACTGAACGCAAAGGTTTTCACCTTTGCGAAGTGTCTGATCAGAATGTACTTACACATTTTGCCTAAATTAAATTGTCTCCGTTGGGAGCACATGTAGCACATATCCCTGAGAAGGGGCATATGGTTTTTACTGTAATACATTCTGGGCAACTTCCTGCAAGTGTAGGGTGTAAACTACACCTGCTCTAGGTGCACCATTAACCCAATGTCGCAGCCCGACCCATGGAACGGGCGCAACAGTGAAATAAATCGTTTGTTTTCATAGTCCGCAGGCCTATATAAAATTTGCCTAAATACCACTGCATGTTGAAAACTGAGTTCACAATTTAGTTGGATTGAGCATGCCATGTGTGCTGTTATCTCTTTCAAACCCAAACCGATGTGATCAAACCCCAAGATGGGGCTTTGTAATTACCACTCAAAGATTTAGTCAGGCTGGAAGAAGATACGCAATGGTTACCCTCGTCTGCTTGTAACTTGCCACACGGATACATGGCCAGCCAGGAACTTGCCACGCCTGGGCCAGGGGCTGCATCACGGGCTGCCAGAGCAGCCACGGTAAGGACATACCTCGGTGAGCCAACCCTGGCACAACATAGTGACCAAGGTACCCCACTTCAGCCCGTGGCTTCCGTGGATCGTTGGCAGCATCTCAGCGAGGTCCGTTAGCAGAAGAGCCACGCAGGCCCTCGTGCTCCCTCACAGCCAAACGCAACAGCAAACCGGTGCCAAAGAAACACACGGGTCCGCAGAGGAACACAGCACCAACGCCGCTGATGCTAGACTTTTATTGCGAAACCTAACTCATGGAAGAACTCATTTCCTTGCTACTCCTATCGCTATACACACTATAGAACAGAATCACAATTACCACTCATAACCATACTAGGCAGCCAGCACTACCAGGCAAAACACCGGGCTGACTCCAGCCACCACAGGCCTGGTGACGGCGGGCGAAAGAACTGCCTCGCATCTACTCGGTGGGCATTTATTCGTGATGGTGGCCGAGACCCAACGTAGACTCGTGATAAAAGTGTCACCCCATACCCGTGGCGCAACGCTGTAACGTGTGCCCCCCCCGTAGCATAAGCATGAGTCGCGGGGACTGCCTTGTCATCAAGCCCCTGGCGAGAAATGCCAGGCGCAGTGACCCATGAACTCCATGCTAACATAACGAGGATGCCAGGAAGCAGAGGGACAAAAAAAGCGAACATGCCTTCCCCCATTTTGTCCTTGGATCGCCCAACTCGGCTTCAGAGTTGCCCATTACCCCACAAGAGCACTCCAGATGCCCGCAACACGCTTGCAAGGGGGACAGAAGAAGCCTTATGCTGGAGGCTGTCCCCGGCCACGCAGTTAGCATGGCCCGCCAACGCACCCCCCCTTTTATGCGCCTCAAATCTCTCCCTTCCCCCCGCATGTCCCTGCGCCTCAAATCTCTCCCTCCCCCCCGCATGTCCCCCCCCCCCCCCCTCGAGCGGTGGGTCACCGCTGGATCTGCTCGTCCCACTTGCGGCTGATCATGAGCGCCGACCCGCAATATGCATCTAGCTTGGTCTCCAGAAAGAACTTGTGTGCGTCCGCACTCAGCGATGTCGATATCTCCACCTTGACCTGCCAGTCGCCACGCGACTGCTGCGTGGCCCACTTGACTGCCGCGCGCGCCGAGAGCGGGTCACCACCCGCGATCGAATAATTGTGCTCCGCGCACGTGTCCAGGACCTTTCCGCACGCAACCAGCTTGCGAGAGCCCTCGTCCTCAAGCAGCCGTACCGAGTACGTCCGCGTGTCGTCGTCGTATGTCTGCTCCCGAGTCGACATGGCCTTGCGGAAGCGATGCGTGTGGACAGGTGGCGCGATTTCGGGGTCTCTCAGTGGCGTCCCGTGGCTGGAGATGTACTCGGGCCGCAGCACCGGGAGGAAGATCTTGCTGGCACCTGTCACCAGCTGGATTCCGTGTGAGCTGGCAGAGGGCCAGAAGATGGGCCAGTAGGCGGAGGAGAGCGCCACGCGCAGCCTGGGGTGGGGTAGGTGGGGGGTTCGAGTGTGGTTGTGGTGGTGGTGGTGGTGGTGGTGGTGGTGGTGGTGGTGGTGGTGGTGGTGGTGGTGGTGGTGGTGATGGTGGTGGTGGTGATGGTGGTGGTGGTGGTGGTGGTGGTGGTGGTGGTGGTGGTGGTGGTGGTGGTGATGGTGGTGGTGGTGGTGGTGGTGGTGGTGGTGGTGGTGGAGGTGGTGGTGGTGGTGGTGGTGGTGGTGGTGGTGGTGGTGGTGGTGTTGGTGTTGGTGTTGGTGTTGGTGTTGGTGTTGGTGTTGGTGTTGGTGTTGGTGTTGGTGTTGGTGTTGGTGTTGGTGTTGGTGTTGGTGTTGGTGTTGGTGTTGGTGTTGGTGTTGGTGTTGGTGTTGGTGTTGGTGTTGGTGTTGGTGTTGGTGTTGGTGTTGGTGTTGGTGTTGGTGTTGGTGTTGGTGGTGGCGGCGGCGGCGGCGGCGGCGGCGGCGGCGGCGGCGGCGGGGTGGTGGTGGTGGTGGTGGTGGTGGTGGTGGTGGTGGTGGTGGTGGTGGTGGTGGTGGTGGTGGTGGTGGTGGTGGTGGTGTTGGTGTTGGTGTTGGTGTTGGTGTTGGTGTTGGTGTTGGTGTTGGTGTTGGTGTTGGTGGTGGCGGCGGCGGCGGCGGCGGCGGCGGCGGTGTTGTTGTTGTTGTTGTTGTTGTTGTTGTTGTTGTTGTTGGTGGTGGTGGTGGTGGCGGCGGTGGTGGTGGTGGTGGTGGCGGCGGCGGTCAGTGTGTGAGTGTGTGAGTGTGTGTGAGTGTGTAAATGTGGGTTGCGAAGCCCCGGCTAGGCAAACTATGGGTAAAGATCCTGTGGCCAAAGAAACAGTCAGCCAAGTGGGTTACGAAAAGCCATACAAGGCGCGGCATCATTAACGGGCATTCAGTTATTGAAACTCACAACATGCTCCGTGATCGACAAGTAATAGACTTGATAAGAAATGATTTATCATACCAGATGTGACATAGCTTGCTTCGTTCATGAAGGCACATTCTAAACTGACACGGTTCTCTCTCTACCCCCATGTCCCCTGCTGCCTGCACATGAACATCAACCCACAAAAACATATGAGTGTGCGAGTACATGTACCGGTGATCAGCGGGCAAATACCAAGCACCATGTCTAGCATGCGCGCATGTACCGGTGGTTGGCGGGCACCCGGAAGAGCACCAGGTTCATCGTCAACGTGACATCAGCGCGCCCAGGGTCCACCTTGTCCAGATTGACCACCCCGTAGCCCAGACGGGTGGACACCCCATTGGGCGCCACGCACACGAGCCGTGCCACCAGCTGGCCGCCCCGCCCTGGCCCGCTACTACTACTGCTCCAGTCGGCACTCGCTGCGGCCGAGGTGTCGCATTGGCCCGCGGACGCATCCGCGAGCACAAAGTGGATGCGGGGGGAGCCGAAGATCAGCAGCTCCTTCTCGGTGGCGGGTGACGTGTAGCAGCAGCACATGGCATCGTCGTCCCTGGGATGTTTAGCACCAAGAGGGTTTGTCGGGAAACCGTGTAAGGGCAACCACGAGGGCAACCCATGTGATGTGAGCCAGTAGGTCTTAGAGAAAAGGGTATGACAGGAGCTATACTACCACGGGGGCGTAACGTGAGGTCCGGGCGGCCATGGAGTTGCGCTGGTCACATTCAAAAAGGTGACGGACATTTTCAGGGTCCATCCTCCCATCCCTTGCCGTGCCCATATCCCCGGGAAGCCATCAAGGGAAACAACACGGGAATACTAAAGCTTCAAGAAAATGACCTCACACTTGCTCAAAGGCAACAACGATGGCAAGGGGGAACTGAGCATTCTGGTGGGGAAAGCGACAACACACAAAAAACCAAACAGGCCGGTGGCGTCGGCGCTCAGGGCCCACACAGAAGAAGAGGCGGGCACCAAGAACTGCATGGAGACGGGCACCAAGACGGACCACGGCCACGTTATATGTTCCTGCTGCCACCCACCGTTGATCCGTCGCGTTGTCCGGAGAGACTCCAAACGTGAACCAGCGGCCGCCCCTCTGGCCTACCGCCATGGACGTGTGCACGAGCTGGCACCCGTCACCTTCCCCCGCGGGGGCTGCCGTGACCCCGTCCGCCCCATCCAGGGACGTCGATGATGACGAGGCGGGGAGGGAGGTGGACGGTGCCACAAGTGCGCCGCCGTGTGCGAGGGAGAATGAAAGCTCTTGCGTTCCCTCCAGCAGGCGTTTGTACGACTTCACCGATACCCAATCCCCCGGGATAAACGTCGGCTGGGCCGTCGGGCCGCGTTCGGTGGGTCGCTCCATGTACATGCTAAACTGGTGGGGGGAGGCGGGTGGATGGGCGGGTGGATTAGAGGCCGAGTGAATGGGTGTGTGAGTAGGTGGGTCCATCGATGTGCGCCATAGAGGTATCGGCGAACGTACATCAATGGCAGGGGGTGGGGGGAAAGAAGCATCACGGCAAACTGATGTTCTGGCACAATGATGATCTGACACGTGGCATGCTCGTGCAACGGAAGACTAGAAGCAAAAGGCAACGAGGGTGACCTTGTCAAGACTACCCATGCCCGCAATTTCCTTGCTTACAAAAGAGTGCATAACAAATTACTTTAACAAGGAATACCAGCATCCTGGAATACAATTTGCCAGAGACGCAGCCCACTTGCAACTCACTCTTCCCCCCTTTGCTGGTTCACACGCATTCTTCACAAGACACTATGCCTATCCGTGACTCATCCATGACTTAATCCACCTAAGCCCCCCGTACCTGGGACTCGCTCATGACGCCGGTGTCGGCACCGGACAAGTGCTCACGGAACCACCGGACAGCCTGCGCGAGGAAGCCGCCCTGCGGGCCGAGCGGTGAGATGTGCGGGTAGTTGTGGCTCCACGGGCCCACCCACGCCTTGAAGGGGCCGCCCAGGTTGGCGGCAAGGCGCAGGATGGAGTTTGCGTAGCCGCCTGCGCGCATGCCGGAGATGGCCAGCACAGGGACCGTGATGTTCTGCAGCATGTGGCGCACGCTCCCCTGGAGGATGGGCAATGGACAAGTAGGCGGGGGAGAAAGAAACAGGCGAAGGGGGACGCGGGTTACGCAGGATACTCGGCAGAAACAGAGAGCAAGTGGGAATGGGTGCAGATGGCGGTACAAACCTTATGGGCTCGGAGGAACATCGGAGGAACATACACCTTGCACTGAAAGGAAAAGTGACCACCTTTCACACTATGGCAATGGCCCCAACCATTTGCAAATACCCCCCCCCAAAAAAATTAAATTTTAAAAAACGCCCACCTGCAACCAGTAGGGGTCGTCGCCATCCGGGTGCCTCATCCAGTTTCCATGTGGCGGCTGCAGACCCTCCAGCCGCTGCTTCCACACAGACATCCATACGTCCTTGCCGACCACGAGCGGATCCGGGGGCAGCGCAGCCGTGTGCATGAGCAGCGACCCCCACGCCAAGTTCTCGTTGAGCAGGCACCCGCCCATGTAGTGCATGTCGTCCGCGTAACGGTCATCGGTCGAGCACACGGTGATGATGGCCTTGAGGGATGGAGGGTTGAGCGCCGCCACCTGGAGCGCGGTGAACCCGCCCCAGGACATGCCCATGAGGCCTACTGTGCCGTCGCACCAGCTCTGCTCGGCTGCCCACTCGACCACCTGGCGAGAGATGGACCCAGAGTAGAGGTGCGGGTGGTTTGGCAACGGCCAGCTAGTCAGTTTATTCCCACGCTGGTCCGCCGATAGAGTGCCAATAACTGGTCCAGCCGCGTGGCCATCGGATGCTACTGGCTACATCTCCAACCCCTACGCACCCATCCCTAAAAGACAAGCGCATCAGTCGCCAGCGCCCCCCCTTCCACCCCCGCCCCCAAATGAAGGAACAGGCACCCACCTCGCAGGCGTCCTCAATCTGTTGCTGCGTGTACTCGTCGACGATGGCCCCCTCGCTGTCGCCCGTGCCGCGCACGTCCACGCGCAGGCAGGCAAAGCCCCACCCCGCGAGGAAGGGATAAGTCATCGAGTCGATTTCGAGTGTGTTGTCGCC
The DNA here is from genome assembly GCA_009746045.1 of Mesostigma viride. Taxonomy (NCBI): domain Eukaryota; kingdom Viridiplantae; phylum Streptophyta; class Mesostigmatophyceae; order Mesostigmatales; family Mesostigmataceae; genus Mesostigma; species Mesostigma viride. Next base: position 1,820,399 of record RPFO01000127.1, on the reverse strand, counting down.
GCGCCTGGTGGGGCATGGTGATGGGGACCACCGATGACAGGGATGAGCGGGGGACGATGTCAGATGTCAAGCACGATGACATCATCACGACCGATGACACCAATGACAAGGCATGCACGATGACATCATCACGACCGATGACACCATGACAAGGCATGCTATGACACAGGTGATGGCACGAATACAAGCACAAGCACAACCAACCAACCAACCAACAACTCTCCAGGTCAACCCGGAGCCCAGGAGAGCCATCACACTTTTAATATAAATAAAGTGCCTTGCACCAGAAGATGGGCCGGGCATCACGACTCCTAGAAACGAGGGCGACTGCATGCCTTTGCATGCACCCTGCTGCACCAGACCCTGCCACACCCCAGATTGTGTGGCCTTTTATGAGGCTTGGGGGAAAGCCTGGCGTCACATAGCACGACAAGAATGGTCGCAGATAGCATGCAGCAGCAGCCTCCCCAGAATTACAATGAAAGCAAGTGTTATATTGTAAGCAAAACAAGCACTGCCCACTTGCCTGCCTCCACTACAATTGCTCCTCCCGTCCCCTTCCCAGCTTTACCTATGAACTCTTCAGCCTGGCTCGCCCTTTCCCCCCCCCTCTCACATCCTCACATGTAGGGCCACACCTTCACCTGTCCCTGTCATCCGCAGCCTGCCATGTCCTGTCCTCCCTTTATCCGCAGGCCACGGCCCTCACCTGTATGGCAGCACCTCCACCACCGCGGGCACTGGCCCCTTTGCATTCTCCGGCTGCCACAACGTGGCCGCGAGCCGCGTTCCGTCGGACATGGGAATCCACAGATGGCCGGTTGTCCTTATCTCGTACGGCAGCTCGCTCATGCGCACGACGTGGACCGCGTTCTCCCCCTCCCCGTCATCGTCTGCGTCACCCGAAGTGACCGCGTCGGCACCCCCCGCGGCCTGGCTAGCCGCACGCGTGGCGATGAGAGCGGCCAGGTCACGCAGGACGGGGGTCTCTGCCACACCTGCCAGAGATAGCTTGACGCCCCACTTCTTGCGGACCTTCCCCACCAGCTGCATGGCCATGAGGGAGTGGCCGCCGACCTGGGGGGGAGAGGAAGGCGCCCAGCGGACACACAAGTACCATGCAGCGAGGGATACACCAGCGTCAATCGTGGAATGCCAGTACAATACACATCTTTGTCAATCTTGTGTGCCCATAGGAAGCAGGGTCAATGTGTAGTGCCAGGTAGCAGCAGGAAGCACGGTGTCTGTGCGCTAGCGTGGATGCAAGAACTTAGTATGTTTGTCTACATGACACTGGACCGTAGAGTGAACCAGTAACAATGCTGGCCGATAGCAACAAGACGTACCTTCGCAAAGTGCCACAAGCACGGAATTGCGTTTCGCCTATCTCCCCTCTCCACTTACCCTCTTTCTTCCTCGACATACCTAAACAACGTTGCTAATACACCCTACCTCACTACACCAAGCCTATCATGGGCCCTTCTCTACCCCGACCCACCTCAGAGAAGTCATCAATCCATGTTCAGCATCCTCCCCCCCCCCCACCATCCCACCCCACCTCATTGTAGCACATCCCCACTACAGTTGACCCACCTCAAAGAAGTCGTCGTTGGCCGACACCTCGCTCATGTCCAGCATCTCCCCCCACCAAGCGGCCAATGTCGTCTCGTGCTCCCCCACCGGCTGCACCACCTGGTCACGGGGTCGACCGCCGCTGGGGCCCGCACCTGGGTCCGGCAGCGCCTTGCGGTCAACCTTGCCGTTCTGGGTCATGGGGATGCGAGGGACCTGGCAGGGGTGGCGGGTGGCGGCATAGAACGCGCAATGCAGAGGAAACAGTTGAGAGAACTGGGAGGAGGGTGGTGTGGGCGACTGGGGGCATGGTTACTACCTACCTGCGTTGCACCCCCAAAATGCCAACCAGCCACAGCCGCCACACACAGCTGGCGCCATTAACTTTTATCTGGTTAGAGAATTTTGGTTGCATGCAAGGCGCTGCCGCCTTGGTGCAATATCCCCACACCTGAGGCTGTTGTGCGTAACCATGCCATACTCAATCGCCATGTACACGGTGTGAACCTGCTAGCGAGGGCTACTTCCAGGTTGGAGCGACGGCCTCACACCTACCCACAACCACCATCGCTGGCCTGTGAAAGCGCGACGAGATGGACCATCCGACGCTCACGCTGACTTTAACAGCAATCTGCTCAGCTAGCGCCTTTGCCCCGCTACTGCCACTGCTACTACTGCTCGACTAAGTTTAGAAATCGCCGGCTGCCCACCTGCAGGAAGATGGCCGGCACCATGTACTCTGGCAGCCGCCTCCGGATGAGCTCCTTCAATATCTGCGCATCGCCTGGGTCGAGCGGCCGCCCCACGTCCTTGCCCT